>CAJQUW010008901.1:0-485171 GCA_907163375.1 Prostheceraeus crozeri
CTAAGCTGATGACCTAATTTCGAAATTCCGGGGAACTGAGTAATTTTAAACAAATTGTTTCAAATAGCGAGTCAAATTTTTTTTCTCATATTCACTATCACTTACTTACGTCTGAATGTACGGAAAATGACGACAAATACAGTGCATCGTCGAGATGTGGAATTCTTCGCTTCAACTGAGTACATGGATGAAAAAAATAGGGTTGACAGCTTCTACAGTTTTAAATAATATACTGTTAATGCAGCATACTTATCACAATAGTTAATTTGATATTTTGTGATCATTATTTCTGCACAGATGACTTGCAGGGATCTTAGTTTTCAAATATATATCAGCCATGTGATTAAAATGAAAGAAATTATGAGAACGATTAAAGAAAATGATTTGGCGAAATTGCCCGCAGGCATAAATCACAATAAGAGGCATTCTTTCGCAAAATTCGACCATGAGCGATTTTTGGCCACTAGGGAGTGTCGCAGCATTTCTATGATGTGATAATGCACCTCCAGACAGAACCCACACTGCAATACTATATCTTACAGAATGGGATGGTCTGGAGAATGAGAATGGTTGGAGAACATGACAAAAATATAAAGAAGATAAATATTTTGAATATTCATGAAAGACTAGAGCAAAAAATGCTATCTAGCAATGTTTTCATGTCTTTTCTGTGTTGCATCCGAAAAATCAAATTTTCTGACTGGAGTACGTCAGTTTATTCAATTTCCACATGATGTTTTTCTTTTAATAACTAAAGCAGTTGAATTCGTAATGTCACAGCTGATTTGCTTGAATGCTGAAATATTTGACTCGATTGTGGAGCTTGGCACTGCTTAGTTAGAGAATATAAAGCAACAAATTATTTCACAACATCTGGGATATTGGTCTTAGATGCATAAAAATGTGAAGTCCGGGCTGCGGTATTCTATTCATTTCTACAATTGTGCTCTGTAAAGAAGAGTGCAGTCAATACTTGTTCTGCCCATTCATAGATTCCTTAGATTGTTCCCAGCCTAGAGTTTATTAATTTCGCGTTCACATTTTCTTGACTGCTGAGGTTTCAGAATGTCAAAACTTCATTCTCGGGTACAGCTGCCAATTGTTCGTCACGCACATTCATTTCAGTTGCGCCCGATTGCTGATGCAAAACCTTTGTTGTGATGTGCCGTTCATCTTATGGAGAGATCATTATGAAACTGAACAACAGCGGAAAAATCAAGTGTAATCTTTGCTCCACTGGTGTTTCAAGCACTTTCCAGTGCAGCTCGGTTTCACTTACACATCTGTTGACACGATGGTGGTACACAATTAAGTGACATAAATGTCACTTCTGTTTTCGGTTAAATCTTGTGTAATTTTGCAAAAGGCGCATTTATGTCGTTCTTGCGTCTAGTTTGCGTTTATCGATTGTGTCAATTTCCCGACAGACACATTAGTGTAAATTTTGGGTCATACTTGCGTCGTTTTTGAGTCAATCTTGTGATTGGTCCATTGGTGCTAGTTTTGCGGCATTTTTGTGCAATGTCTTTAATTTAAGATTTAGTGAAAATAATGTGGAAATGTGCTTCCAGAATGGAATGAACAGAAATAATGTGAAGAATATACTAGCGAAATGTCATATTTCTAAATGCGTTGAGATTGCGATATTTGATATTATTTGCGTTAACTCCGCGTCAATTAATGCTATGGGGGTCACCAACATTTCTATTCGTATCCCTTCCTCGAAATTTCACTGTTTTCACTTTCTTTGCATTAAGTAGCAAGCCAGTTCTTTCGTTTTCAATCCTTACTCTGCCCACCACTACCTACAGTTCCATCATACTGCCCGCTATATTACCACAGTCAAGTTCCGTTGCGCAATCTCCCCGCCCTTCTCGCATTAGCAGATACATTCCATCGCTATCCATCCTTCGGCCGCATTTGTCTTTGTCCAGTTTCGCCTGCCGACAGTGGATCGATGATGCGCTGACGCGTCTCGCGTGCAACCATAGACAAGCGTGCAGCGGGCATTAAATTTATGGCATCGCGAAGCTGAGAAATGATGATGTTGCGTCAAATATAGCAGTGTGGACTTTAACAACGTACGCCATTGCTGCTATATCCTTCATCCGTGTACAGAGATCACTTTTCTCAGTGTTGTCTTTTTCATCGGGCACAATATCAGATTCAGTTACACATGGATTAAATAATACAACCTTCGCCGTGGTGAAGAATTCCTCGAACGAAAGCATCTTTTCATCCGCGATGGATTTACATGTACGAAAATTGATACATTATTTATCCACTGAAAATCGAAATCAGCAGAACAGAACTTCTGGTGAATGAAGCAATCAAAACACACTTGATCTCCATAGACAATATGACTTGTCGCTGTTTTCCAACTTCGTGTTTCGATCTCAATGCTTCTCATATTTCCGTGTCGATTGCTTTCGTCGCATGCAACATGTAAGTATCAGCATGCAAATTCATATTTTAATATGCAATTAAATGAAATCAGAGCTTTATGTATATAAATGGTGTACAAAAGAATTCATTCAGACGCTAACAATCGAAGCACTAGAATTATTGTGGTTATCGGAAAATTCAAGTTGATCTACTATAATTTGAATCAGCTCGATATATTTCAATGGCTCACTGCTATCCTCTTCAGGAGAAAAAAAAATATATATATACTATACAAGACTATGTTGTAATATAATCTGTGATGTCTGTATATCTAATCCATGCGTTTCATTCAGCGGTGAGTGGCTGACTCACTCCAACGTCATTCCCCGATGACTGTGATTCTGCTATTATTGGATCGACGTCATCGTGTGCGCGATGTCGATGTCTGGAAAAAAGAACTTTCACTTTCGCTGCTCAGGCCAGCTACGCCTGACGTCAAGAATTATAGCTTTCTGTCCGTTTACAATTCCTATGTTCAATAAACGATTGAAATGAACTGATATGACTTCTTCTACACTCGCAACAGACTATGATAGTGATTCAAAATACACAAAGAAATCATAAATCACGCATATCAATTAACACTATCATTTTGAATCACTACCATTCTCGTAATCCTTTGCTCCTGAAGATAATAGCTCTGAACTATTGAAATATATCGAGCTGATGTAAATTAAATCAACTTGACTTTTCCAAAAACTACAGCAGTCTATAGGGCCAAACTACATAGAATGATTAATTTAGGTGTAGTATGAATTTCTTCTTTTGTAATTCAGTTCTGTCATCAAGAATTGGGAAAACGCATTGTCTAGTGCAAATGTGAAAAGTTGTGATGCAGTGGCTTTGCACAATAAACCAAAATTAAGTGGAATTTTTGAAATGATTAAGTTTCTTTTCATATATTCCATATAGGCCTATAAAATACTGATGGTTGAGCCCATTGCATTCTCTACTATATATCGTGATATTGACAAATAAACTGACAATTTATATGCTATTTTACATTTGTCAATAAGCTATATGATTGGCCTAATATGCCCTAAGTAGTATTATAATTTTTACATGTGTTTGCACTGAGGCATGATTATATGCATGCAGTAATGCTCATAATTTATTTTAAAACATAAAAATTAATGTTTTACATATGATGTTGAAGACTATGAACAAGAGGTAATTCAATTTTCTTGGAATTGTGCTAAAAACAAGCGGGTCACTCCTTCTCTTTATTTGCCTGCATAAAGTTATGTACAATAAAATTTGAGTAGGTAAAAAACACTGCGCTTCGTGTCACATACACATCAAAAGGTGGGAGCACCGACTTTTTGATGTGTCTGTGACACGAAGCGCCGTGGTTTTTACCTACTCAAATTTTATTGTACATAACTTTATGAAGGCAAATAAAGAGAAGGAGTGACCCGCTTGTTTTTAGTACAATTCCATGAAAAATTGTTACATACAGTAATGTCGAATAATCGATCATATCACATGTTATGTTGCCATTTCAGGTTGACCAATTCGTGCGAGAATATCTTCGAACCAGCATCTACATGTGCTTGACCATCGAGTTCGTCAGGCGACTGTTTCCGGACTAGGAAATCTGGAGCTAAGTAAGTAAGAAAAGGCTTTCGGCTAGCTTGTGTGACTTAATTTTCGCAACTTGAATTTCATGTATAATATTAGCCTTTGTCCACCCTTTCTTCTGGATCATTCAATAATTTTACATTATTATTCAATGATAGGTAGGCATGAATACATAAAGTGGGCTTTAAGTGTACGAGGGATGTATGAGATCCGCAATCAACAATCTTTTAAATGAAAGTACTCTACAATTGAATAGTGTTTTCATAATGTTGTCTCATTTCTCTTCAATTGCAATTATGAAGCATTTTGTAGTGTTTCTGTCATAACATGCAAGCTAGAGATGCATGCCGGCATTCTTTATTGTTTATATAACTTTTTTATTATGAAATAACGTGATAAGGCTTTTCATTTGCTCTTCGGTTTAAACTTAATTGAGCAAAATATTTCATACAATCCTAGTGTAGGCCTTTATTCGCTTTTTCATATATTGTTTGACTGCAATGTGTTAGTGATTTTTTGTCTCTCTCGTTAAAGAATCTCGAAACGTTGATTCAAAAATCTCTTAATTTGTTTTATTCCTGTGAAAGCTAGAGGCAATTTCAAAAATAATTGAGATCATCAATTGATTAATTGAAGTTGATCAATTGAAGTGATACATATTCATTGAGGTTTAAAAAATTTACTGAATTCTGAAGCAATCTTGAATGTAGGATATAGTTTCTGTTCAATTCTTTCATGTCGATTTGGTGTAGTAATTGAAAGAGATGTAAGCAATAGCTTTTTGTCAAACATCATGCCGTAAAGCAAAACACAAGTAGGCGTAACTGAATGATGGTAAAGCATAGGGCCTATAAGTTGCAATTATTTATAAATTTGTAGCATAAAAGCAAATTCAAAAGTGACAGCAATTTAAATTGAGTTAATGAAAGAAATCTCATTGTTATCCATATCACTGTCATTGTATAATCACTAAATTATCATTCCAACTCTTCAATGATGCATTTTTATATAAATCAGCAATGAAGTATGGAAAACTTTTTGAATGCACGGTAGATACTCAATATACTTGATTCTATATCAAGCTCTTCCGAAAATTTAGCACAGTGATATCAGACACTATTCAAAATTTAGACCAAGTGTAACTTCCTGTACGAGTTTCCCCCTTCTGACGAGCACATTTGGTAAAATGGGTAAAAATCAGTGATGTGACTTCGATTAGATTTTAATCGAGGTCGAAAAAAAAGTTCAATAACTTTGATTGACTTTGGCACCGGGCACTTGAATGAAAGGAAAACAAATTAAGACATTTGTGTTTATCAAGTTATTGATCACATTGTGTCAACACATTGAAAATCTGATTATTATCTATGAAAGTTTTAATTGGTTAATTACTACATCATGGTATGCTTGTGTAAAAACATAAATATGCTTTATACTAACAATTGCAGATAAAAATTAGATGACAATTTTGAACGGACACGCTCAAAACGCTATTCAATACATGACATAAAATCGTTACAAAACAATTTTGCAAGTAGTCTCAAAATTCATTGAAATCATCTAATGGCATGAGGTCTCCCGTTCAATCTTAACAGGTGCTAACTTTGGACAAAAGAATCTTGTATGCAAATTTCGTTATATGCCCATTATAAAATTTGAATGATTGCAACAAATACTAGCCTATATGGAAACATGGAAATATATTTATAGTCCCGCTAGGACGAGCCTCTTCATGGAATGAGACATACAGAATTTTATATACCCTATAACTACTACGAAAATGCGCGCCTTCCGAGTTCTAACGTGTTCCTCAGCTCACGTGTGCTAACGTGTGATCTAGGCTACAGACAAGATCAAGGAAATAGACATGTTAGTTGAAGGAAAATTTTCGACCAATATGTCTGCTTGGTGTGCTTGCTCCGACTATGCATTTTGCGGTATGATATGTCTTCTATTGCGTTCTAATCCCGTGCTAAGAACAAATTCTATATGCGATATTTGCAAGAGTGGTTATAGATGCTAAAGGTTTGAGCTGAAATTTGATCAAAATTTCATGTTTGCCCTCCTAAGATGCCTGTTGAATCCAAATTTGTTTGGTATTGGTAGGCAAAGGCAGATGATCACATGACTTCATGACCTGAAGATATATCATGCAGCAACCTGGGCCTATAACGCTTGAGTTCTCGCATAGTCAGGCACACCAAACCGACATTTCGGTCGAAAACTTCGATTTTCCTTCAATTAACATGTCCATTTTCTTTGAACTTGTCTGCATATCAAAGGAACTTAACACGTTAGAACTCGGCAGGTGCGCATTTTCGCAGCAGTCATAGGGTTTAGAACATTCGTTGAAAGTGTCATTTTCGGTCTCGTTCCATGCAAAAGCCCGTCCTGGCGGAGGAACTATTTATATCTTTACATAGTATTTGCTATAATCATTATCATGTCCAAAAATGTCCGAGAAATAGGCATAAAGGGGCAAATCAGTATGAATAGCAAGGAGGAAATAAAAAATTATGAATTGTCTGACCACTGTTCTGTCCGACCTCGATGAAAATCTGAGTAGTCTAAGTCGAGGTTATTATGATTTCGGTGAATGTGGGAGGAACTAAATTTAGAAATTCAAGAAAGCGCATATTAAATGTCCGCCGAATTGCATTGTTCAAATCAGCTACTACTTATACTGAAAACTTGCAAAGTGGTTAGAACTGCTAAATTAGCAAAGTCGATATTCTAAGCTTACAAATGAACTTGAAACGTTGCATCTCATCAGAGAGTGCATTTTTGCTACAACTTGACCCAACTATGTAGCATCAGTAGACAGGAAAATTCTTTTTTCTAGTACGAATTGCACGTATTCCAAACTAAGTGGTGTCTAACTGTCTATCAGACTAAGTTTTATTTTGTTATAATCTCAAATGCATTTGAGTACCCTTTTTAAGAATTGATCATCCTTTTTCAGAGGCAATGAGAAAACTCCATTACAAAAATGGAAATGCCAGGATCAAGGTCCTTGTGGGGAACTGGCTATAACAAGCCCCAAGAAGACTTTCTCGAGCAGGGTTGAGCTGCCGGACGTAGAGGGTGACGTGGAAGACGATCAAGTGCCTGAGTAAAGACATTTGATAATGTGTGTATATGTGTTCGAATAAAATCGTTTGTGTGATGGTTTGTTTTTTGGTATTCCGGAATATCGCCTTCTGGAACATAGTTGCATAACTGTGGGTAAGTTGGACTGTGTATTGATTGAGGTGGACTTTCGCCAATAAGGACTGATAAAATGTAGCGTAGCGCCAATGTAGCAGTTGGTGGTGATTAGTAGCAACTACGTAGCGTCGCCGTAGCACTACGTGACATCCAGTAGCAGATACATAGGTAGAGTAGCACAAGGTTCTGCTACGTAGCATACCGGTAGCAATTGGTGCTTTAGCGTAGCGGTAGGTTGCATTATAGGATCAATTCAGTAGCGGCAACGTTTCAATTGGTAGCAACAGGTAGCACCATGCTACGTAGCAGGAACGTGGCCTATGCCGACATTTTTATTGGTTTTTGCTACGCATTTCTGCTACTCCCCCGCTACGTAGCAGATACGTACTTTGTTAGCCGGGATGAGCCATACCTCGTCACGATATCTGAGGTTGATTATATGGTGTCCACCAACGGAGACACTCTTTCAAAACCATGTGACGCCTTTCTCATGATATTCTGTGAGTATAGTAGATGCTGAATTGATGGGGAGATGAAATTCATCTGTCTTCGAATACACAATTTCTAGGTGGTCGGTCATCCCCAAAAGCATTGGTTTCAAGATGAGGGTTAAGTGTTCAGGAAAGTCTATGTCTCGCATGTTGTGACAATTAATTTCCAATAGACTCAAAACATCTTATTTTTGGCATCAAAGCATAGAATTTATTACAGAATTTTATCCTCTGATGTGGACTGAGTAGGCGAAAATTTAGGAGCGACCTATAAATAGCACGGCTTTCTTTTATTCATATAGTTAACATGCTATTTTCATATTATTTGTATGGATACAGTTTTTTCACATATATGCATAAAATCATCGCATCCAGACGTGAAGGTAATAATCGCATTGAAATTCTATGCTGACTATGTAAGTGTTATCAGTAATTTCAGTGTTTCAGAAATTCGTAATAGTCTACCTGCGTAAAAAATCGAAATTTGACGCGTAGGACCACTGAACGACAATGAAACCAGACGCTTATTTGGTTATCTCTCATTCTGTTTAGATTTATTGTAATGTGCCTAACATCCATTAAGTCCCTTGATTGATAGTTTCCGAGTAATGATAGTCTAAGAAAAATACCCATACAGCTCCAGTACTCCCAAAATGTCACTCGAGTAAAATGGGGATTGAAACTTGCGCAAGAGACACTATTTTTGCTCAAATACGTGCATAAAACCCACCAAAACCGCCGTCACAAAAATTGCAAGGTGACATTTTCACGATTACGCACGTGACCTTTACGTAATATTTTCCTTTACAAGATTTGTGATGAAAAAAATGACGTCAGTCTTCCTATCAGATAACACAATCGAAAACTTAGATCAACATAAGCATTACGCAAAACCGACAATCATGGAATATTGCTCGGTTGAGTCCCCAAATGCATTGAAAATACACATGGTAGCAGACGTGTTTAATAAAAATACGGCCGGCAGTTATTAATTGTAATTTTGTGTTAAGTAAAAGAGAAAATGGCAATAAATTTTCTGGAGGCTCTCGGTCATGTGAGTCCAAACATGCTTCCACTTGATCAGACATATACACGGATCACATGCATGTACATGTACATACAACATGTGCGCTTACTGCAGAGAATTGTACTCGAGCAGATCATGTAAATATGACAAATTATACATTTTCTGAAAGCTCTCGGTCAAGTGAATCCAAGCATCAATATTTCCACTTGATCAGAGACACGCACGAATACATGGATCAAATACATGTAGCGTCACTCGGGATAATTATGAGCAGCCTTCAGATAGCTTCCAAAAGATAAAGTAATTGAAAACTAATACTTTGTACATAATTTTGATGGTATTTGAAAGTTGTGTGAAGATTTTTAACAAATTCTTCTTCTCCTTTGATTCTGCACAGCCTAACAATGTCATGCTACCGAAAAATCTTTAAGTACAAGATTTGTCGTTGTTATCGCATTTTGCGCAAATATTGGTCTATTTTTACTAATAATAATGGTAAGTATACTCTTGTGACTTCGATAGTCATGTAAAACTTCCTCCAAGTTGACTATGGATTCTAAAAGTTTGATTTACTATCTGATCGGGCACTCGAACATAATTACCCGTCTTTACACACCGGAAAGCCGGTTTGACGGGGTAATTATGAGCAAACAAATTTATACGCAAAAGTGTCATTTATGATCAATATTACATTCAAAATGAATGCTGTCGAATGTGAAAGTGATAGTTAAATACAGAGTAATACGAAGCTCATGTTCCTGTAGCTGAGCTCACTTAAGACACTCGGTTTCGACCTGGAAAATGGTACAGTAGGCTGGGACAATATTTGTCACTTTTGTCACTTTACTTCATTGCCAACAAGGTCAGCACTTGTCTCCTGACAGCTATGTGAAAAATTCCTCTTGTTATAGCAACACGATGACTTGATTAGTCAGATCAATCGCGGTGTGATATTCGTTGCTATTGTTGAGAATAACCAATGACTATTGATTGAAGCTTATATCTGCACTGTCTGATGATACGGCAAGTTTAAGTTCATTCTGAAGTTGATTCATGCCGCGATCATAAGTCAGGAAGCGTGCGTTCTGCCGTTTCCCATCTAACATATCTGTAGGAAAAAAAGAAAATAAAGAGAACAACTGTCCACGACAGGATGTTTGCAACCCAGCTTTGAGTCAAATTGAAGTGAGTGCCGAAACTAGTGGGTCTATAGAAAGCAAATCTGCAGATGTCGATGGTGATACTCAAAACGATCTTCCATCAGCTTCGTTGACGATCGATGAAATTTGTCATCGTAGAATTCAGCGAGAATCTTCGTGATGCAGTTTACGTCGTTGGTAAGGGTGTGTACATCATTAATGAGGCTATCGACATTAAGTTTCTGTTAAGTTGTTGACGTTTTGCTTCGCATTAGGCCAAGGGCTATAGAATCATCAGATTTCATTCATAGAGTTAAACAAATGCAAGAATGTAATTTGCTTTTTATCTCAACAATTTTCATTGTTCTTGATTTTCATTGAACTTGGGAAACAGAATATATAGGAGGATAGGAGGATGGTCAATTAAGCTTTTATGAAAATGGTGTAAAACAGACAGCATTCGGTATATATCAGAGTATTTAAATGCAAGTATAGCATATTGATCAACATAGACATATCAACAATTTGTATTAGAACGTGGCATGATGCATATTTAACTTAAGATACATTTATTAACAATGTTAAGCACTTTCTATCATTCGATTAGTACTTTTGGAATTTTGCTCATAATTACCCCATTTTACTTGATTTCGGCTGAGCAGAAGATTGATCTTTTTCGATATGAATAATAACTCGATTTCCTTGATATGAGTGAGGTTGATAATTGCCTTAAGATAATCTGTCACTGTATTGTAAATATAGATTAGTTGGTTCTAAAAAAACGATGTTTACGCAAAGTGCTCACAAGTGCCACGGATGACGCTACATGTAGCATGTGCGTTTACTCAGAATTATATGTACCCGAGCAGATCATGAAAATATGACAAATGATGCATTTTCTAAAAGCTCTCGGTCAAGTGAATCCAGACATCACTGTTTCGACTTGATCATGTGACATATGCTCGCAGCACTCCCTTCATCTCATCGGGGCACTACGAGTATACATCTGAGTGATGTGTGTTGAGGCTCGGAATAATGAAGAACATTCAAACAAAGTGGGGTACATGCATGTCGTGCTGCCAAACCGCACTGTCATAACCTCAAATGCCACCCACCGCCACATCATGTCAGATCCGCGTTCTAGCAAGTGGTCATGCGCACTGCATTGAGCTGAATAGTCAAACTTGCGGAGTATCTGCCAGGGCTGGGGTGTCGGTGTCGTGCCCTTTTTCCCGGTGTCGTGCTCGAACCCGGTGTCGGTGTCGGTCGAAAAAAGCACGACACCCCAGGAAAGGAAAGGAAAGGAAAAGGAAAGGAAAATATATGTATATTTTTCAAAATGAGAATCATAAAGTACAAATGAGAAAGAATGATTATGTCGGTAAGCAAGTCAAATCAGAGTGTCCATTTATGAGTAGAGTGACAAGAACAGTAAAACAATTCTGCCTTCTGGTGGTTCTAGAAAAAGGTACAGTTACACGACCGTTACGGTGTTGAGGAACGAGGGGAAAAAGAGGATGAGCAACATCTTGAGTTTTCCAGTACAGGGATTCGAAAGCTCGGAAACGTACAGTGCAAAAATTAGACATATCATTATTACAGCCACAATCCCTCCTGCAAATAATTCGACGCGATCGTTTAAAAATTCTTTTGATATGTCTACGTGTTTCAAAACTATAAACACCAAAAAGTTGCGTACAATACAATAAAATGCTCTCTATTGTTGCCTTAAAAACATACCATAACTCGTCATGACTCAACAATCTTCTTAAAACTTTGAGTGCATACATACGCTTGTTACATAGTGAAACCACGTTGAGAAAATGAGACTTCCACTTCAAGTCGGAACTCCAGGTTACTCCAAGAATTTTCAATTCGTCTACAATTTTAAATGGAAACGGAAAAAATACCTGACAACTTTTCTTAAGAACACACATAGCTTTTGTTTTACTCTCGTTCAACTTTAAACTGTTCGACATGGCCCATTCTTTGATATAATAAAATTCCTCTGTGACAACACCTAAAGAGTCAACAATGTCAGTTTGAGAGACAGGACAAATTTCGCAAATGTCGTCAGCGTACATTGTCAGCTTTGTTTTCTGACAAATTGGTCTGATGTCGTTACAATATAAAACAAAAAGATAGGGGCCCAATAAGGAGCCCTGGGGAGCACCACTAGTCACATTTCGTTGCTGGCTGAGAGTGTCACAAACTTTAACACATTGGGACCGGTCAGTGAGGTAGGAACAAAGCCAAGAAATGAAACCACAAGGGTAGCCACTGTCAATTAATTTGCGGATAAGAATTTTGTGGCAGATCGTATCAAACGCTTTAGAAAAATCATAGTTGATTACAACACATCCGCTGATGTCAGGAGAATCTAGCATACTTGTAACAGTGTCATGCATAGTGATAAGATTGCACGTAGTATTTGACATTTGTTTATAGGCAAATTGGAAGCTCGGTATATCTTTACAAAACAAATCACGCATATGTCTCAACACATGGAATTCCAATAACCTAGCCGGTGTGCTTAACAAGGTTATAGGTCGAAGCTGATTCAAAGAGACAGGCACAGATTTCGGAATGGGCGAGATCACACACTTTTTAAAAATCAATGGTACTTTTCTTGCAATGATGGAAGAGTTTATTATATTACAAAGAGGCTCGGAAATATATGGCGAGGCAAGCCTGTAAAATCGATTGCTGATGCCGTCGGAGCCGGTAGACTTATTCAAAGATAAATGTTCCAAAAAGTTAAACACATCAACTGGATCTAACAGCGGACACCAATCATCATCAGCACTATACACTAATGGATCACCAGCACAGAGGTGGTCAGCGAAGGTATCATTGATGGCGTCAGCTGCAGCCTCTCGATTAGGATAGTCTTGAATCAAATTCAAAATAGGGTTGCCACATCGTTTACCTTTTATGTCATTCACAACACCCCACACATTACGCGCAGATTCCTTTGACCTTTTAATCCATCCTTCTTTACATCTAATGATTTCAGCTTTGCACTTCTCTTTGTAGTGACTGTACAAGTCAAAATTTCTTTCTCGATAAGCCTTCCATCTTCGGTTTATGATGTCCTTCAAGTGTGGCGTTATCCAGGGTTTGTCCCGCGAAGTCATGGTAATGACTTTACATGGAAAAGCGGACAAGCAGTCAAGAAAATACTCATAGAATACATCAGTCTTACGATCGATGTCGGACTCACGGTAGACATTGACAAAAGAACAATTTTTGAGCTTCAAGAGAAAGTTAGAAATATTCGAAGCGTTGATATCATACAAAACATGTTTATATTCTGAGGTCTCTTTATTGACACAAATAGGCCTATCTGGCCGCAAAAACACTTGGCCATGGGAGCCACGACGATTCACAGTTAAAGGAGGGCCTACCACAGCAGGTGGATAATTGTCCTCTAAGGACTGACTCACTAAAATGCGATCCAAGATCGCATTACCACGGGTTGGAGTCAACACTTTGTCAACCAAGTCAAAAGTACTTTGTAACAAGGAAGTATCAAAATTGTTTAAGTCACCGGCAACAATGATGTTCATGTCTGGTGCTGCAATAGTCGCATCATCTAAATGATCACACAAAGAATCTGTTATTTCATCACGTACTGACGCAGATAACTGAGGTGGGATATACATAGCTATCAACAAATAATTAGAGGCTTTCACTTTAAACGATACAGAAATCATTTCGCAAGATGTGCAAGAAAAATTGAAACGTGTAACACTGATGTCTGACTTTATCCACATTGCTATGCCACCGCCAACACGATCACTACGATCACATCTCAAAAGTTGAAAATTTGGCATTCGAAAAAAGCTGTCATCGTGTGAATTATTCAACCAGGACTCGGTAACAATGACTATGTCTGGATGAAAGCATGCACAGGACAAACGCAGCTCGTCCATCTTGCCATCAGAGGCAATAGAGCGAGCATTAGTCAACAAAATTGATGGCATGGATGGTCGTCATGCAGTACGAGAGACAATTTTTCCTCGCCTGACAAAGACGTCTTCTCCCAAAGCCCGCCGATGCTTTAATTCAAGGCGCAATAAACTTTCATGCCTTTGCTGTTCTGGAGTTAGGTCGCTGTTAACAAAGACTCGTCGAAATCTTTGATCTGCACGTAACTTTGAAGAAGCTTTCAACAACAAAAGCTTTTCAGACTCCGAATGAAAAACAACTTTTAAAGGTCTCGGACGAGACGAATTATTTTCCCGTCTCGCACCAAGACGGAAACACCTCTGAACCCTAACCTCGTCCCTAAGACCAACATTAGAGACCAAGTCAAGTACTGCACTTTTGTCGTTAGTGCGATTTCCATCTGAGTCTAAATCAGATTCATTCAATCCAAAAATTACAAGGTTGTTCTTTTTAGATTCACGGAGCTGAATTTCTTCAATGATTGAAGAACGTGACTCAGACATCATTTCAGACAGAGATTGAACTTTGGCTTCAAATCTGCTCTCAGCTTCCCCAATGAGCTTTCTACTCTCAAGTAATAGCTGAGCTTTGATATCGGCCACAGCTTCAGCGACTGCAGTTTTAATGATCTGCGTGTCAATGGGCTGAACCACAGAGAGTCAGCTTGTTGAACGGCTTCTTTCAGAATTAGCACAAGTTGTTGCTTTGTCAATTTCTTCATGTCACTGTCAGACATCTTCCGCACACTGCTAAAGGACATGGAATCAGCTGGTTCATTGGACATTATGACGTATTGCTTCGTTTCAGTCACGTGCACAAAAATCGATATTTCAAGATAAATTGGGCAGGAGTTGTGGCCACAGGTCGTTGATAACAGCTGATTGAGTGACGGATGACAATACCACCCGTTCAACACACCGACTGCACACAAGAGATATCGAAAAAGATTCGAAGCGACGTTGATAATGACTGTGATCGATGGATCCAACACTTGTGCTGTATACACCGAAGACACAGGAGCTATTTATAGATCGCTGCTGGAACAATAGGTAAATCCAACCAAGTTTAGTTGCAAGACCAGGCGATAAGCACAACTCAGTAGCTGGAGACAACAATTGAAAATACCATGAAAGATAATCCAATCCAAGCTCCAAAACCACTCAAAAAAGCTTCAGCACCTCACAAGGATCACTCTGATACCAAATTCAATGACAGTAGTGTTCTGATAGCCTTGGAAATCCAAAATATCATTTAATGGCGCGAGAGACCACTGCGTACAACCGACATGCATCAACGGTCTTCAACGGGTTCCCAGTCCTGGTATCTGCTGACCTTAACTCTAATTGGGTCGGCACCCACGCCGGGAGTTGAGGATCTGCAACTTTGACTTTTGTTAAGACGAAGGAATTTGCTGACAGCGGATTTTCAGATGGCTTCCGTCTTCACATGTCACCAGAGAGATCCTTCTGAGACTAGGGGGACTCTTCCAACCCACACGCCAACTGCCGAGATGAAGTTGCCGTGAAAACTGCAAACTGCATGATTCGAACTAATTCGACTCCGATAGGTCGTCTGTACTCCGATGAATTTTACATGGTGCTGATAAAGTATTACATTCAGCATGTAATAAAAAACTAGCTTAAAGTATAACACAGCAGAACACGACTCAGCACTGTCCCAGCCGGGGTACAGTTCCTATCCTGTTTCGTTTCAGAAATATTTTCAAACGGATATGAGAGCGTCGCTTTGATTACTCACTCAGTTAGACATGACTCGCTACTTTTTCATCAACTAATAAGTTCATATTACTTTAAATACATCAGCATAAGCAGGCATTTTTTGCAATCACATCACACGAGAAAAGTCATGAATCAAAGTTACAATTCAAGCGCAATGGAGCGGACCATGTTCTTTTTAATCAAGAGATATATTTTGCAAGACGTCTCCCTGCATCGCCAGGCGGCATTGGTAAACATTTACACTGTTGTGGATGCATGCCGGTATAGCCTATGTTTATACTGTGGTACATACTGTGTATAGATATATATCAGACAACTGGGAGCAACATTTTCACCACAGCATTATAAAATTTAGGCTATGACCTGCACTTTGTACCGGTATCGGTAGTTCTAGCAATTCATTCACGCTGAAAAGCATATTTGCTACATCGAAATTTCACAATGTTTGTAATAGACTATTTAGATCGGTCAGTTATTACATCTTCCGAAATCTCTGTATCGCTGAGACAGGAGATTCGAACTCCTGATGTTTGACAACTGACACGACACTAATGGATGTGTTCCACATTAAACCAGGTATGTAAGTGAGTTGTTGTTGGACTGGTGCGTCGAGGAGTGCCAAGAATATTTTTGAAGAACCCTTTACTTCGTCCGTATAGTTTAAGTCTAAATACAACATCACATTCCTGAAAGAAAAACTTGATAGGTTTTCCGCTTGTCGAAATTTTTCGCAGTCCATACAGTAGAATCGATCAAAATAGGAACTGTAAAATGCAACTAGCAAAATATTGTAGAGGCAAAAAAATCTGATTCCTTGAGGTTGATATAGACAATGTAAAATAAAAACTAGTGCTGTCTAGCAGTGACTTTAATTCAATTAATTACCATTTATTTACATGTAAAACTAGTTTATTTGCAATATCTCTTAATTCTTCTCCATTCAATCCCGACTACTTCCATGCAACAAAGAAGTTCTGAAAAATGTCAGTCATTCTTGAACTGATAGAGTCCTGTTGTGGTCGCCGAAATGTCAGACGACAGTTTCAATTCAATTGCAATTAATTGTGAAATTATCGGAATGCGAAAAGTAACAAACACTTAACTGCTGCGCGTAACTTTTTCATTTTACATAAATTTAACCAACTGTTTCAATCTTTGTAAGTTTTCAACATTGGTCAAAGCTGTACCTGCATTAATCGACAAAATCGACAGTCTTAGCAAGCCCATTGATAGAACTATCGTGCTAACGTTTCACTAAAATGAGGGTTATGATCGATAAAGGCCTAATGTAGAAATCCGAATAACAGACGATTCCGATGAAAAAATTGCATCTTCTGATGCCTTTTTGCCTGATCAAAGAAATATGCTGAGTTCCGGAAAATTACGGTCGTAGTAAAATCCGACCAAAGCACCAAAATCCCGATCAACCCCTCTAACTATGGTTTCATCAACATTTCTCCAGATAAATCATTTCTTTCATCCCTACTAAAGCCCAAAACATCAATAAAGCACATCCCACCATACTTTAACCCTCCGACCATAGTTAAAGGCGTTGGTCGGGGCTAGTCGGAATGGAATTGGTCTGGTCGGAGGTGTTAGAGCGTGGTCAGAGGTGGTTTATTGATGTCGTGTGCTTGATTAGGAATGAAAGAAATGATTTATGAAGAGAAATGTGCACCGACCACAGTTAATGAGCTTGGTAGGAGCTGATCAGGTTTTTGTTGCTTTGGACGGATTTTACTATGACCCTCGTGATAAAATACAAACATAACAATTTCTGTAACCATAGTGCCTGGTACTCACCTCAGAGGTTGTTGGGTGCAGCCCGATAGCACCAGCAGCTGTCTCCGTGAGAGGTGCTGCCCGGCGCTCTCCTTCCCCGACTCCCCAATTACCCTGGGGGACCCTGGCTGTACTGGGCGAGCTGGCTGCCCTTTTCCGGCTCGGTGTTCCACCGAAGCCGTAAGAGACAAACGAGTTGCCTCGTTTGTCAGCGAATTAGTGTTCGCCTCGGTATTAGATAAGTTCGCAATTTCGACTATCAGTATCAAGTCACACTCTCAGATCACAAATATTCAGAAACCGAAAGTGTCCCTTCGATCTTACCTAGATCGCGCCAGATTGCCGATAATAAAAATTAGCCTACTTAAACAACTTTTAAGTTGGCTAATTTTTCCAGGGGTTACATTATCCCCCCCTTACAAAAATTCTGACGCTCCTGCGTCAGCCGCGCCTTGCGTACCTATAGCGGCAGGTACGAAAGGACCCGTCATCGGCAACTGTAGCCTGGCTTACCCTCCAAGCTCATACCTACCGTCTCGGCTGAGGGTTCCACGGTCTATCGCGCAGGTGGCTAAGAGAGCGGACAAGCTTCTTAGCCGCCTTGATCGAATTAGACGCCACCAACCTTCGCTCGTACGACGAGAAATGTGGATCCTCACATACCGACATCGAATGGGAAGATCCACATTTAGGAAACGAGTTCGCGCGATCTCGTTTACAGCCCTAACCACGGCACGTTTTTCCCCTGAAAACTTACCTGCTGGAGCTTCCAAGTAACACCTGGTTACTCCGGGGAAATGACGGTCCAGCTCGTGCTCGACCTGACGGAATGCCGTGCTGATCGCCTCCCTCGAGGTTCCGGGCATGGTGTTTACCCCAACTCCGAGCAGGATCAGCTTGATCCCGTCAGGTCTGGGTGCGCACTTACGAATCCAGTCCGGCGTGTCCTGGAGTCGCAGTCCGCCCCTCGACACCGAGCGGAAGGGATACTCGGAAAAGGGGAACTTCGTATAATTCGAGTCCCCGATTACCAGTATCAGACAGGCTGGAGGAGGAGGAGACGGGGTCCTTGGTCGCGTCGGCCTCGTTCGCACCGCATCCGCAAAGGTCACCCTGTTGCGGCTGCTCTCACGAAGAGGCTCGCCGTTACTCGACCGCGGACGATCCGCCTGCCGTCCCCCTCTTCGTCGCTTGCGGCGACTCCGCGAAGGCTCTTGGGGCTCGGAGTTCTCGTGCTCGGGCGTAGGCGAGTCCTCCGCCCACTGCCGACGCAGCTCTGGCTCCTCGGATGCCACTCGAGGAGGGTTAACGACACCAGCCGTCTTGTGGTACGGTTGGTGTCGCCGCTTCGTGGGCCTACTTACCACAGACGCCACGGTTGCGGTCCCGCTCGCTTTAAGCCGAGCCGAGTTAGGCTGGGTCGAGATGGGCTGTGCCACGCTCGGCCCCGCCGAACTAGACTGGGCGGGAACGGTGGAAGCGGTAGAACCCGTAGTGACTGGCGTGGTCACTAGGCGGTTCTGCTGCATGAATTCCATGAATGCCTGGAATATGCCCGCAAGATCGCTCGTCGCTAACTGCGGCGGAGCGCCGGTTTCGGCTGAAACCGTTGGCGAAGGGTTCAGCAGAGCTGCCCTCAGCTCGTGCTGCTCCTGCAAAACTCGACGGCTCCTCGATACGCCGGCTAGCAAGACCTCTCGGTCTTCCGAGCTGAACGGTGGTGGTCCATCCAGCCCTTCAGCCGCCGTTCGATCGAGGACAACCGCTCCTCTGAGGCCGTAGAACGCCTGTCCTCGTTCTTGGCCTTTGACCGGATCTCGTAGAACCGGCACACGTGCCGCACAGCCTCTTCGCCTGCAGCCTTCATCCACAGTCGAGCGTCCGGATGAGCGAAAGACAGATAGCAATTTATCTGCCTTCCGAACATCAGGTGGTCGGCTAGCTGGGAACCCCACAGCTTCCGCGTTTCGTCGCCGATCTCCCCGGGGGCCGGTCGCGCCTGGTCGGTGTCCGCTTCGCTGGGCTCGACCTTCACCTCCATCAGCTCCGGCTCCTGCAAAGGAACAAAAGAAAAGTGGTGGTCGCCGTCAGCACTCCGGACTGGGGTGATGGTGACTTCCTGCCCTATCGGTGGTACACTATCGATCGGCACTTGGCCCCTCCAACCGAATGTCATTCGGACAAGGTTTGAGCCGGTTAACATGGACAACAGTCCTACGACCAGCAGACGAGGGATCTCAAATCTCCATGTTAGTGGAGCTAATTACTCTTGTAATAATGTATTACTCCAACCGGGCTGGCGAATACGCCCGTTGAATGGTGGATATTTGACCGGTAGGCCCACAAACAGAAAGGCAAAGTCTGATCCCATTCATGCCAATCCTTGGCCGCGTGTGCCAACAGCAAATTCTTCAGGGTACGATTCATTCTTTCGACGCCCCCGTTTCCCATACGATGATAGGGGCTGGATCTCAGCTTCTGAATCCCCAGGATACGGCAAATATTCCGAAACACCGCCGATTCAAATTCGGCGCCTCGATCGGACAGAATTTCTTTCGGTGTACCAAACCTCGCTGTCCACGTTTGAAGGATAGCGGTGGCCACCGACTTAGCTGTATGATCCTTGAGCGGCACAGCTTCTGCCCACTTCGTGAACGGATCCACCATGGTGAGGATAAAACGGTATCCGTTCTTCGTCCGCTGAAGCGGGCCAATTATATCGACCGATAGCCGACTGAAAGGATCGCCCGTTTCCAAGGGCTTCAAGGGGCTCGAATGCGAGGGTTGGGGCCCCGAATCTGCCCGCAGGTACCGCAAGTATCAACCCACTTGCCAACGTCCTCCAGCATACTCGGCCACCAGAACCGCAGCCGGATCTTTTGATACGTGGATTCCTTTCCCATATGCCCTCCTGCCGGCTCGTTATGGCACTGTCTAAGGGCTTGATCCCTCCAAATTGGGGGCAAGACCACTCGACAATACACATCTCTTTTACGAATATGCAATAATTCGTCACGGATGCAAACTTTTCCCAGTTCTTTATCATTTCAGGAAGCTCTGGAATTGCCTCGGGGTGTTGCAGATGAGGGGGCTGTCTTCTTTGCTGTCTCAACCACGCCAAGACGTGGGAGATTGCTGGATGACTGAGCTGGGCCTCCTGCAAGTCCTCCTTAGTCCAGCCGTAGTTCCAAGTTATGGCATTGAGCTGTCCTAATCCCTTGATTCCAGAATTATCCGTCGGACCGCACGAAGGGCAGTTGCCATGGTTCCGAGGGGGCCGCTGAGAGAGAGAGCGTCGGCGTTGGTGTGCTTGGGTTTGCTCCGATATTCGGTGACATAATCGAATTCCTGAAGTCGTTGTAGCCACCTCGCGACTTGGCCAGTAGGATCTTTGAAAGACTGCAGCCACGTAAGCGCATTGTGATCCGTACGCAGCAGTAATTTCTTCCCCAATAAATAGGCCCGGAAATCTTTCATAAAATGCACCATGGCTAGCATCTCGCGTCTGGTAACGCAGTAATTTCTCTCTGCCTTATTCAGGCATTTACTACCGTAGGCTATTACCCGCTCGGTTCCGTCGGGCTGTTCCTGCGACAAGACAGCCCCAATGGCGACGTCCGAAGCATCTGTGTCCAGGACGAATCTTCCACTCGCCTGTGAAAAATCCGGTAGCGAGAGAATGGGTGCTTGGCATAGCACCTGACGGAGTGTCTGGAATGCATGCTCGCATTTATCCGTCCATTGAAATTTAACATACTTACTGGTGAGCCGGTGCAACGGCTCTGCTATCTTCGCGTAGCCTCGAATGAATTTCCGGTAGTAGTTGCACAAGCCCAAAAAGCCCCTCACCTCCCGCTGTGACTCTGGTTTAGGCCAGTTCCACACTTTTTCAGCAGTCTCGGGATCAGTCTTTACCCCGTTATCAGATACCAGGTGCCCTAAATAACGGACCTCTGATCTGAACTACTGACATTTCTTCGGATTAAGCTGGAGGTTCGCACGCCGGAACCGTTGCAGCACTGCTCGCAAGTTATCTACGTGCTCATCGAAATCCCGCCCAATCACGATGGTATCGTCTAGGTACACCAGGCAAGCCTTCCAAGTCAGCCCAGCCAAGACATTGTTCATCAGCCGCGCAAAAACGGCTGGCCCGTTAGCCAAGCCCATGGGCAAAACATTGAACTCGAACAGTCCCCGATGAATCGAGAAGGCAGTCTTGGCCTTTGATACATGATCTGAAGGTACCTGCCAATACCCCGCCTTCAAATCCAGGACTGTGAAGAACTTTGATCCCGCCAGGGCATCAAGGATTTCATCAACTCTGGGCAGCGGGTAGGCGTCGCGCAATGTGATATCGTTCAATTTCCTGAAATCAACAGCATCGCAACGAACCGTCTCTCTTTTTCACTAGCAAGATGGGGCTAGGCCAAGGACTCTGGCTGGGGCGGATGATATCCTCCTGCATCATATCGTCCAGCATCGTGTCGACATCCTTTCGCTGATGCGGAGGGACGCGTCTTCCCCTTATCTTGACTGGAGATTGGCACCCGTATCGATCTTGTGATACAGAAGTGTAGTACGACCAGAGGCTTGCCGTCCTCCACGAACACGTCGGAGAAATCTTTTAAAAGATTGACAGCTCTACGTTCGTCTCGGGGGTTCAGCTTCTCGGCTTTGACCCGATCGATCGCGGTTTGCACGTTTGATTGGACATGCCCTTCCACCGGCTGATCCGTTAAAACTTTTATCTCCTCGATAGGAGAAAAGTTACCCACTACTTCACCCTCCTCCAGGGTGATGGGGGAATCGGTGACATTTAAGATATTAATGACCATGCCTCTATCATGAGGCATCACAATTCCGTTGGCAATTTGGAGACCTTCTGCCAACAATTCCGCCTCGGCCGTCGTAATGCCTAAAACATCAAATTTTGCTGACTGCTTGCGCAGATGCACCCCAGCGTACATAGCGGAACGCTCCGGAACAGTTACCCGCTGGTTCAGGAAGATTTCTGCCGACGGTGGGCTTCCTTTTTTCTTCAGCGCTGTGGTCCAAACCTCCCTGCCAAAACTGGCCAGTCCTAGGTCGCACCTGATATTTGCCCCGTGAAGCTCCATGAAGTCCATACCTAAGATCATAGGTTGGTTCAGCTCTTCATAAACTACAAACAAGTGCGTCCAATGCGTTTCGGCCATTCGGAAGGTGAGCTCTACCATCCCCTTAATGGTGAGGGAGCAAGAGTTCGCGGCCTTCAGACGAAGCCTCCGGTCGATTTCCCGTAACGGCTCAATGGCTCCGTTGGCGGCAGCGTAGCTAGAGCTTACCACACATCGATCAGCCCCAGTGTCCAGGAGGGCCCACACCGGCCCGCTCCGACAAGCTACTTCGACAAGATTCCCGGGACCAGTCTGAGAAGAAATGCGGATTATCTTCTCACTCTCGCTGGCCCCGTCTATCCGTTTAAATTACGGAACGGACAATTTCTTTTGATGTGACCTCCCCGGCCGCAATGGTAACAAACGAACGCTGAAGCATTCGAAGGCTCCCGAATCATGGGAGACGGGCTGAAATTCCTAGGCCTATATTCCGGCTTATCTACCGGCCGTCTCGCGTCCCTATACGGCGAGGGGCTACGAGACTTCTACGCTAGGAGCTACTGTAGTCTTTATAGCACTTACCATTAACGGGGGCGTCGATCCGGGCGAGTTGTCGTCGGCCTGGTCCTCCCAGCGTACACGCAGTCGCCGAGGTGAAGCGGTGCCTATACTAGGCGGGTGTCTCCACGGGCTTGCCGGTGGGTCGATCTCCTTAACGGTTAAATGATGTCCTCACGTAAGACTAGGTAAATGATGAACCCGGGTCTGCCCAGACCCGTAATAAAATTGAAGATAAGCACCGCTATTCATCTATAGTGAAGGTTGTAGGAACATTGGATTTTAGAATACCGTGGTTTATCATCACTTCACTTCTGCATTTAGCTAGTTTCAGCTAATAACTAGGCCTATATGCTTACCACAGTAGGCCTATGTTGTGAAACTGTTTTAGGTGATGCCATGTAGTCTGTGGAAATATATGTTTATCTGGCTTATCTAAAAAGTGATAGCAGTTGTCAATTATAGGCCTACATACTGTACGTATTATAATGTAAAACACAATTCATCCAGGTACCAGTATAATTGAAATAGTCAGCTGCTGTATTCCATTACTGAGTAATGGAGAAAGTTCATAAGTATCACATACAATCAGGACAATAATAGACGGTTGTTGCATGCTGTATGCAGATGGCTTTTTGACACTCAGCACATTTGAAGCTAGTCTTCCTTTCCTTTACACCTTCATCCAAGCAGATCCGACAGCGTTGACGTTGCTGGTTGCTGTCGACAGCAGGGTGCGAGATGTTGGGTTTGATACCGACCAACTCCATGGCCACTTTGATTGAGTTGGTTAGACGAGAATGAGTGGCACGTTGACGAACAAGAGGGAGGGTCATCTCGTAGCCAAGATCCATCTTGAAGGAGTAATGGTTCGTAGCTGCCATTGTTCTCATGGCTGCAATAACAGCAACATCCATCAGTGCCATGAACACACCGTAGGGCCATCTCCGGCACTTCCGTTGGCTTCGGTAAGTACGGACCAACTTGTCTAGGTTATCGACTCCCGACTTTGTCGCATTGTAGCATTCCACGATTTCGGGCTTCTCATTCTCGTTGTGGCTTGTCATAGGTGTGCTTTGTCGATAGAAGGAGAACGGGTGCATTGCCTTTGTCAAAATAGGAGCATAGCACCTTTTGGCCAGATACGAAATGCCGAGAGTCACCTTTCGTTCTTCCTTGAGAAGACTTCGCAGCGGGAGGAACCCCACGCCTGTTGCTGCGGATGGTTCCAACAACACTATAGTTTTGGCATCTGTGAGTCGATCGCACAGATTGACCGAGGTAAACCAATTGTCCATTGTAATATTCCTCCCGACACCCATGTATGCCTTGGCCAGATGCACTGATTGGACAGTCTCGCTCCGATTCCGGTAGGGTTTCTTTCCCAACATACACAAGGCAGCGTAAAGGAAAGCTATTTTCAGCGTCCGTAATCCAAAAGATCTTTATACCAAACTTTCTAGGCTTACTTCGAAGGTATATACTGTTGAAAGCGAACAGGACCATGAAACTCCACGAGCTGTTCATCAACACACAGAAGGGATCCCGGATCATAGTGACTTTCCAAGTTTGAGTTCACTTGATCAACAACTTCACGGATAGGAGCCAGTGGATCGGTGCGGTCACGTCTCATCTTGTTATCAAATCCAAGAGCAGCTTTGATCTGCTGGGATCGCTGGAAACTCATTGAAGCCCTAAATATCGGATTGCCATTTCTGAGATCCCAAAGCTCCCGAGTGTTACGGTGCCCAGCCTTCAACGCGCCAGCAATCAGATGCAGACCTACGAAGGCTTCAAATTCAGTCATTGATAATGGTCTCCATGTAGTGTGCTTAGCAGCGCGATACGGCGACCCTCACGATTAGTATGGAGAAGTGTCATGTGCAAAACTGTCACCAAAATATGCCTTGAATGCTTCTGATGGTGTCTGAGGATGAAACCCGACACTGAATCCAATGTGAGAAGCACGGAGAGTTGCGCACTGGCTATCTGGCTGGTGGATGCTGCTGGGCCGTCTGAAGACACCACAAGAGACCAGTGGGAGCTCTTAGGGCAGGTGCCACTAGGGAGGGAGTCTCGTCGTCGTCGTCCTCTTCTCCGCTGAAATCCATCTCCTCTAAAGCCTCTATACTCAACTCTTCATCACTGACATGGCCACTAGCAGCAACTTAGTCTGAAATGAAATGATACACCGATTGTAAAATCATTGCAACAAGTATGGGTGTAACATTTGCAAGAGCTAAATCACTTACCAGAAATCTCGGCAAGGGAGTCATATTCGTCGCTGCCTGCATCGTTGTCATTTATCACAGCACTTGCTGCAACATCATCAGCTGAAATGGAGAGATGATTTCATTTAGAGTTACCGGCAAGTTGAATTTGCAGGGCTACATATGTATAGCATAGCGATGTACACGTACATGTGTTCATGTATACATCTGTAACATATTGCTATAATAATAGGCAGTACAGTGTACATAGTCAGATGATAAGTTCAATGGGCAGTCCATAAATTTTATATCCATAAATATCGGCTGGTTGTCTGCTGATAGGTCTAAATGTAGGCTACACGCATAGCCAATAGGCAATCACAACATGGGTGACATCGTTATCAACCTACATGTACATGTCGGCTACGGCTACTCTACGGCACAGAACTTTTCTATAAAAGCAAAGACGCAACAACTTAATGCACGTAGGCCTAAAAGGAGTTGTGTAATAAACTATTGTCAATGAATCTGAGTGGATTGATCACTTTACAACGGGCTGCAGTACGTACATAGTACAAGCTTGGTCCTTCTTCTGAAATCTCCATTAGTCTAGTCATACATGTATATCTGTGCCTAAACATAGCTCAAGATTCAAGCTGTCATTTCAAAATAGTAACGGATGGCTCTACCGGTACTTCCACTTACAATCCTACATATAAGTACGTAAACAGTAGCTAATTCTAAATCTCCCCATAATGTATTCACGTGTACTAGTATAAATTGCATTTCACCCTCCCACCATGAACAGACACTAAACAGCTTTACCTCGGAACCCTCCCTCCCCCTCAACAATCTGTTCACATAGATTGGCCTTCAACGATCCTCACACTCAGCTTACTTGATATTCCAACAGGAAAATTGTCTTCTTCATCAGCATCGTATTGTAGATTGATACTAGCAAATACAATAGACCGGGCATTGCGGGGCGGTAGTTGACGTCTTTCATTAGAAGATGCCATTGACATACCAATACATGAGTAGACAATCGCAGAATATTCTTCGTGCATATAAGGGAAGAAAAATGAATTCATTCAATCAGGACGATTTCGTGACTCCTATTGGTCCCTTGATTTCTTCTGATCAAATAGAAAAACAGTGTATGGGTCAATAAGCGCGCGCGTTGTACTTGTTTTGTGTGTGTGTGTGTGTGATTCTCTAGATGTTACCATGTGTTACCAAGCATAATCCATGATCGAAGCACACACGTTAGGTAGGCGCGATGCTGCGAACGATGCACAAACATGTTGACCTTGATGAGTAGCTTTACAAGTACTGCAAGTACCTTTGTAAGTACATTATGCTTTACCAACAGTCGAGTTCTAAGGTTTACATAAGTGAGAATGTAAGTAAGAAAAGTCATGAACTTCACTAATAGCGCATACTGACAGAAAATAAGACCGTTATCAGACGAGAAGATAGCCCGTTATGCCATAGACACGGCCGGGTCTGGTCAGACCCGGGTTCATCATCTACCTAGTCATAGGCTCGATGTAGTAAAACAAACTATCGTGGACTCTAACAAAAGCTCTCAGATTGAGTACTCGAATAATGTAGAAAAGTCATGAAATTTCAGCCTCCTGTCGATTTTAGTTTCGGAGATATCTTGTATGAAAGATCCCGGGTTCATCATTTAACCGTTAACGGTCGACTTCCGTCGAGGCGAGTCTCCCGATTTGGTTCGGGGTAATTCTCCCGGCTGTCGTCGGGGTGAAGAAACAGCGGCCTCAGAGTCTCGTGGCTCCGGTTTAATTAGCAGCTGTTGTGCACGGGAAACAATCTCCTCCGCTAGAATAGAGATGTCATCATCGTCAATAAGATCATCACTGCATTCTGCCATGTTGACCGGAATTGCTAGAACAAGCAATCCCGACCAAGATCACAACAAGAAAACTCTGCTCACCTGAACATTGCTAGCAGGTAGTAAAAACAATTCCCGCGAAAAGTACAGGCAATTAAAAAGTAGTGCAGTAAAAGTCAATAAAATTAGTTCACTTAAAGACCCCTCACTTACACTATCCCCTCCTCCACGAAGATGGGCTCGCGCCTGCGAGGGTGCCAGTCTATCACACGGGGTAGACGTGGGCGGATGATCCGCTCCGCGTATCGCGCAAGTGCGTGCAGGGCTCCTCCGCAGTGTAGTGCGGGTCTCCGTCGTGTTCACCCACGGACGGTTGTAATGTATTGGGGTAAAGAAGCATGCCCCTACATTGTTGATTACTGTGAAGGCGATCTCTCATTGCGCCGGTCGTGACCGAATTTGTTCCGTGGTGCAGTGGCGCGTCGATGAAGAACCATCGTGGAATTGCCGGAGAAACTTCCGCTGAAGTTCCTCGTTTCACGGGAACGGAACCCGGCCCGGGAACTTCCTCGATGCTTCTCGCCGAGCCGGTCGTGGTACTCCTACACCCACGACGATTTGCGGCAAACCGTCATTGCGGTCGCAACATCGCAGTGGGCGTACAGTGTGTCCGCAGCTTGCGCTGCTCGGAGATCCCGGTCTCGCAATTCGAGCGATATGGGGCAGCGGTGTAAAAGGCAGGCGGGTGAAGTTGGAAATCGGCCAAACCACCAGCGTCATTTTTGCGGCTGTCTCCCGGCTTGCATCACCGGTTGACCGGTGTTCGGGCTGCAGGAGATCTTGACCTCGCGTCCGTAAGTCCTTTCATGGATTTTTCTGCTCGTCCATTCGCCGCGCTTGGATCCTCCTTTCATGTCTAGGATTGGAATATCCTTCCGTTCCTATCCCTCACCCTGTCTCCGCGAATTTGCCGAGCGGATTGGGTGGTCTTGCCCTGTCTCGCGAACTCTCGCGGTTGGGCCTTGCCCTGTCTCGGCGAATTCTCGCGGTTGGGCACCTTGAGGACTTGGGAGGACATTTCTTCGTGATCTCGGAGTGGTCATCCGGTCGATGGTGTCCTGCAGCGAGGGCTTGGAGTTGGTCGACGGCCTGGGTCGTCTCTCACGCTTCCGTGGTGGTGGTCGCAAAGATGGAGCGTGGTTTGATCGTTGGCTGCGGTGTCTCGGGTTGCAGGCATTTTCTGGTGAGAAAAAAAGGAAGCGTTTGACGGCCATCTCGGAACTTGGGCAGTAGCTGGGGGGTGGTACCGTATTCCACCCGGGTCCAGCGCTCCTCGGTGTTGGCCTTGGGATCCGCCTCTGACGTTCCTGATTGGCTGCGGCCCTCGACTTGTCATTATTCCTTTGTAAAAACAGAGGCCTCGGCGACCGAGTTGATCCATCCCTTCCCGGTTGGATAGGCGAACCTTGAGGGATGCGGGGTGGCAATTTCGTGTGTCGTGGAGGCATGTGAGAGTAGTGGTTGACTCACACTTCTGTACTTCCAGGACCTCCAGCAGATTCCTGAGGGATCCTCCCCTCCCCTCAATTGATGGCTCCGACCATCTGCTCCTCCTCCTCGTCTGACTGGGAAATGACAGGTTATCTCTATGCATCATGTCTTAACACTCGAAGTCCGAGTCTAACATGTTAGGGTCGGATTCTCTATAATCAATTACTTCTTCCTAAGCCTATCTCGTCTGAAATCCGACGGCTGGTTTCTGAGTCTTGCTCGTCTAGTAAATCACTTCCTCATTCTCGATTGGGATCTGCCAGGACCCATCGTCCACGTACCGATTCGACACGGTTGGGACCGTCCTCGTTTTACTTTACGTGTAGTTTCCGTTGAGGAAAGACTCGCTGTCGTCATCACTGTATAAGCAATGCTCGTCGATGTTTGACGGTTGGGTTCTCTCCACTGAGGGAGGGGGAACAGTGTTAGTCTGTCCGACTATTTGTAAGGGAGAGGAGTTCTGGTGTAAATGTTCGGATCTCTGGGAATGGTTGGGAAATGCACCTTCCTTGTCTTTTTGTCAGTTGAATTTCCATCTGACGTTCCGTAGGGCATGGCTTTTACTTCGTTGACATGCACAAATCAAGGGTTCTTCCCGGTCTTCGCTGGGGGTTGCGGATTTCTATGTTGGTCCGGCTTGGCACTCGTGGTCACTAAGTATGGTTCCATCCCATGGCCCTTGAAAGTTTTTTGCGGACACTTACCAGAGTACGGGAGTCCTATTTCTGTTAACCACACTAGTTCCCGGACTTTATAGGTGGGCACTTTCAGTTGGCGTGGTGATCATATTGGGGGTTCTTTCTGGTTGATGCTTATGCAGGATAAGGTTATTTGGCGAGCCCCGTCGGCAGCTGCTTTCAGACTCTCCTGTATCCACGTAGCATTAATTTCTCAGCTTCTATGTTGGCGCTGGATACCGAATCGATGGAGAATGTCCATCGGGAACCTTAACTCCCTACCTATAGCTAGGCGAGAGGGGGAAATACCCCGTGGAGTGATGGGACATTCGATCTGTAGACCCACATACAATAATGGATGGTGTCGTCCCAGTTGCGTCTATCTTGCGCAGCATTTTGAAACGTGAGCAGCAAATTTTTCAGGTGTGCGGTTTAATCTCTCTACCGCCCCCGTTTAGTAGAGGGTCTGTATGGTGAAGAACGGATCTTTTTAATTGCTAGCACCTTGCAGAAGTGCTGTTGGAATACTGGCCGACTCGGAATTCTTTGCCCTGGTCAGACAAAATTTCCTTCGGGAACACCGTATCTGGTGACCCGCTGTGGAGAAAAGAACTGCATTACCCACATGTTTTGCAGTGTGCTGTGGTAAGGGCACAGCCTCTGCCCAACGGGTGAAAATGTCCACCATAACCAGGATGAAACGATTTCCTTTTCAGCGTGGTTGGAAGGGGTCCGACGATGTCCAGCGCTATGCGGTGGAACGCCTCGCTTGACTCAATGGGTTGTAGTGGGGCTACCGTCTTTGGTATTAGGACACGGCACCCCGCGCGCCCACAGACTCCACAGGTGTCAACCCATTCGCTTATTTGCGTTTTCATCTTTGGCCACCAGAACCGAGATTTAATTTTCTGGTACGTAGTGGCATTAGCGTTGTGGCCTCCCGTGGGATTGTCATGATACTGGTGAATAGCAATTTTTTTGATTTCTCCACTCTGGTGGGAGGACTAGACGCCAGTCGGTGTCGTCAGGCTTTTTGACATGTAAGAGCCCTTCAAAAATTTTGAAATAGTCAAAGTGCTTGATGTAATCTTGCTGAATGCGGTATGTGGCGTTTGATGGGGGTTGTCTTCTCTCCGTGATCCAGGCACTTATCTCTGCCGTCGGCAGGTATGCTTGTGCTTGTAGGAGGTCCCCTGCAGTCAATGAGAATGGCCACTGGATTAACGAAATTTGCGCAGCATTCGGTTCGCAAGAGGGGCATTCTCCGTGGCGCCTGTGTGGCCGCCTGGATAGAGCATCGGCATTTGTGTGCTTAGGGTTGGACCGGTATTCAATTGAGAATCGATATTCTTGCAATTTTTGTATCCAGCGTGCCACCTGTCCAGTAGGCTCTTTGAATGACATAAGCCAGGTGTGAGAGCGCTATGGTCTGTCCTCAGAATGAAATGCTTGCCTAACAGATAAGGACGGAACTCGTGAACGAAGTAGACCATGGCTAGCATTTCCTTGCGTGTAACGCAGTAATTGCGCTCTGGCTTTGTCATGCAGCGACTCCCATACGCTACCACTCACTCGAGACCATCAGGACATTTTTGGGACAGCACAGCTCCGATGCCTTTTTCAGAAGCGTCTGTGTCGAGGATAAAAGATCCTGCGTTCTCTGAGAAATCAGGTAATGTTAATATTGGGGCACTACTGAGCTTGAAGCGGAGTTCTTCGAAAGCGGTTTGGCATTCGGTTGTCCAAACAAATCTTACATTTTTACCAGTGAGGCGATGTAAGTGCCCAGAAGTTTTCGCAAACCCTTGAATAAATCTACGATAATAACTGCAGAGTCCTATGAAACTCCTCAGCTCCTTTTGCGTTTTAGGAACGGGCCAGTTGATTATTCTCTCAATGGTAGAGGGGTCTGTGTGAACTCCCTTGCGAGAGACTACATGTCCAAGGTATTTAACCTTAGATTTGAACCACTGGCATTTCTTAGGATTCAGTTGCAAATTCGCTTCACGGAATCTCTGCAGGTTTAGCAAATGATCCTTAAATGTCCTCCCCATGACTATGGTGTCATCGAGGTAAACGAGGCAGGCTGACCATGTCAAACCGGCGAGTACATTATTCATCAGACGCGCAAAAACAGCTGGACCATTCGTTACATAGGGAGGACGTTAAATTCATATAGGCCGCGGTGGGTGGAGAAAGCAGTTTTCTCTTTGGACTGCTCGTCCAGAGGTACCTGAAAATAACCAGACTTCAAGTCTAGGACTGTAAAATAACGTGATCCACTTAAGGCGCCGATACTCTCGTCTATACGAGGTATGGGATATGCGTCTTTGACAGCTATCTCATTCAGCTTCCTGAAGTCAACGGAACAACGAAGAGATCCGTCTTTCTTTTTCACTACCAGAATGGGAGCGGACCAGGGACTGTAACTGGGTCGAATTACATCATCATTGATGAGGTCATCTAGCATCGTGTCTACCTCAGACCTCTGGTGTGGCGGTACTCGGCGCCCCGGAATTTTGATTGGAGCGTGGGGTCCGGTGTCTATCTGATGATATAATAGAGTTGTGCGACCAAATTTCTTACCTTTCTCTACAAATACGTCTTCATAGGAGCGTAACACTTGGGCGGCCTCCTCTTTCTCCTCCGTGTTGAGGTCTGTCTCGTCCAACTGTGTTATAGCTGCTTCTATATTTGTAGATGAAGCTTCAAAACTTACTTGGTCTGTTTGATCCGCCGACTCTGCCAAAACCTCGATTGGTTCTATAGTTGCAATTTCGCGACCGACAGGTAGTCGGACATCAGCATTAGTAATGTTCATTAGCTGAAGCCAGGTTTGGTTGTCTCTGGGCTCGCATACGGCATTTGCCAAGAGGACACCTTCTGGTAACTGATCTCGCTGAGCGGTGAGTAAGTTGAGGGAAGGAGTAGGAAATTCTGCGCACTTCCCGAGACGATACGCGACACTCTTGGGAGGAATTACCTTATCTTGTACTAGATGCACACTCACCTGGTATGTTTCGACTCTCCTCAGGATCGGTGTGCTGACTGCTCTATTGAAAAGATAAAACGTGTTACTTACCCAGTCAGCGCATCCTCCATATAACATAATGAAATCCAGTCCGATAATTATGGGACTCCTGAGGCGTTCACAGACTATAAATGTCTGGTTGAAACATTCGCCCGCGACTTCTATGGGTATGTTAACTTCTGCAATAGGTTTGACTTTGGAACAGTCAGGCTGGTCAAACTTTGGCATCTCCTTGCGGGTGTACGAAACGCCTGTTTCTCGACACGTTTCAACATCAATCACGCTACGATCTGCTCCGGAATCTAACAGCGGTACGCGGTTTATGGTTTAAAAGCAGTTGAATAGCGTTACAGTTCGGGGTCTGGATTGTGACATCAGACGGTTTCTCACCGGCTGCGGAATCAGTCCGTCCGTCCACGGAGTGTTCCAGCCTCAGTGGTTTAAATACCTATTTTCCCGAAATAGACAGTTCCTCATGAAATGTCCTTTCTCTCCACATTTGAAACATTTCACTTGTTCATTAGTTCTCTCCTCTCCAGAAAAAGAGCGTCTTTGAGGGGTAGGAGGCCGTAGTGCCCGTACAGATGGACTCCTCCGTACTTCAGGTAAGTTTGGTGGAGTAGGCGGTCGGATAGGAGACAAGCTCCTGCGAACATCTGCGGATCGATAGGGTGGCATATTTTTCTGGAAGGATGACCCTGACAGTGGAAATGATCCTCCCGTAGGCCTACTTATTTCGACTCTTGAGTCCGAATTGAGCAGACGATTCTTTTTTATCAAATCTGCTGCGTGATAGAGATGCTCTATCGAGAGGGGTGGGCTGAACGTGAAATGTCGAGAGAGTTCGACATTGTTAGTGCCGGCAAGCATTCTTTGAAGAATAGCCTCCTCCTGTTTCCAGGAAGGTTGAGCCGGAAAGGCAATCCTTACTAATCGCCGTAATTCTCCCTCAAAATCTTGCAAATCTTCAGAATTCCTTTGATACCTGGAATAAAAAAGTTCTTGCGCCCTCGACATATTAATCGGTATAACGTATTTTCTCCTCAGAGACTCGACAAGCATATCAAAACTGTTTAGCACCTCATCCGGTCGATGTTGCACGAACTCGAATGGTTTTGTTCCCAACTGGGAACAGAGTCTATGAATTCTCTCCTGTGGAGAATAGGTATCCAAATACATAGATACTCGGCGAAACCATACGTCAAAATCTTCACCAGATTCCCCCTGAAAAATTGGTACATTTTTCATGCTCAATTTTTCGTACTTACCTGCCCGCTCTCTCGGTAGGCTGCTGTCTATCGGTGGCTTTGAGTGTTCCCGGTATTTCATCAGTAGACACTGCACAACTTGCTCAAAAGAACAGTGACCAAGACCCCCAGGAAAAAAATCACACTAACACTCGATAACGTTGTCTCCTAATTTTGCGGCAAAAATAGGGTAACGCTCGGCCACTGGATAAGTATTCATAGCGGCACTTATCCGTTGATAGTAAATAGAAAAATTACCTCCGTCAAATACGGGAAATGCGTTGAGTGGAACACGCAACCATGTTGACGTGTCTCTAGCGTGAATCCCACCGCTGCCACCAGTGTAACTTGCTTGTGGTTCTACGCTAGGAGCTACAGTAGTCTTTATAGGACTTACCATTAACGGGGGCGTCGATCCGGGCGAGTTGTCGTCGGCCTGGTCCTCCCAGCGTACACGCAGTCGCCGAGGTGAAGCGGTGCCTATACTAGGCGGGTGTCTCCACGGGCTTGCCGGTGGGTCGATCTCCTTAACGGTCGACTTCCGTCGAGGCGAGTCTCCCGATTTGGTTCGGGGTAATTCTCCCGGCTGTCGTCGGGGTGAAGAAACAGCGGCCTCAGAGTCTCGTGGCTCCGGTTTAATTAGCAGCTGTTGTGCACGGGAAACAATCTCCTCCGCTAGAATAGAGATGTCATCATCGTCAATAAGATCATCACTGCATTCTGCCATGTTGACCGGAATTGCTAGAACAAGCAATCCCGACCAAGATCACAACAAGAAAACTCTGCTCACCTGAACATTGCTAGCAGGTATGTAATGAACGGATCCTTTGATTGGTAGCGTGAGGATCTAATGGCTTAAAGGAATGCATTCTAACAAAGGGTTAATACGTAATAGGCTAACTGTTAATAGCTTATTTACATTGATTGAGCACGGCAGCTCTGGTAACTCACCACACGGCATTATCCACGTGACATCAGTACAACATTAGGGAAGACATCCCTAATTCACTCTGGGAATATTCACAAGAAGGGAAGAACCACTAATTTAAGTTGGGAAGATGACTCGAGTCTATGTACAAAGGGAAGAATAAAGGGGAAAGCTCTCAACAGAGCTTACTCAGATTAACCATCTGAGACCTAGTTCTGCGTGCAACCCGCACGCAGACCTCAACGAAAGTGAACTCTGTTCAAATTGGCTCCAGGTTAGTCACCTTTGTCCAGATAAACACTCATTATATCTCGTTATATTACACTACCTCCCCCTCTTTCACAGTGATCGTCCCGATCACAATAAGGGGACCAAGGCCAGTACTCAAGAGGTTTCAACCGTAATTCACACCATTGAAGGGTATTCATCTGATTGTCGGATCCGTACCTGACTTGAACTCTATAGCAAACTCTTATAACCGGAGTTGCAGGAGCCCAATCTGGCATCGCCAACGATGGGTCTGCAAGCTTAAAATCTCGGCGGTCTCAAGAATGTAGCCGGTTGGAAAAACTTCGATCAAAATTGAGCAGATTTGACATTTACTTTTGGCTGATTTCCGGGACGTTGTCGGATCACATACCGCAACACAATACTCACACGCCTCAGCGCAAGGGAAAAACCGCAGTTAACTCGACATAATTTTGCCATTCCAGGCTTTGTTGGGATCCCTGTCCTCAACATGGGTCGCAGCTTAACTCGGTAGTGCCAAATCTCTTGACACACATTCAGTTAGCCTCAAAATTCTCCTCTGACTCAAAATCTGAACAAGCGACTTAAGAAATACCTCAACTGGAAAGAAAACGAGTACTAAGTGGCCTATATACCGTCTCCGGCTCCGCCAGAGAAAAACCGTGATAATAGCCTTTCTATTAATGCTGCGGGCTTTAGTAAGTAGCCTATTTCTAACAAAGCGTGAATTTTCTAAGCGTGAATTCTATCAATAAGAGCACCAATATAGCGCTCCTAACAGCGCTGCCACCAGTTGTAATGAACGGATCCTTTGATTGGTAGCGTGAGGATCTAATGGCTTAAAGGAATGCATTCTAACAAAGGGTTAATACGTAATAGGCTAACTGTTAATAGCTTATTTACATTGATTGAGCACGGCAGCTCTGGTAACTCACCACACGGCATTATCCACGTGACATCAGTACAACATTAGGGAAGACATCCCTAATTCACTCTGGGAATATTCACAAGAAGGGAAGAACCACTAATTTAAGTTGGGAAGATGACTCGAGTCTATGTACAAAGGGAAGAATAAAGGGGAAAGCTCTCAACAGAGCTTACTCAGATTAACCATCTGAGACCTAGTTCTGCGTGCAACCCGCACGCAGACCTCAACGAAAGTGAACTCTGTTCAAATTGGCTCCAGGTTAGTCACCTTTGTCCAGATAAACACTCATTATATCTCGTTATATTACACTACCTCCCCCTCTTTCACAGTGATCGTCCCGATCACAATAAGGGGACCAAGGCCAGTACTCAAGAGGTTTCAACCGTAATTCACACCATTGAAGGGTATTTCATCTGATTGTCGGATCCGTACCTGACTTGAACTCTATAGCAAACTCTTATAACCGGAGTTGCAGGAGCCCAATCTGGCATCGCCAACGATGGGTCTGCAAGCTTAAAATCTCGGCGGTCTCAAGAATGTAGCCGGTTGGAAAACTTCGATCAAAATTGAGCAGATTTGACATTTACTTTTGGCTGATTTCCGGGACGTTGTCGGATCACATACCGCAACACAATACTCACACGCCTCAGCGCAAGGGAAAACCGCAGTTGACTCGACATAATTTTGCCATTCCAGGCTTTGTTGGGATCCCTGTCCTCAACATGGGTCGCAGCTTAACTCGGTAGTGCCAAATCTCTTGACACACATTCAGTTAGCCTCAAATTCTCCTCTGACTCAAAATCTGAACAAGCGACTTAAGAAATACCTCAACTGGAAAGAAAACGAGTACTAAGTGGCCTATATACCGTCTCCGGCTCCGCCAGAGAAAAACCGTGATAATAGCCTTTCTATTAATGCTGCGGGCTTTAGTAAGTAGCCTATTTCTAACAAAGCGTGAATTTTCTAAGCGTGAATTCTATCAATAAGAGCACCAATATAGCGCTCCTAACAGCGCTGCCACCAGTTGTAATGAACGGATCCTTTGATTGGTAGCGTGAGGATCTAATGGCTTAAAGGAATGCATTCTAACAAAGGGTTAATACGTAATAGGCTAACTGTTAATAGCTTATTTACATTGATTGAGCACGGCAGCTCTGGTAACTCACCACACGGCATTATCCACAACGTGACATCAGTACAACATTAGGGAAGACATCCCTAATTCACTCTGGGAATATTCACAAGAAGGGAAGAACCACTAATATAAGTTGGGAAGATGACTCGAGTCTATGTACAAAGGGAAGAATAAAGGGGAAAGCTCTCAACAGAGCTTACTCAGATTAACCATCTGAGACCTAGTTCTGCGTGCAACCCGCACGCAGACCTCAACGAAAGTAACTCTTTGTTCAAATTGGCTCCAGGTTAGTCACCTTTGTCCAGATAAACACTCGTTATATCTCGTTATATTACAGGTAGTAAAAACAATTCCCGCGAAAAGTACAGGCAATTAAAAAGTAGTGCAGTAAAAGCCAATAAAATTAGTTCACTTAAAGACCCCTACCTTACACATGCACAAATTCCTGATGCGATCATGAGTAACAGCAATTTTTCAAATTTTCACAAAATATACTACTGAAACATCTTGTTGCTGCGACTATTTCAACTTTTATGGTCTACAGGAAGCAAAATATGTGACTTTTCCGAAATGTATTATTTAGAGTACCTTTTATTTGGCTGATCACTGCAAACATTGTGTACACTAAGTGATCTTATTCTACAGAATCAAAGTTTTGAATATTGTTGTTACTAGAACATAGTTTTGAACATTTGTTTAAAGTTTTCAAATAATATTTATTCAGGAATGATACTATAGAAATTGCAGTAACAAAATGATTTGAATAATTCTAATCTGCAATGAACATTATCAATCAAGCATGAATAATTTAATAATTTATCTTATACCCGTGCACTCTTCTTCACAACTCTTTTCACGTTCCCAAGAGTACCCTTCCTTCCGAATATGATCCTATAAGTTAACTTGAATGTTTGGATGATGATGATTATGATGTATTTAAATGTGTAATTTAATTTAGATTCAGTTATTAAATTCTGAAAGCAGTGTCCTAGTAATAATTGTATTGCAGCTGTTATACCGACACTATTGTACTATGCAATATAAGAACCACTATTACTATGCCACCTAGGGCTTACAATAAAGCATTCACAGGCTATAGTTGCCGATTTAAAAGTGTTGACATCTGCGCTACGACAACATTTTGATCCAAATGGCTAACTGCATTGAATTCATTTCCTGTGAAATTTCATCCGTTGTAAATCAATTTTCTTTTTATGATCTTGTCCGCATTTGTTGAGCTCCTTGATTTGTCAATTATGGAGGCGCACGTTCAGAAGAGATTCGTTCCTGATGAGCATGTTCTCAATTCTCACCTATCCAGTGATTTCAAATGATGTGCAACATTAAGAAAATTATACAAATTGTCAAATTATTCAAAATTTTGGAAGTACAGAATTTAGGTTAATACTTCAGAGAACTAAAGATCACTTCCACAAGTACATAGGGTGGTCACAATATGTTATCAATAGCTCATAACTTCAGTTATCATAAAGCTGTGGGACACATGAAAATTACAAATTGTCAAACTCAACACTCGACACTGGTTAGTTGCATTTTAGGCTTCGAAACCAACCAACTTGGCACTTAGGGTCCTTTTATTTCTTGAATTTCTCAGGTTGGCGGGCTTTCACTGTAGAGCAGTGCGCTGTGTGATAGCTAATTGCACACTGCTCTAAAAGCTCTTTGCATGGAGGCCAAATTTTAGCGACAAGTTTATATGTTTATTGGGATATGTGTAGCTCTGCGTCATATGTCTTCATCAAAATAACCTCGGTCAACAGGAATGCTTGAAGTCTGATATCTTACTCAACTACCAATATCTTGTGGAGAATTATAATTTGGTAGTGGAGGTTCTGAGATCATCCAAAAATTTGATTATTCTGAGAAATTCCGTTTTATTCGGTTAATGATTTGGATATGTATTGCATTAATAATTGTACATAAAGAATCAAAGGCACGAATTGAAGTCGCAGTGCAGACGACATTTTTATCTATATTTTCAAGCATCTAGACATTTTTATGTGGCAACAGAAGTCCTTCCATTCTGAAATTCGCTGTGTTCTCTATTATAAGTTGACAGAATTAAATGGTCAGATGTCTTCGCACTGAGACATTCTGTGGTGCCATAACGACTTGGTGAAAGCTCAGAAAGTTGATTTCGAATGTGGAATTGTGGAATTCAGTAGAAATTGTATTAGTAATAAAAGGAATTGCAGTCTATCATGAATAAATGGCTTTTTGCCAGCGTTATCAGTCCGTTAAGTCAATGTGTTTGTTTTGCGCTTTGTGTATTCAAGTTGTCAATCAAAGCATATAAAAGCTATCTATTTATCAAATTGATTGAGGTGATACTTGACCTAAGCGATTATACATGTATATGCTAGCACCACATCAATCAAGATTATGTAGATGATCTATTGCTTAATCACACTCATATGATAAATAACATACATGCATGGACGTGTATTCAGTGCATATTTTTTGGTGATAAGTAGTTGCTTGCCATGTTCCAATAATAAAAAAACATTTCAGTAAAAATCTACAACGAAGTAGTGTAATCATATTTATTGTTGAGTCATGAGTAAATCAAAAGTGAATTGATGATGTACACGTATGCGTCTTATAATAACTCCGGTACAGTGGCAACTTACTAATTTTGATTTACACAGGCTTTTTGAATGTAAAATATCGTCCTTGAGATGACGTCACGCATCAGATAATAAATGAATGATCACACTTCATAGTTACATGTGCAATTTACAAGGTAATAATCATAAACATGAAATCAATTTTGTAAGATCATGAAATAAACAATAAAGTTAAATTATGTTATTATATTCCCCTTTTCCAGAAACTGCAATCTTATGATAATCATGTCAAGCCTTAAAGTCCAGGCGCTTTCTAGCTACACGAAAGTCCAGTGGATCTGACAGACCTAGTGATTTAGATTATTAACTGATACAAATATAATATGATTATATACATACAAACAATAGAAAGCTCATTAAAGATAGTCATATTGTATTACAAAGCTCATGGTGTCTATTGAAATACATGTATAATGATGTTTTCATCATGCGCAGCATTGCGTATTCCAACTGAAAATAACACTTCAAAATATACACCTAGAATCAATCGCAATATCTCAGTAAAAATGTCAACTTGAACTGCAATTATTAGAAAGAATGAAACTGTGTTCTAAACACAGATGAATTGCATTTGCGGCAAAAATTACTGTCTTTTTTATCACGGTTCTATCCACGCGTGACAAATCTTCGTTTTTCAACGGGCGATTGTTTTGAAACTGGCTCGTGACAATTAACTTCAACCAATCAGCCTCCGACTTCATGCCAGCAAGAACTCAGCAAAGTACCGCGTCGATGTTACAGAGTAATCTGCGACATCTATGAGACCAGAAACTGCACCTGCATCAACTCTCAACAACCAGATTTCACAACTTTATCGTCCCTTATACTACTTCCTTAATAAACAGTTGATCATTCCTGCTCCTGTTGATTTTTTTGTATTTTTCGTCATCTCATGCTTGCTTTCATCACTATTCCTGATTCCTTACTTTCAGAAACTTTTCTGTTATTCATTCGATCGAATTACAGAGTAATCTGCGACATCTATGAGACCAGAAACTGCACCTGCATCAACTCTCAACAACCAGATTTCACAACTTTATCGTCCCTTATACTACTTCCTTAATAAACAGTTGATCATTCCTGCTCCTGTTGATTTTTTTGTATTTTTCGTCATCTCATGCTTGCTTTCATCACTATTCCTGATTCCTTACTTTCAGAAACTTTTCTGTTATTCATTCGATCGAATTTAGTGTGAATTTCCTGCATGCACACATTTTGTCATTAAGATACCTGCTCTGGAATACCTACAAGTTGAAATAGGGATTGCAACCCTTGGCAAATCACAACCCGGGTTACCCGACTTCAAGCAAATGATAACCCGGGTAGCCTGTCGGGCGGGTTGTTCTTGTTTTTCCATGAAAAGTGCTCAAAGACAGTTATTTTGAAGTGCATTAATTAGCCTAGGTAATAAGCCCATTGCTGAATCCTCGGCTGTTTTATTCGAGGATTCTGATTGTGAAGTTTGTTCTCTATAGTGCGCACTACGAAGTTCTCATGGTTGGCTTGGCAGCAGTGAGGGCACGTCGACACTGACTTTTGACTTGCATGCAGTTTCTAAAATACGTACTATTTCTCAAATAAGTTTCTAGAATCCTATTTTCTAGCCTACATGAATTTCGCAAGATTTTTGTATTCCATCGTAAAATTGTTCCATATCTTAAATATCTTGTAACGTATTGCTGCTCAATTTTTTCCATAAGCTTGCAAGTGCGAGTAATTGCATATTTACTTGATTGAAGATCAAATTGTATAGAAATTGCTAAATATCAGTATCTGTTCGCTTCAGTGGAAACTCTTGCTTATCCGGAGTTCCGACAGACCTACCCTACCTATGCTATACATGTATAGAAATCGGGAAAGCGAGTGATGTTTGTTTTACGGTCTATGTTGACCTGCTGCCTACCTTAACTAACAGGCTACAGAAACGCTGGCCTATCCCCGGCCGGTTTTGATTACGCCGTCCCGGCCCCAACCGCCAAAAATACGCCGAGGTCCATACATATTAACTGCGCATATGTGATAACTAAAGGAAATTCCAACGAATACTTGCACAATGCACATGTATGTGAATGTGTCAATACAGCCTTACGGTTCCGTCAGATATCAGAGGTCCGAATTATCAAAAACACGTTAGCACGAAAAGAATCAATTGAAGTTTGATCATTTTTCCTCATGTTGGTGTCAACACGTTACGCGTAGGCCTACCGTCATCGCTGACTATATCAAAGAGCAAGAATTCGTGAACTATACTCAGGAATGCATAACTTGAATGCATGATGATGAAGTAATGAAGCAACAAATAAACAAAATGACAATATTCGTAATATACATCGCCTCTAAATTGTTTTTCATTAGTTTCTTAGTGCAGTTAGTGCGACTATATTTGATGAGAAGTGTTATGATATTTAATGAATCTATTGATGATATTTCAAAGGTTTGTTATACTGATGGAAGTATGAGTAATGATTTTTCTGATGGAGGTCTGTCTTATAATAATAATAATATTCTTTATTGTCTGATAGAGATCCATGAGCACATCACAAAGTTAGAGGTAAAACATGCATACTCGTACACGTGAAAAATATAAGTAAGATAAAATTCTGGACAAGTCTTTCAAGGGCAAAATTTAATAAAAGAATCACTGAAACGCTTTGTGCGTGCGAACGGTCTCTTCACTGGTACACGAACATTTGAACGTTTTGGTCTTGTTTTGAACATTTCTCGTGGTGGATGATCTTCATAATTACATACTTTACAAAAAAGTTTCTCACAGGTCTTGTTTGCTGTATCAAACAAGCCAAAATCATAAGGAAGTCCAATTATTCTATATGCACGTTTATCTACCTTGATAAGTTCGTCAAACAAGTATTTCGAAAGATTACAAAATGATAGGAATCCAAGCATCATAACACTTCGTATACAAGAAATGTAGACCTTTAGTATAACATTTTGTGGACATCCCGACTTTTTCAAATTACGAATGATGAACATTCGGCGAGAACATGCTTTTACAATCTTTTGAATGTGTTCGTTCCATCTTAATGATTTGGAAAAAGTCAGACCAAGAAGAGGCAGAGTGTTAACGACTTCAATCGTTCTACCATGAGAAGTAACAACAGGGTTCAATGTAAGTCCTTTTCTGGTTACTATGTCAATATTCTGCATTTCTCACTGTTCAGAGGAAGACCCATGTTGCCAGACCAAAGTTCCAAAACATTCCATTCTTCTTGCAAGAAGTCATTATCGGCATTATTAATAAAATGTAGGATCGTGAAATCGTCAGCATATTTGAATAATTTTGAATTATCATGGATAGAACAAAAATCACTGACAGCAATGCAGAAAAGCAGAGGTCCCAAAACACTGCCTTGGGGAACCCCACTTGTTAAATCGGACCACACTGAGGCTTGATTGCCAACTTTAACACGTTGAGTGCGTGAAGTCAAATAATCACGAATCCATATAAAAGCTTGAAATGGAAGATAGCGAAGGATCGCAGTTATGATGCGATGGTGATCCAATTTGTCAAATGCCTTTGAAAAATCTGTGCTCAACACACGCACTGCTCCTGATTTTGAGTCAAGATGTTGTAGAATGTGGTGGTTGATAATAGTTAGTGCGGAAGTTGTACTTCTTCCATTTGCAGGGCATTCCAATGCATATTGAGAAGCTCTTGAGTTCAAGAAGTTCTTGAATATATGGGATGATCCACTTGTTTGCCACCAGTCTTTCCAGTACTTTGGAAAGTATAGGGAGGAGAGAGATAGGTCTAAATTCTGACACTTGTGACGGACGTGCACATTTTGGAATTGGAGAAATATTTGATGCTTTGAAACACATAGGTACTTTTCCACAAGACAGACTTTCATTAAATATCATAGTGACAACAGAAGAGAGAGCAGATGCGGAGCACCTGAACACCCAGAATGGAAGTTCGTCGGGACCCAATGACTTCCTTCGATTCTGTTTCAACTTCCTCCGTAGTCAAGATAACAGGATGACTTGCCAGCACTGCCGGAATAACTGGTGGAATAGAAGATTTCACCATGATGGATGAGAAGTGGCTATTTAATTCATCAACAGAAAATTGCGTAGCCACATTAACAGCACCAGATTTCTTGTTAAAGCAGGCGAGATTTCTGATAGCATCCCAAGTTTCCTTTGAGGACTTTGTTCGGGAAACTCTGCTGAAGTAAGAAGACTTGAGACGTTTGATGGTATCAATGACTTCTTGTCGTAGACGATGATATTTCTCAAATTGTTTGTTGTGATACGCTCTGTCCCGGTCGTTAATCAGGAACTTTAGTGATGGTGACATCCAGGGAGGATCATCTGAGCGAAAGCGCATCATCCTCGGCGGAAAACAAAGTCATAAAGGGCTTTCATGTGATTCATGAAAGCATCAGCAGAACTTTCTGGACAATATAGTACCAGACCCACCCAATCAACAGAATCGACAAAGCTATGGAAGTAAGACATTTTGGATTTTGTGATTTTCCGAATCAATTGCTTCTGAATAATGATATTTGTATCAGCTTCAATCGGATCAGGAATTTTCCATATAATTGATGCATGGTCTGAATTACCGAAAGGAGGCAATAAAGTTGTTTTTATTTCAGGTTGAAAATTTACAAAGATCTGGTGCAAGATATTGAGGTTACACTCAATACAATTATCGTCACAAGTTCTGTTATTCCAGAATGGGTGGTATAGACAGATAGTAAACAAAGGAATGCCACTGAATAGCAGTACCAAGAACTCAGTGCCACATGAATTCAAACCAGGAATGTCGGAAAGGCTAATAGCATGATAACGTAGTTTATTGGTAATGTAGGCAATTATTCCACCACCATTCCGATTTCTATCGCATCTGGCAATGGAATAACCAGAAATATTCAAGCTGGAATCTGGTACATCAGTGTCCAACCACGATTCAGTAAAAAAAGCAGCATCAGGAAGCAATTGTCTCATCCTCATAGCAACTTCGTCAAACTTGTTGTTAATGGAACGCACGTTCGACAATACGATCGAGGAGAAAAACAATCTTGTACTGCATTTCTCCTAGGAGGTTCTGGATTGACGAAAGGTATTCTTCGTAGCACTCCTACAGAACATGTACTGAATTCAACTGACTTGATTTTTCTTCTTGTTATTCTTGAAGGTATTGGTAGGTTATATCCGCGTTTACATATATGTTGCTTATTCTTGATTCCAAGTAGAAAGAAGTAACGTTTTTGTTCTTCTTGAAAGACCAAAGCATTCATTATTCAATAGAATTAGTTCAGCATTTGTGTAGGTGAGACGTTCATGCATTTGTTCGCAAGCAATCGATCGTATCAGAAACGTATGTGCTGTACACAATCGCAGCAGCGCTTGCTGACCGTCCGTCCTCGGTGACAGATCGATGCGTGAATCCTTATCTTGCTTATGTATCCTTTTTGCATGCGTAGGCGCGTTTCAGCGAGTTTCTCTGACGTAACATTCTTGCTAATGTTCAGAGTCGTATTCGTATATAAGAAAAGAGCTCAAATAGAATTTCGTCTTTGTATTAACAAGTGCACTGGGCTTTGCATGCTGTGAGGATGACTTTCGTTTTGCTGTTTTTGAATAATCCATTCGCACTTCGAAATAATAATGGTGACGAAGATAATGAAATTAAAATGAAAAGAACCGATAAAGACCAAATGAGAACAACTGAACACTGGCTTGAGTCATTCGACAAATGCGAATTTCACAGGTTACTCGGGTTGCATGTAAATAACTCGGGTAACCCGCGACGGGCTTTAAATGAAAAGAAACCCGACCCAGTTTGCAATCCATACATGACAGACAAACATCATCATAAAGAGTCGTCGTCCGTGAGACTAAACGTTCGCGGTTAGAGTATGGATATCCAGAAAGATAACGAAAGAGTTGTAGGCGTCTGCATCCCCATATTCCTGATATTCTATTTGAACTGTGCGCACGAACATTCTGATCGAAAGCATCTACGTCTCCCTTCAGTAGATTGCAATCTAAGATCACTTGTGGATTACCTCGATCATTTGAAATGGATGGTGAATTTGTGCAGCGAAGAGATTATATTCGGTATATGTGATGCTTATACTCAGTAAAGAGACCAGAATTTTATGGTTCAAGAATTCGTTGGCGAGTTGCTTGGAAGTCTAAACGGAGTCGCATTCTCTCTCATGACTGGTTGCCAATTGCTAAGTTATCTGCTCCCAGCACTGCGAGTGTGCTTTGCGTGCGTCTGATTTCCATCACTATTCCCCTATGTGGCACATGTACAGGCAAACCAGAATCATGTCAAATTTTTAATTTCAGATTAAACAGCTACTAAAAAGGAGAAACAGATTGCAATCATTATTTGAATGAACTCATCTACGCACGAGCATAAAATGAGTATTTCATCTATGACTCGATGTTCAAATTCTAATCAAAATTTCCTAAAAAACTGAAGTCCTCAGCTGTCATTTCAACTTTCACAAAAATTTATCAGTGACCATTGTTTAGACAATCACTGAGGTATGAATGACGTTTTCAATTTCGTGATGACTTCCACACCACTTCATAGTTATCAGGCACGAATGCGGAAGGTGCGTCAATGTGACAAGAATCTACATTTGGCAATCATTATACACTGATCATTAATATCATTATGAAGACAATACAATTGGTCATCATGGATTTATGGTCGCATTATTGTAGGTCTAAATGACAGTGTCAGTTGGCTATTCCACTTTTCGTGAGATATTTCCAGGGTGCGGCAGAAAAACCAAGTGTTTTTAATTACGATATATTTCAGTACATATTGGAACAAAATTGAAATAACTTATGTGTACATGTTCTTTGGATCATAGCATTTACGTTTTTGTCCATATTGGACATCAATTTCATATTTTTAGAAGTAGATTTTTTAACTTAAAATTATAGATAGCTCTTTCATGCACTTAATGAAATTATATCGGAGAAAAAACCTAAGTGTTTAGAAAACAAAAGCTTTTAACATAATATTCATTTTTTGAAAATACAAATATCATGACAAGCAGAAATAACATCAAAATTACGAATGGAAAATAACATCACTCATGTGATGACCGTTCTCTTTAACGCAACAACGAAGACGCTCTTGAAAGTTAGTTTCGACTCGCTCAAGCATATTGACACCGACTGATGCGATTTGATTCCTTATTGAATTCTTCAATTCATCGAGAGTGCGGGGTTTGTCCTTATAAAGTAAGGACTTAAGCCAACCCCAAAGAAAGAAATCACAAATCGATAAATCAGGCGAGCGAGGTGGCCATACAATGTCACCAGATTTGGAAATGAGTCGATTTGGGAACAGCTCACGAAGAACACTAATTGTTTTTGTAGCAGTATGTGCTGTTGCGCCATCTTGTTGAAACCAGAAAGATCGACGATTGAGACGGCGTCTTCTCAGCTCCGGGATGAGAAACGTTTTCACCATATTGACGTAACGCTCAGATGTCACGGTTACCGTAACTCCTCCTTCAAAGAAGTAAGGTCCGATGATGCCAAATCTTCCAACTGCACACCATACGGTCACCTTGGGGCTGTGTAAAGGTGTTTCATGAGTAAGCCGGGGATTCTCCGATGACCAGTATCTGCAGTTTTGCTTATTGACAGAGACATTAAGGTGGGAGTGTGCTTCGTCACTCATCGCGATCTTCAAATCCTCATTTTCATAGAGAGCAAGCATGTCCTTTGCAAACTTCAATCGTTAGGGATAATCATTCCTGTTCAGTTCGTTTACTATCGCCATTTTGTATGGATGAAAGTTAAGATCTTCATGCAAAATTCGTCTCATCGTTCGATCACTGATTCCCATTGCAACCGCTTGCCTTCTAACTGACCGGTCCGGACTTCGCTCCACCGCTTCTCTGACTCTGTCAATATTCTGTTGAGTCCGCACTTCACGCATTCGCCCTGGTGGTGTTTTCTTCAATAGCGATCCTTGCGTACGAAGATTATTCACCCATCTTAAGATGGTGTCCCGAGAAGGCACTGAATCATTTCTATTGATATTGAAGTAGCGGCGGAACTCACGTTGGACAGTGGTCACAGATTCATTGCATTTTACGAAAGTGTCGTACACAAAGATGCGATGTTCTAAAGTCCAATCAGTCATTCTCTCAGACTTGTTGCTGTTAATGGTTCTTCAAGTTTGCGTGAACTGTTTTAAAACTGTTAATTTCTAACGTTTATTGACATTCAAGATATCGATTGAATCTTGATCACTATGCATAATAAAGTGAATGTGTTAAAAGCTTTTGATCACTATGCATAATAAAGTGAATGTGTTAAAAGCTTTTGTTTTCAAAGCACTTAGGTTCTTACTGTAACATCGTTTCATTAAGTGCATAAAAGGGGAAAATGACTATAATTATTAAGTTAAAAAACTGCTACAAAAACTAATAAATTGTGGTCCAATGTGGATAAAAACGTAAATGCTATGACCTAAAGAACACATTGACATCAGTTATTTCTATTTTATTTCTAAATGTAATGAGATACAGCGAAATTAAAAACACTTGGTTTTTCTGCCGCACCCTGTATTAATCTCAAAATCAGCATCTATTCTGAATCCAACTCTTGCTGTAAGTTTCTGGCCCCTCTGTTTCCAAAAAATATGGTCTTCCACTTTGCAGCAAAATTTGTAACGCGGTCGGTGTCTATTATTTGCGCTGCGTTCAATGTTATCACGAATAGTCCAACATGAATTACTGCATCTGCATTACATGTAGTGTCAGTCATATACAAGTTAGCCTGAACAGGATAAGTAAAAATCGATTCTGATGGTGAATTTCTCATGGAATTATGTAATGTCGAAGCGCACTTTGCACATAAAGTTTCTAATTGTCCTGCAGGCGTTCTGCATTATTGAGCGTAGTGTCCTCAATGAGATTTGGCAAACTCTTATTTAATCTCTCGACAATTCCGACACAGTCGAAGGTCTTTAGAGATTTCCACGGCTATGCAAAAGCGGCTCAAATTCATGCGATGCAAATTGTGGTCTACTATCACTAGCAAGCTTCGTAAAATTACCAAATGTAGCAAGCAATCTTTTCACAAACTTAACTGCAGTTTTCGAGGCTATCGAATTTGAAACTCGAGTTGCTGCAAATTTGGTGAAACAATCAGCGAGCACTAACGTAAAGATCTTTTGCTGGAATCATAAACAGAACCTTAAATGTCAACTACGAGCTGATGCTATTAGTCCGGCAGCCAGAGCGAGTTCCTGCAGGGAACGAGGCCGAAAGTGAGACTTTCACAAAATGATGTATACCCTATGCCTAATACGAATCTACGCGTCTGCCGAGTTCTAGTGAGTTCCTCTTCTTGTCATACAGGATCAAAGAAAAACACATTTAAATCCAATGGGACACAGATAGTAGTTTTTGGCAAAAATGGAATTTTCTATGTTTTCTCTGATTAAACGAAATATACTAAGCCCAGGGTCATAATTTTTGGCATGGAATGTCTTCAGGTCATTTCCTTTCATGTTCATACACCCCTGTGTATAAAGCTAAACACATTCGGATTTGGCGAGCCTCTTGTTTACGGCAAGTGCCAACATGTTGGCCCACTTCATCCACATTGAACCACATTCTCACATACATTGTCGATCAGATACATGACAATAGCGCATGCACATAATAGAAAATGACCTGAAGACATTCCATGCCAAAAATTATGACTCTGGGCTTAGTATGTTTCGTTTAATCAGAGAAAACATAGAAAATTCCATTTTTGTCAAAAACTACTATCTGCGTCCCATTGGATTTACATGTGTTTTTCTTTGATCCTGTCTGACAAGAAGAGGAACTCACTGAACTCGGCAGACGCGTAGATTCGTATTAGGCATAGGGCGTACATCATTTTGTGAAAGTCTCACTTTCGGCCTCGTTCCCTGCAGAAACTCGCTCTGGCTGCCGGACTATATGGCTTACATGCGCATTTGGGAACTTGCAGTGAGATATAGATTCCCTAGCTCCTTCATGACAGCAACGAACACTTTCAACTTTCTAACAACTAGAGAACGTTGTTTCGAACATAATAGAACTGATTGAAAGTCGTTCGGCCGCGTCCCCCACCACTACTGCTGCCAAGTCCTTGCTATTCATGTCATAAAGTACAGGTCGATCAATGGGGTCAATAAAGTTTTGCAAGCGCCTGGCAGAAGAGATGTCGTTTGTAACCAAAAGTCACAGTGTCACCATGAAATACTGCTGTAAATAATATGAATGACAGTAAATTTTACGAGATAATCAGCAAACTGTCACTGATGAAGTTGCGCAAGCTATATTATATCGACATATGTCTCGAACACTGAATATGAGTAATTTTTTTCCAGATGCTAATTAGTATTCCACACTTTCATACTTTGACGTCAACCTTTCAGAAAGAGATAACGTTTTCTTAAAGTGTATCTGATTCTACTTTTTATCGTCTCTGTGAAGCCCTAAAGGGATGTTTCTTCCGAAATATGATATTCAGTCCCAATTCGATGTTTCGTATCGACTTATCTCTATCCCGATGTAGACACAGTGGCAACTATCTAGTATCTATGAGTGTCACTCTGACAAATGATCATAGCACGCATATTTTCAGCAGTAAATGGACAACAATGAAGCTTAATTTGATCAGAAGAAGCATTTGCGAAATAACTGAGAATGGCCGAAATGTTCTATTTACTCGTACAGGCTGTATTTCGTTGGATAATGTGCTGCTTGTACATCACAAACCGTAGGACTACATGGTGTGCAAGAACTTGTGACTATTGTGCATATTTTACTTATGAAATTTTGAGTTCTAATAGTCTTTATCTGAGACATTATTGGATTCACATTCGATCCGAATATTTTGCCTTGGTATATTTTCCGCCAAACATCGCTGAAAAGTGGAAATTCGCATGCTGCACCACTGAGAGAGAGTAAATATCGCACTTCCCCGTGGCGCGCAGAAAACTTCTGTTGAATATTGCGATTAAGTATTAATAAATCAGTTTCGTTCTTTTCAGAATATGTGTGATCCACGTAAGTGTAATAATTGTTAGGGATGTGATCACTGTTTTGAATGTATCATCAATTCTTTTCCGATAATTATGCAATTTCATTAATTTGTCTTTGCACTACACAGTTGAAATTACGCGTGTCCTTCGTTCCATTTGAATTCTGTGATAAATACTTTGCTTATTACTGTCGATTTTCAGATAAAGTGAGAGTGCATGATGTCAATATTTGAATATCTCAAGTTTCGACCGTTATCAACGTCTATCATGGGAAAAATAAAATCTGTTTGGTTGCAAGACTGTTAAACTACCTTACTCTATGCTGCTGAACCAAGTAACGTCTTTCTAATCCGCAGGTTCTTTTTATTTGACTCTTCTTATCCGGTATCTATTTGAGGTCCGGATTGTATTAAATCATTAGTAAAATAAATTCTATATGTAAATTTTTCAGGCAAAAAAAATTGAATTGTAAAAAATATTGGCGATTGTTCAATATTGGTCACCCAACTACAAAAAATTGCGCCGCAATCGCAATTGGAACTTCGAAAAATTAGTTGCGGTCGGAGTCACAACCGCAGTTATTTATGAGCACTACTGCTGGAGACAACAATCACTAGTAGAGTACAAAGTGTAGTATACGCGACACATTCTAATGAAATATAGGCCTTTTCAGGTTGCATATGTAGACCTGCTTACTATCCGAAACCGAATACATGGGACTCGTATCATCTTATACCCTGGCAATCTCCCTCGGCTATTACTTAATGAGAATGTTTACCACAGGCTTAACAATAGCAACATCAATATAGAGCAAGTATTACAGTCTGTAAGCTAACAGAAGAATTATCAAAATTATGTAGCGCAGTTGACGTTCCCCTTGTTTCTAATACTTGACAAATTTTGCACGCCTCGCTTGACGTACATGATGTGTCACGCATTTTTAAAGTAAAAGTGTCTTGGTCTGAATCATGTCTTAAAATATGATTTATTGCGGCTTGATACATGTTTTGTGTATGGATTCTTTAGACAGCAATATATATAACATGTTATAATGAAAGTTTGTGGGCATGTGCTTTCCGGTTAGGTACGTATCACTAGCTTTAATTTGCTGTAGATCGCTGACATGACCAAATAGATGATGTGATAAATAAATAAATGAACGTTGTTTATACTCGGAAGCACATTAGGCACGGAGCCTTTCTTCCATGTGGCCGAGTTGTCATTTACCACTCTCATTCTCTTTCGTGATGAGTGTTTAGCAAGAATGCAGAGTGTACCTATTTTAAAAGTCTTAGGTTTGACCCGAACAAGATTTGAACCAAGGTCTCCCGGACGCAGAGCGAACACTGATAATTGTATAATGTAATAATACAGTGTGATAATTGTAATAATGTGATATATCATGACAAAATATATTGTAAGCACATATAGATCTTAGAAACGGCACTACCTGCATCGTCAATAATCAATGTATTGAGACAACATACCAAAGCACATTTTTTTGAAGCACATTGAATCTATTGGAATCTATCGAAAAACAAATTAAAGTTCTACAACGCTATATCGCGTGCGCTTCCCTTCATTGAAGTCAACACTTCAAAATGTCTGTTAGAAAGCATCGCTCGCCTCGGTTTCTAAATCTCTTTTCCGAGAGAAATCAACCGTTCAGCTGCTGCGCTTGACGGTGAATAGGCAGCATCAAAATGAATAGAACAGTCAGCAAAGACTGGAGAGGGAAACATGGAGGATGTCAGTGTGATCTTTGTGCCGAAAGTTGATTCTTTCAGCCATTTTTTGACCACCTCAGATCTCTCCTCATTCTAGCTCTGCTTCCTCGGACATGATGAAAAATTGAGGAAGTCATCCTCACAAGCCCTCCTGACCTCGTCATCACGTTCCTCTTGCATCTTGGTCTTCGCCTTCAGAGCAGATGTCATTCTGTCAACAATGTTTGGCTTCTCTAAGTCACTCAACCATTTCAATATAAAATGTGGATGAAGTGCAGCGGTCATTACGTTCTTATCGTTTTCAAACGAATTCTTGAATTTTCTGGAAATAGATTCAGAGATGCAAGTAGGCAATGGTTGACACACTCGTAATTCCAGATTTTCAGTTAGACTCGAGACCTTCGATTGGCAAATTGTCAATGTTCGGAGTAGGATTCCCATGTATGCCTTCATCTCATCTTGGAGAACATCGAGGATTTTTGTCACTGGTTTTCAGGAAAACATGTAATTTAAAATATTCAAGCGAAAAAGTTGCGATTGCGGCGGATTTTCGAATCTAAATTGTGACCGCAACCGCAATCGCAACCCAATTTAAAGAAATTTCGACGCAATCACAACCCAATTTAAAGAAATTGCGACGCAATCGCAACTATCCTAGTTGCGGCCGCAAGTGCCCTACACTGCGATTATTTTCTAATGCTCAACTTTTGAAGGGTATTTGATGTGGATGATTTTTAAACAATTTCTATATGAGTGAAGATACGTGAGCGTGCGCTTAATTGCTAAAATCATTGCACGCTACTTTTCACGCAAGAAATCATGTCCCTTTCAACCGATGATTGCCCATCGGAAAATTTATGTTTTGACTGGCCGCGAATGAAAGTTGACAATCAATTAGGTTGTTAATATTTAACTGCCCTATATACCGGTGCGTGCACTGATACTCGCTTTTTAGGCGTCGCTATTCATTTAGCAGCTTCGACATGCTGAATGTTTGATTACTTTTGAATAATAATCTAAAATTCAGTTGAATTGGAATTAAATAACCAATTAGCTAATCGGAAAAGCCACTGTCTCTAGACCATCTTTGATACTAGGATGATATATGGCGAAAGTGGGCTACCCCGGGTTCTATTGGAGACCACGGTTGTATTCAAGGTTCGGGTCGCAGCAAAAGAAATGCACTATTCAAATCAACGAATACAACATTCTGCTTCTAGAAGAAGGAAAGGAATAGCGACATGCTACTAGACAAGAGGTAATAAGTAGTATCATTATGACAAATATTTGTGACAAGGGAAAGAAAAGAGCCTTAGAAAGTCCCTCGTTTCGCCTGAGATTAATTGACATAAAGTAGGGCGAGACGAGTTGACGTTCTTCTTCAAAAAAATTTAGTTTCCAATGTTCAGTTCTAAACATCAAGTGTTCAAGTGAAACTTTTGATTTGAACTTTTCTAATGTAAAGGAAATAAAAAAGCTAAGAAAATAATTATAAAGTGGTTGCATATTCGATCTTAGCTAAAAGTCGGTAATCAGTTTCTCCTAGTATTAGAGTGTGCTGTACGTGTCCTTATTCATCATAATAATTGACCGTTCAGTTGACTAGTGTGATTGAATAGTGTACATATTGCTTATTCGATGGTGGCCAATGTTAGATATTGAAAGGTCTCGCAACAAGCATGTAACACCAATCAGAATAGCAGTTGCGTACTTTCTTCACTTTATCATAACTAGTCCATTATTCAGGTAATACCATTTTGGAGTGAAGAAAATGAAAGCCCGAATTTGACAGCCTGTTTCGATCTAAAAGTCTCTAGAGAAAGCATTAGCATTTCCCGACTTCAATTATTTCTTTTAATCAAACCAAATATTGATGATTAATTTAATCAGAGAATTTCACTCAATATGAATTTCATTTTTTAAGTTGCCCATTAACATATTTCTCAGTGCCTGCTAATATATTGAATGGAAAATTTGATGAAATGGAATGTGTGAATATTGTTGTCATGGTTTTGTCTTACTTTTGACTAAAATTCCATTTAGATTTTATCTATGAAATTCATAAAAATTCATTCATGAGAATTTTAACAGTATTCCACAAGTGTTCTGATTTTGTTTCCATGTACTTTGTTTTGTTGCTGAAATAAGTTATGAATGAATGAGAAATGATTGAAATATGTCACTATGCTTGACTTTTTCAATTTGAGTTCAAATTATTTTGGATTTAATTAATTGAGAAGCTGCTTTGGTTGATTATGAGAGTTGCGTGGTTCTGCTGTTATGATTTGAAGCAACAAAGCTCAGGAATTTGCATGTATTCACAAATTTAACATCACAATGTGCTTTATTCAAGGACCTGGATATTGAATTATTCGGTTTTGTATAAAATACATCATAAAATGTTATATCCCAATGAACATCTAGCGTTTTTTTAATGCAAATTTAACCCGAAGATAAACAAACCTAGGGTGACCAATTTTGCAAATATAAAATTTTCTGATGTTTTATTTCATTCAAAAAAATTGCCACGATTCACGATTTTTGAAACATGCGTTAGTGAAGAATGTTGTTAATATATTACAAAAAGGTTAAAAGTTGTTAATAATATTACTCTTGATAAGGCGTAGTTGCGTAGAAAAGTATGGTGATTTATCATTGCTATGACTGTTATATTAATTGATGCGTTGGAGGCTACACACACGCTTGCAATATCGACAGATTAGAAACAAAGGAGAAGTATGGTGGGGAATTGTAAATGCCCGGTCCACCTGCATGTCTGCTTCAAAATACACTGATCAGCGCGAAAACCTATTGATGTAGTGATTAATGTTGAAAATGTTTTCATTAAAAGCGTGAAATTAAGCATAATCTTGAATAAATCAACATTGATCGCTGATGTCTGGATATTTATGCATAAATAACGAAATAAGTGCGCATGATAAACCTCCAGATGTATGCATTAAAAACGGAAGCAGCTATCGCAAAAACATTTCTTCTGTTATGGCGATGTGATTCTTATTAATCTAATGCTCACATAAGGACACTGCAAGTTAGTGGTGTTTGCAATCCTTTGCGAGAATGGAATGACAAGAGTTATTTCTTAACAGGTTAAATTTTGAAACCCTGTAAATGAGATATCTTTGAAATCTCGTGCCTAAACTGATGTCAGGAGAAAAAGATAAAGTGGAAAATTATCCAATTTCGAAAATTCGCTATGATAAGCTACCTTACAAAGCACATGTAAATCACAAAAAAATAAAGAGGAAGTTTACTGATTCCACTCAATAAAGTGTAAAGGATGATTGACTTTTTGATGAGGCTATTTATTATTGAACATGAAAGAGTGCCTGATGTGCCTTCAATTGCCGTCAAATTAGGTCCTCACCAACAGGCTGGAATTAGTCCTACAGTTTCTTGAGAAATTTTCTTTTTGAAAGGGGTGAGTTTCGAGGTCATGGAATATACAAGCACATGCCGGTCAGGCAGTTTGACCGGCAGTTGGTACTGCAGTATCAAGCGAGTATCAACTACATTTGACACAAGATCAGATATATTAGCAGGCGGTTTCTCAATGTTTACTGCTACAACAAAGCCTCAGCTAATAACTGTACTGAAATTGACTATTTCGTGTTGCTGAATCCGAGCCATAGCTATTACAATATTGGTTTTTCAAAATAGCTGTGGAAATCCCAAACTCATCAATTACTGCTGTGAAAGTTTGGGCGACAGTCCATTCTTGTTGCTGATCTATGAATACAAATGAATACAATGATGGCTTTCATCTTGAATATTGATTCATGCTGAATTGGTCATACAGCCCAACCAGTCACGCGCGACCACATGTGAAAGCAAAATACTCGAATTTGCGAGCACAACGCACATGCAGGAGCAAAAAAAAAAAAATTTCACACATAATGTGCCATCATGGATGGGCAAAGTATACAATATGCTTTTATACGAGATCACTTATCGAACTTAAAACGACAATGAATACCATAAATGAATGTGTTATTTTAGGCAAGATCCGAGCACAGTTTAGTCTGCACATTGAGTCTCTCTCTCTCTCTCTCGTACCTCTACTTTTCGAGTTGTCACTTTTCTTGTTCTGTCTTTGCTGTTACTGGAGCTACTACTACGCGAGCACAGCTTCTTCGGACCCTTCCTTTTCTGTCTGTGTACATATAGGTGGAGTACAAAGTCCACCTCAGTAATCATGTTTATCAGCAGCCTATGATAGTACAGACCGAATGCAGTCTGCAACTTCAACTGAATATCTCTATTTGCATCATTTTACTTTTATTTTGTAGAACTGAAAGACATGAATGTGAGCTTGGAGGAATACTTCCGGACTACCTTCGAGGACAAACTCCTCGTGTAAGTGATTTGATTTTGCTGTTGTTTAATCCATGTTAAATGAGATAAATTCTAATAATATTTCACAGTAAGTCTAGTGCTAGATGTACATCGTGCTGCATGCCATGTATCGCGTTGCACGCTGTATACTGTCTAATTTTCTCATGTGCTCAATGAACTCAAGGCTCTCAATAGCTTCATCAACCCATCATCTATTTTTTACTTTCGGTAAACTAAATTGGTTCTTGGCTTCATTTTCAAATACATTTGAAAATAATAATAATAATGATAATAATATCTTTATTGCTTCACATGGTTACAGTCGGTGAACGCATTACAAAAGTACAAGATCATAGAATACAAAATTTTATAAACGAACAACAAAAGCGTTCAGTTTTTGCGAATGGTGGACGCAAAGGGCACTGAGAACGAATTAGTCGGCAATTATGTGGTTGGAACATAACAGATAAGGGGTGAGAAGACGACCCCTCAATTGATGAAATCATTTTGTAACACATCTTTGTGGCAACTTCGATGAATGAAGGAAACTCATTCGAATTGATAATCCTAAACACTCGCTTCTCCAAGCGCATTATTTTATTAAATAGATAGTCCGGTGCATTGCAATAAACTGGATAAGCGAATAAAAATATGGAGCGAATAAAAGCGACATATGATCTGTACATAAGGGTAGCAGGGCAACCCGATCTCTTAAGATTGTACATGACATAAAGTCTCTTCCTCGCTTTCATAACCAAATCATCCAAATACAAATTCCACTTCATGTCACTAGAAAAAGTAACGCCCAGAATGCGAATATATGAGACCTGACACAAGGCATTACCATCTGGAAAATAAACATCAGACAAAACCAGATTCTTTTTTGTTACAATGTCCATTACAAAACACTTATTTTTATTGAGAGGCAAGCCAATATCGGAGGACCATCTATCAATGCTATTAAGCTCTTGCTGGAGATTATCTTCAGAGATGTCTCGAATAAAATGAAGGAAGGTAACATCATCGGCATAGCGCACCATGAAGGTATTCCAACAGACAACAGAAAGCGAATCAGTAGCCAAGCAGAACAATACTGGCCCAATTACACTTCCTTGATGGACACCACTTGGTACACAACTCCAATCAGATGTCACACCACCGATAAATTTTACTCGCTGTCTTCGACAAGACAAGAAACTATACACCCATCTGACTACAAAATTAGGCAAATCAAACTTGACACAAGCTGAAACAATAGTAGAGTGCAGCAATTAATCAAAAGCCTTAGAAAAATCATTTGTCATAATTCTAACAGCGCCAGACTTTTTATCCAAAAATTCAGTAACTTTGTGATATGCTAGAACAACAGCCGAAGTGACTCCAGAGCCCGGACGGGGAATATAGGCAAATTGACAAGGGTCCACTCTGTGCTTGATAACAGGAAAAATAAATTTTTGACAGACAATTTTCTCCAAAATTTTTGACAAAATAGGCAAAATAGAGATAGGGCGAAAATGAGATGCAGTCGTCGGTTTCTCACATTTAGGAACAGGTGTAACATTAGACATCTTTAAGCATAGAGGAACATAGTCTTCACTCAATGAACGGTTGAATAGATGTGTAATAGCAGGACAAAGAAAATCAGCACAGTCTCTGATCACCCATGGGGGAACACCATCAGGACCCGCACTTTTATTGGAAGTAGTACTCAACATCCGAAAAACTTCGGCTTCTGTCAAAATAGGGATGGTCTCATTCCAATTACTTGAAAAGTAAGCCTCCAAAGCACCAGACTCACTCTGAAAATTCGAAGTGAAGAAGGCATTCAGATCACTGACCGAGAACTCATGATGATGACTATTGTTTCTTGTGTAATTGCCTAGAACACGCAGCGATTTCCGAAGTTTCTTATTATCTCCAGTCGATGCCGTCGATTCCATAAACTTGAATTTGAGATGACGAATATGATTATTGACTTCTTTACGTAGCCGTCTGTATTTTGCAAACTGTCCACTCGAATAGGCCCGATCACGATCATCAATGAGAATTTTAAGTGACAACTTCATCCATGGAGGATCATCAGATCGAACTCAAACCATTCGATGCGGAAAGAAAAAATCGAATAGATGATAAATGCAAGTGATATATTTCAAAGTGTCATAGGATGATCAGTTGAATGTTATTATGCATTGTCGCTGAGACGAAATTACAGTTGCATATCCAAAATCTTGTTTTTTAATCTCTTGAATACTCATAGCAGGGCTGAGCACGAATCCAAAATTCAAAGCAGAAGTTAACGTTCGGTGACGATGTGGTGTCGCCAATTTCGTTTTCATTGATTGTTTTGTATCGATTTTTATAGTATTAATTGATCGATTACCGATGCTGTCATTTCTTATCATTTTGATTAGAAGTACAATTCATGCTAAGTACAACAATACAAATAAATCTCCTAAGCAAGCAGCTATGTTCTATGATGTTGGAAACAAGCAAAATTGATCATGTATCAAATATATTTTATAACCAAAATGATCAAAATTGATGAAAAAGCCAGAAACTGCAATTCATTGTTGCTATAATTCCAATGTTTCGGCTTCGCAGTCTTCTTCAGGGATGCGAAAGGAAGAGAATAGCGAGGAAGACATGGATTTGTAAAATTCAAACGTAATGTATTCAATCATAGAAATATCAAAGGAATTTAAAATCGCGAAGCTCCTCACTTTCATCTCTTGCGTTCAATGCTAGACATAGATATTGTATAAAAACGGCTTCTCGTGGTCCTAAGTTCGCAGTGTCTGAATCTGTGGCAAGCATCTTTGTTCTTATTGTATTTGTATCACATTCTCGTAGATGGCCATTGCTCTTGCATATTGGAATTATAACAATAAATTGCAGCTTCTGGATTTTAATCATCTTGAATTCTTTAGTAGATTAATAACCAGGGTTGCCGTGGGTATGGGGATTCTGTGGGGATTCTGAAGATTTTTGACATTCACTAGAAACAATCGGAACTGACATCATATCACACAATCAACTTCGATGTTGAATTACAAAGTATCACACAGCCTACTCATCTCACCACTTAAAATGCATGAAATATCAATGCTGATCATTTTCATATTAGTAACACACGTTCAATAATTTTGAATGACTTATAATGATAGTTCTAGGGGTGTCAAGGACGTCTGAAGTGGAAGAATTCTGCAAGTCTCCTTTGCTGCAGAGCCGAATGGAGATTTAAAAATATTTGCTTTAATAGTATAAATAGCTGATAAAATTATTTGTGATATAATTAAGCTTGCGTGATCAATTCGATTAATCATTATTAACCTAGATTTGAAGCTAATTACGATATAGAAGACCTGTTGAGTCCAACCCACAAAGCAAGACACATGAAAATGTTGAATGATTTTCGTCGGATTTGATAAAGATTTCTCACACCAAATCATTCAACTGCAAGCCATCTACTCGCATTGCAGTCATAGTTATAATGAAAGCTCAGATTTTTCACTTGTCCAAGACTTGTCAACACTTCATTTTCACCTGATAGGCATCCTTAACTGCACACTTAAGGGTATCTTAATAAATGGTTCATTGTACTGCATTTCATCACCATACACAAATGGGTCAACATCCTCCCAATTCTTGTGCAATAATTCGATGACATGAGTGGTCGAGAATATCAGGATGATATTCGTCGAAGTCTTTATTCATAATAGTAGATTAGATTGATTCAAAGCTTTTTCCTTCACTACGTGTAGGCCTATATAGTCGATTTCTACTGCGAAACAATTCCAGACTTGAGATCATGAAGGTTTGACAGTTTACTTCTTTATCGGCATTAATGGAGATAAAATTATCAATGATTGCTAAATTATATCAATTAACGAATATTAAACGGGAATATTCACATATATGAACATGGCATGATCCACTGAGCAATAAACGATGGCTATAATACACATTGGTAGACCACAAACATATAGTGAAGGCCTGCATAAGAATTTTTGACAGCTGACTTTTTTGTGATAGAGTGACCATTTTGAAGTACTGGCAGTGTAACAACATATGAATATTTTTAATTTATGTTCAACCCTGTCTTTGTATGTTGATGAACTTCCTATTATTTGAAAATAGCACCACTATAAGCAGCCAAACGAATGAAAAATCCTCACATTAGGAACCCCAAATACCAACTTACAGAACAGCCCAGGATTATATTCTCACAAATGGAACATGTGAAACTTGTATATAATCTATCAAAACAGCCAAATACATGCACTTAAAATTATTTGCAGTAAAAATCGAGTCTTCACGAAAAGCAGCTGACTAAAAATATTGTGGGGACATTAAGGTCCTTCAGGACTTAAACTAACAGTTACAATGTCAATAGATGTTCGTATATTGATAAATATTCATGCTTGCTTTTGTGAAACATACTGTACTTAATCACGATTGTCTACAGCGAGGAATTTAAGTATAGTTCTTTTGAAATGAGTGTGTGTATATTTCATGAGAATGCTTTGCATAACATGTACATGATGTAATGTAAGCGTAGGTTTGATTTTACTTGATGTAGACTGGTTGCTTGGTGTTATAACAGCGAACGGTAAAAGGCGAATATAAGAAACATCGAAATTTCAAAATAGCGTACTATACAATGCTCGAGTGTTGTGCAGAACTAAGTACATACTCGTATTAATATTTCATTCCAACATTTTAATAAGGCCATGTTTCCTTTAGTCTACATGTAGTTGTCGAATTTTTATACAAATGTGTCTCCTTTAAGGGAGCAGTAATGCAAAAATTGTACCCTTAAAATAATCCTGTAGCAAAATGAAATAGGATCGACATGGTCAATAACTAGTTTAAGTGAACCAAAAATCCAAAGTGAATAAAAGAGGAAGTTTGAAAAGCAAAAGCTGATCAATAACCGATTTGTTATAAAAGCAAAGAAATAAAGACAATGTCGTCATACTATTAAAAAGAAGCATCTTGAGATAGAATTGCGTTTATGGTAAACTACGTTTTGGCAGTTTTATGGAAAAAGAGTGTCATGTCTCATGAGTCACTAAAGAATTAAGAGCGGAATGAGAAGAACCTATGTAAACTATGCGTGTAAGCTGGCAGCAGACGACAAAAACTTACGAATCAGTAGAGATAGATTAAGAACATTTATCTGCTAATGCAACCAAATGATTCAAGCAAATGTAAATTTGTGAGTCAAATACGTGTACATTGAACGAGCATCTAGTTAAATTTTCTGTACAATAATTTCTATGTGGCAAGTCAGAATCAAGGCTCAATAATGATAGAAAATGGGCTACAACAATTTTATAGAGCAATAGGCCTATACCGAAGATAGCAAGGAAAAGTCATAAAAGTTACAACACGCAGTCATTGACTTTCTTCAACGACTCCCATTCCACATCTGTGGAGTCTAATACGGCCTTCGGATCGTTGAATGATGTACAGAAGCTCCACTGAGATGGAGATATTGGAAATCAAGCATTCTATACGAACAGGAGCAACATATAATCAGGAGCCTATCCTGTGGGTATGTGGGGATTCTGTGCGGATACCCAGAGGTTTTCCGTGGGTATGGGGTGGGGTGGGGATTCAAATATCAATCCCCACGGCAACCCTGTTAATAACCCTAAAAGTTAAAAGATATATGACAAGAGTGGTGTTTACCTTCTTTCAAGTCATTTTATGATAATATTCGCATTACTTTTGGATAACTATTGACGTGAAATCATAAATGTTTCAAAACCTATGGGAGAAAACCCGCTCGATAATTGATTATGTAGTCGTCAAGTCGTAGCTTCATCGTTAAATGTGCCTTTGTTGAGAAGTAAATTTCGCATTCTCTTTGTGAATTCTAACATTTCACCTTTTCCCTGTCTCCTAAGTACGAGTATTAAAGTAGATTTCGGCGCATTCTTTAATTCCACACATTTCATGGCTATGTGTTAGAACAACCTTCTCGTTCCAGATCAAATCTTGTTGTGAACAAAATATCATTCACTGCGAATATGAGTCGTGATCGACATTTCGTCACGAGGCACATAACATTGAATAATACGATAGTCACAATAGCAATAGAAAATAAAAGTGTCAATGCATCAAAGAATCAATTGATTGCTGCAATGAAGGATAAGGGTGGAAACTTCGATTGTTATTTATACTAATTCAACAGTAACAACAAAGAACACGCAAACCACAACAAAGAACGCAACACACAGCCGATAACATCCCCCTAGGTTAATAACCTACAACCCATAGAGTAAAGGACAACCCAAACTCACAATATAATCGCGATGCCAAGCAGGGGGCCTCCTTTCCCTTGTACTACGCCTTAACTCAGTTACGTCAGTCCTCTCCAACTCGACTCCATCCTCAGATCTCACTTCCTCAGATTCTCCTTCAGCATCAACTCTGGGACCAACGCTATCATTGCTGATCATATTGCGACTATGAGGAACTATTCTCAGGTGGGAGACATTTCTGCAGATGCCATCATCATTGATAATAACTGATACATTTGATGTAATTGCAGTAATGATATGTGGACCGGACCATTCTTTGTCGCATCGTCCATCCGACGGCCGTAAAAATACTCTGTCACCAATCACGAAAGGGTTACGACTGATGTCCTCATACGGTCGAACGAGATTGCTATTCGATTTCCAGGCATCCTTTGAAACTGCCGTTCTGTTCTTTGTTATACCAGGCTTCTTCGATTTACTGCAGAATACCTTCTCGTAAGGACTGGGGCCTCCATCTGAAGAAGTATTCCACCAAAATACTACCTCGACCGATCGACCGCCTCTCTTCACAGATCGCTTTATCGTCTGATGTATCCGCTCCACCACAGAATTTCCCTGCGGTCTGTAAGCACACGATTGAATTTGTTCCACCTCCCAAGCATCTAGCAATTCTCTCATAATTCGGCTACGGAATACAGTTGCATTATCTGATATCATGCACCTCGGAGGCCCGAACTCGCAAAAGGCAAGGCGTAAATGTTCTGACATTTCGATTGCAGACTCATCAGCAAGGCGTTTCCACATGGTAAACTTTGATGCCATGTCAATGATAGAGAGATAAGGTTTTCCACACACGTGCGTGACATCCACAGCCCACATTTCCCATGTCTCTCCAACATGCAGATTACCTTTGTCCCATTTAAACGTTATGGCAGGATCGACACGCGAACACCTTTCACAATTTGAGATCATCCTCCTCACATCTTCTTTTGGAACTTCACCGAATTTCTCACGAATCAGCTGCTGCGTGCGATCCACTCCAAAGTGAGCAATCTCATGCAGGGTCTTTATCTCAGCCTCGTCAACAGTCCCGATATTCGAATTGAGCCAGTGGGAAGGAACTCTCGTCAGAGCATCAGCTCGATTATTACGCGAGTGTACCCAATCCACAGATATAGTCAGTTGCTCTAAGTCGACAATCTCGCGAAATATCTGGAGGCGTCTACGGATGATGACTTCATCTAATCCTTTGATTCTAGCATTATGGGTGCAGTTGATAAGCGAGTTTAGCCAATTGTAGACTGTAGAGGAGTCGGTCTTCACCTTCACATCACGCGCTCCCCACTTAAGAGCCAAGGTAATCCCTTTTATCACTGCATCCAGCTCAGCTCGGTTTATGTGGCTGGTGTCGTTACTTGGTCGTAGCCAGGCCGCATCCTCCACAATGTCATGGTTAACCTCGAGAGCCACGCCGATTGCCAACTTACTGGCATCCACCCAAACCACGATCGGTGCAACCGGGCTGACCCGCCAAGAGCCACCAACTGGGTCACCTTCGCACTGAATTTTCTTTTCAATATCACGCAGATAGTTCATCGTGTGCTCGTCTACCATCTCATCCCATCCAATTTTTAGAGAGGCTGTAATTCTTTGAATGTAACCAGACGCCACCCGTAACCAGCCGGCTACGGGATAATGACCCAACCACTTCCCTAGTAACCCATGAGTTTCTCGCCGACTGATAGCGTTCTCAGGTACGGTTGGACGATCTGCATCTCTCGACCAGTTAAGCTGACCATCAATCTTGAGACCCAAAACTCGGACACCTCCTGGATCACCAAGTGCTTGCGGCTCTTTTGCCACCAAGCCCCACATCTTGAGATGATCGGTAACTTGTGAGCACGAAACGATGTCAGTATCCACGAAGAGGTTGTCGATATAACTGGTCACTGCCTTGGATATCACTTCATCCTTCCCAAGCACCATCTCAACGATACTGGTCATAATCTTTGGAGCTGACGCAACTCCGAAACCAAGGCGAGTCAGTAAGTATGTCCTGCCCTTCCAGAGAACTGCCTGATGTACCCACAAATCAGGGGCCACCCGAATCTATAAATAAGCTGCTTTCAAATCGATGACAGCACCAATACCTTTAGTCTGTCTCCACTGCCTTAATCGTTCAGCGCAGAGCGGAGTCGCCCCACCAGGATGAGAATTCAGGCACTTATTTAGATCGCGATAATCAAACACGGGTCGAACTTTAACCGCCTCGCCCTTCTGCTGGTGCACTGCTAAAATTGGCAAGAACCTTAGCACCTTCCCATGCTTCCCAGCATTATGCTCCACCAAAATCCCTGAATCCAACCAAGATCTGATTTCCCTGTCCACCGCCTCCTCATCCCCTCCGCTCACATAATTACCAATACTGAGATTAGAAACTGCCTTCGGTTCAACGCCCCATTTCCATTTTACAACCCACACACCATCGTGAAACCATGCACTAAAGTCATTATCCTCAATTTCAGCGCAGTCGGGCGAACTAGAAGTTGCAGGTGAAAATCTAGCCCCACTAGCAACGCAACCACCTCCACCGCCGTCTCCATACCAGCAAGACCTGTCTATCCCAGGTCTATCGAAGTTTCCAGCCTTACCGGTGAGCAATGGTGAAGATCCTGGACGTGGATGGCACTCCTTTTCACGAACGTCACACTGCAACCAGTATCCACCATTGCACGACAGCGTTGCCCATTAACATCCACCAGTCGGATCAATTCTGCTCTGCGGGACCAGGAGATCCGGACGATCCTGTCACCGCTGGCTCGTTTCCCGACTTGATCATTGGGCATGAGCGTTTAAAATGCCCTCTTCCTTGGCAATAGAAGCAGATGATGGGACAGTTTCTCTTTACATGCCCAGGACGCTGACAGCCGTAACAACGAATTTGGTTGCTGCTTGAACCTCCCGCATGACTTGTAGTTCTCGCTTGGCCGATCGCAACAGTACAACATGTCGACTCATCATAGGATGTCATAAGCGATTTGGAGTAACCGAGCACCTTTTGCAAATCCAACTCCTCACCCTGCTGCATTTTCACCTGGTCTGATATGACTCTTGGCAATGCGTCAATCAGATAGAGAGACACGATAGAATCAGGTGGAGCACCGGCCAGGATAGTCGTGAGGAGAGCTTTGATTTCCTCTGAGATGACATCAACGGAATCCCCAGGGAGCATCTTGATGACTTTTAGCTCTGACCATGCCCTCAGCTTGCTCTTACCGAAAACACGTCGGAGAGCAGCTCTTACTTTCGACATATCTGGCTTGTCAGAAGCTGGAATCTGCTTCCAAGTAGAATATGCAGCATCTTCAAGGAAGAGTGGAGTCAGTAGAGCCATTTCTTCTTCTTTCTCAGCCTTTGATTTTGCACTTGAGGTTAGGTCCACAGCAACGGTAAAGCGGTCCAACCACAAGTCAACATCCTCGCCAGGAGCACCCTTGAACTTTCTCATCACATCCACCAACTTGACACTCATGTTGCCGTGATAGCTTGTTAGAACAACCTTCTCGTTCCAGATCAAATCTTGTTGTGAACAAAATATCATTCAAGGCGAATATGAGTCGTGATCGACTTTTCGTCACGAGGCACATAACATTGAATAATACGATAGTCACAATAGGAATAGAAAATAAAAGTGTCAATGCATCGAAGAATCAATTGATTGCTGCAATGAAGGATAAGGGTGGAAACTTCGATTGTTACTTATACTAATTCAACAGTAACAACAAAGAACACGCAAACCACAACAAAGAACGCAACACACAGCCGATAACACAATGGTTTATAATGAAATGTAGAGACTGATTTTTTGCAGTAATAATTACGAGACAAATGTGAACATGAAAACAGTATGTTTGGCTTTGTTTGTTTTGTTATCTCTGCCTCAAATCACCACTAAACTACGTAAAAGTAGTCATGCATAGGAAGATCATTGGTTATTAAATTGCTTTTGTCGATGAGTGACGTCATTCTTCGATCAGAAGAGTTGAGTGATATTATGCATGTTTAATTTGCTCAACATGAAGCTAATTAATCGGTATCTAAAGCATTACTTCTTCGCTAGGCGATTTTCTAAATATAATGCGTGACAGAAAAACTTAATACCGGTACCTATCGCTACTAATCTGCTATGTTTTATTCTATTCAATATTTGGCTGTCACAACCGGCTTCAGCGGCTACCCTGACATAATGCACAGTTGGCCACATCATATGGCCGCGTAATTTCTAACTCTTCTTTCTTGAATTTAGAGACACTTTCCGTTCGAGCAAAGTCACGAAATCTTGACTGCCTTTGGGCAATGCCCTGAAGTTGTCATTTCAGGCTTCACTTTTTAAAAATAATGTTCCTTGGAATTGGTGAGTCCAAATTAGTGAAAGCCTATACATTTTGTAACGGACTGCCGTCGCTAAACTATGCTTGCACTAAGAGTGATTTTATTTTGTGAAGAAGGAAATTTCCAACTCTGTCAAAACATGTAAAAGTTATTCTGGTGCGTAGCCGAAGAATGTTTTCATCTTGATTGCAGGTAATTTTTTGAGTTTGAAATTTGATGCAAATGAGAAGATTTTGAAGTTAACATTTTCAGCGCTGTGTTGACATTTATCATTAGCATTATGTGCTTCTCGATGTCTTTGAAGCAGCTTTAGCACTTTGGCATCAATTAATGTTTTAATTATCAAAATCAAGGAAGAATTCGTGAAGATGAAATTGATGGGTTAGAAAATCTGATCGCAGTTTGTTAGTATGCTGCTAAAACGGAGTTTCTCTTCACTTGACATTGAGAAAATGACTGCTACAGCTGATTTTTAGTCATAACAGTGAAAACATTCAATAAACAATAATAACTTGTTTCATTCAGTAGAAATTTTTCTGTAGCAATATTAAGATGAGCGACCAAAAAAGGACAATCACTTTATTATGGTCGCGCGCATGAGTTGAACGAAAATCCGAACGATGTAATTCAAACTGATGTATGGCCCGTGTACGACACAGTTGGAAGCACTGAGATGGATTCATTTGCACGAAAATCGCATGAAGTTCGCGAGTGGGAATAGAAGATCATTCAGATTGTCCTTTGACTATGAACAAGACGCAGAATAATGAAGAAATTATGCAGTGAGGAGTTTTGCTGGTTATAAAGCGATTTTTGCTTATAATAACAATCTATATTGAATCCTTGCATACAGAATCGATGATCATTACAAGCTCAACGATGACAATAAAGGTGCAAGAGACAAAAAGAATAGAGCACAGTTTACCACAATGCAACGAGGAAATAAGAACAGTGAATAATCCCAACTATTTACAAAAGTTGATAAATGATCTCTTAAAACGGCTAGTTTTGGCAGGTGGTGGAAACAGCTCACAAGAACAACAAGTGGCACAATTACGCGTAGGGCGTACACAAAACAATTCACGAAGTGGATGACATTGGTTTTCTACTATACACTTGAACAGCTTGCGACAGGACTTATCAGGTGCCTGCAAAATGTTGTTATCATTATCAAGATCAGTGCCAATTATCTTACAGACTCTTCGCTCCACACGTAAAATGTCATTTTTCAAATACTCTGCAGCATTGCAAAAGCAAGCAACTGAATACAGCAAAACTGAGCGGATGAGTACTACATAGCTACATTATCTTGTAATTTCGAGACTTTTGAAAATATGCCGACATACGGTTGCGCAGGGCGATGGTGTAAGGGACTCAATATTATTTTGTAGGAGCTTTGACCCTTCCACAACCAAGCCCAAGGCTAAATGCAACGTAATTTTTTACCCAACATTAAAGTCACATTTATGTAATTGTAACTACTGCATGATGATGCAAGATAAGGCAGATAAGCGCAATTGATCCAATAAATGAAATTGAAGTGAACTCAATTGTCAGGGGAAAACTTTCCATTTTGTGTTTTTTGTTATTGCTGCTATAGTGTTTCTTTTGATATTTTACAGAAAGATGCCGGAAAGAGAAGATGATCATCTGACAGCAGCTACAAGGCTCCTCGAAAAACGTCGTGAGATGCAAGAAGTGGAACAAGCACTTGCCGCTCAGAAAGAAGTAAATAATTAATTTTCTAAGATGTTTTAATCTCAAGAGATAAAATTAGAATGATCCATTATAAGTGCAACATAGCTGCATGCACATGTCATGTCGGGTAGTTTGAAGGAAACTAAACCCACACCATTCAGCCAAGTTTAGGAGTGACCATTTTGACCAGATGCAGTGTCTGCTGGAATGAAACTCGCCCTCAAATAAAACCTGCATCACAAGAACCATTGAGAATATTCATATTGCCAATTATATTAATATTGAATCAATTTCTGATAATCCCTGTATAAACCATGCATATAACTGTAAGACTTGGGACTAGGGCAACTCAGATATAACTTAAAGAATACAAATTTATGACTTAATTGACCTGAAATTTATTATCTTGCAATACGTTATGAAAATAAACGTATCATGTTCCATTCACAGACTTTATATCTATGTTTCCAACTCGCAGCTGTTCTCACCATTTTGTAGAATGTGATGAAAACAACAATGTATGTTTCAAAGTTGCCACTCAAAAATACAACATTTTTTCAGTCTTTCTTCAACTTTGTTCAACTTCTTTCAACTTGACGTTTCTACAAAAGTAGATACTGACCTACCTTGCCTCATTTTGCACACAACACATCTGAAGACATCTGAAGATTATTGAAAAGCATAAATAATATTCAAGAGATTGCTTTTTTCAATGACATTTCAGGTTTCAAATGACAGGCCTCAGTCTGGAGCTTAATTTACAAAGCTTCTGAAGCGGACACAATGCTGCAAATTGAATCACATTTCTTTTAGATAACTAATGACGTGAAATCATAAATGTTTCAAAACCTATGGGAGAAAACCCGCTCGATAATTGATTATGTAGTCGTCAAGTCGTAGCTTCATCGTTAAATGTGCTTTTGTTGAGAAGTAAATTTCGCATTCTCTTTGTGAATTCTAACATTTCACCTTTTCCCTGTCTCCTAAGTATTAAAGTAGATTTCGGCGCATTCTTTAATTCGACACATTTTATGGCTATGGTTTGAAAGTTGTCACTCACTAATACAACATTTTCTCAGCCTTTGCTCAACTTCTTTCAACTTGATATTTCTACAAAAGTAGATAATGACTTACCTTGCCTCATTTTGCATACTACACATCTTAAGACATCAGAAGATTATTGAAAAGCATGAATAATATTCAAGAGATTGCTTTTTTCAATGACATTTAGGTTTCAAATGACATTCAATTGGATACAGTAGCATTGCGTCTGTACACTTGCTGATTGGAGAACGCCATCAGTCCTCATTAGGACTACTTCAATTAATAATTTGAATTAGTGAGCATTAGGTATATTCTATTATAAATGGCTGCTGGGATGATTTTCATCATCGTATGAGAATGCCTCAGTCTGGAGCTCAATTCACAAAGCTTCTGAAGCAGACACAATGCTGTAAATTGAAAACTCAACCAATACTTCATTGCAAGCTACAATCAATCATTGATAATTCCTCTTACTAGGCGCTATCATTTACCAGAGCCTTAGCATTACGGACAGTAATCATTTTTGAAGGAATATATGATTTCCGCCAAGGGTGTCAAATGCTCATTTTTTTAATGCTCCGCAACTTTCAACCAACTAGCCCTTCGAATAACAGTCACCTGTGGTGAAATAGATTGGTACTTCTATTTCCCCCCCCACATTTCTGGTGTTGACATCCTGGATTGTTGGATCGTTAACGATCTTCTCTTGCTCCTCACTACGCAAAAGCGTTGAGTGTGTAAAATTCCTCTTATCTGACTTGCAACCTCATTTACAACCTCAGAATTAGACAACTGCTCGTCAACTCTGTAGACAATACCACGAAGTTCATGATCACAGCTGTACCTTGTATTCTAACTGAGCATCCATGGAACCAATCCATCACCTTAGGGTTCAAGTAAGACTTCTCAGTGGTGTTGTTCTGTCACTCAGTGACAGATGAAACCTATTCTAAGTCCAATGTGACTAAGTTTGATGAAATTTGATGAATTTGGAAAAGTTGGAAAATGTGGGGGGGGGGAAGAATAGAAGTACCAATAGATTTCTTCATATTTTGCTCTTGATAGCAGCGGCTTTAACACCGCTAAAGTGAAGTTTAATCGAAAGCTATAGTCAACCGATCAACGAATTGAATTGAAAATTTCTGATTCTCATAGCACAGCTGTCTAGAAAATGTGCAACACAGTTTACAAGAAGCAATTTGATTAAAGTAATTTTTAAGCATTCCATACAACAATCCTGAAGGGTGCGGTGACGGATAACAGGCATTTCCGTTAACTTGATGCTCGGCGATTTACTTCGATTCTTCATTATGAAAGAAAAATTATTTACAAGAAGAAGACGATGTTTCCTAGAAAATACCTTCAATTCAAAAAATATCACTTTGCAATGCCTATATTAAATTTTATAACTTAATCGTACTTTATGATGCTTCATAGTACTTGGGTTGCCCTACTTGTGACTATTTAGGAAATGACATTATTGTTGAATTTGACCTATTGTGAAATAACAGTGATTTCATTTAGAGTTCAATATTCGTTGAGCAAAAAGTCATAAGATTGACAACATGAAGTGAGTTTCTTGGCCATTTCTTTGAATGTGGTATAATGAAGCTGCGACAGTCGTTCAAATAAAGGTGTATAATATTTTTCTAAAAACATGCATAACATTTAATACAGTGTGTCGTATGCCCTTTTGAAGCAAATAAACATAATTATTTAGACTACTTTCTCAGTATAATAATACCTGGATTAACAATGCTTGTCTGAAGATGTTTTGCCAACCGTTGTCAACGAGAAGAGGCCTTTGTGACGAGAAGCAGTTCACATTTTCAATAGGAATCAATAGGTGAGCGGAAAGGAACCCAGCGAACTCATTCGCGGAGGCAGGTATCCTTGCGGTGTGTGTGGAAGGGGTGTTGGCGTCAACTCGGTCCTCTGTGGTCAATGCAACAAGTGGTGCCACAAGCGCTGCAGCGGCTTGAGAAGCATTTGTTACGTGGTCGATTTCCGCTGTCCTACATGCTCTCGCTCCCCAACTGTGCTAAGCAGCGCTCATGAAGACTATGATGAGAGTGATGACCAAGAAATGGATGAAGTGTACGATTTCTGTTACCTCGGCGACTTCCTCGCATGCAACGGCGGATCAGAGCGAGCTGTTAAAGCAAGAGTTGCATCAGCGTGGAAGAAGTGGAAAGAGCTTGCCAGTCTTCTACGCAACTGTCATATCCCGCTGAAGTGCAGAGCCACTGTATACAGCACTTGTGTGAGATCTGTGTTGCTCTACGGTGCGGAGTCCTGGAATCTGACAGAAAGACTGCAACATCAATTACGGGCATGCGACAGGAGAATGCTACGCTACATGTGCGGCATATCACTGACTGATAACATCTCCAGCAGTGAAGTGGCATGTCGGTGTGGTATTAGCCCGTTGGAAGAAGTGATCACGGAGAAAAGACTGAGGTGGTTCGGGCATGTGAAGAAGAGAAACGGAGAAGGAGCCCTTGGTCGTGTACTGGACATCGTGGTGGAAGGAGCGCGTCCTCGAGGAAGGCCGAAGAAGACTTGGCTCGCAAACGTCAAAGATGATCTGACGAGGATTGTTGCGACAGAAGAGGACGCCCAGGATCGAAACCATTGGAGACGGTTGATCAAACGTCAAACCCTCTAGTCATAGGGGAAACGAAGACGCTAAAAGGATAAAGTAAAGTAAGTAAGTAAGTAATCAATTCGAAAATTACCGCACCACATGTCTTAGCATAGGTTACTGTTGCCAGTACTCCGAAGTTTTGGGAAGAAGAATAACAACGAAGTATATTATGATTACAATTGTGCTTCTTATCGCAAACCTTATTTCAAATGAATAATTCCTAAAATCTTGCGCAGCATAGAATCTCAGTTTTCTCAAGTATAGGCACATTTTTAAGAATTTAGCTTGATAAAGACATTTCAAAGATTATAAATAACACGAAAGTTGGTGCAAGGGCAATACACGCCAGTTTATACAATAGAGTCGGTCATATGTAAACAAAGGCAGAGTTTCTGGCGTCGCAGCCGGAGATGCGCGGAGCCGTGGTAGCAGGTCGGAGCTGGAACCGGAGCAGACAGAAAACACCACGGCTCCGGATCCGACTTGAAGTTATATGCAGGGTGTTTGCGATCTTCTGGCGGATTTTTGTCACTACCGGTACACAATATCGCGTATTAAACTTAGGTATTCAAACCCTGGGCTGATCAATCATGTTAGCTATGCACACCTGACGAACATGATGCGTTTTAATCCGATAAAATGAGATTTTACTACATCGGTTCTGCGAAAATTGATAACATGCATCGGAGCGCATGCATTGCTTTGCTAAACGTTTGCCAAGCAAAATGTTAATCAAATGAACTGGCAAATGCTACAACATAACATCTAACGCTCTAGTTAGTCCATAGCCGTCTTATGATATAACATTAGCACATTACTAGTATGGAGTCAATATTCTATATATGCACTACGCAGTGCAGAAAAGCGGTATTATCATCACATTGCATCAGCGAATGTCCATATACAATGCAGTTATATCCGGATTCGTGCGAATTCTAATCGTGAATCCTTGGATTTTGTGTTCTCGCCTAGCTCTACCTAGAATTATGACTTGTTTTCGTATTTAAAAGACATACTTAAACATTACTATGAACCCAGTTATGCAAGATACTTGGCCAATGTCATACCGACTTCCGATCGCTTCAAACTTAAGATCTAATAAATGGACCTACACTATGTAGACTCGCACCAGAACGTTGAAAAAGACGTTAAACGGGCGGCGTTAGCATTTGATTAGCCACAGGTATTTGGTTCGCTGCATGTAGCGACCGGTTGCCTTTATGGCTGAGTAAGTGAGTGCTGCCTTATAGACCGGAAAATGCTTGAAAGATTTTGACTTTGAGCAGCACCCTGATGAATTTTTAACGAGAAAACAAATAGCTAAGCAATGGAAAAATCTGATAAAATTTCTCCGTGCTCTCCCTATACTTGTTAATGATCATTGCAAAACTCTTCGCCATGGTAAATTCACACTACATTGTCATAACACGATCTTCAGACAAAATTGTCAGAACGCGTTCTTCAGACAATCTTATCAAAAGACGGTCTGTAATTGTGTAATCAAAAATATTTGTAAATGAGAAATTGCCCAAATCCTGCTTATCGCTCGAGATCTTCACACCATCTTGTCATAACGAGATCTTCACACCATCTTGTCATAACGCGATCTTCAGACAATCATGCATAGCACTTTCTAGTTATTGTGTAATCAAGAATATCAGCAATTTTTTCAAAAACTTGATGCGCCGCCGAATAGATTATGCACTGAAATCGTAATAGATAATATTACTCCTTGGTTGTATTCGAGATAGTACCTACTTGTTCTCTATGTTCCGTGTTATGCTCAAATAATATTAATAATAATAGGAATTCTTTAATGGTCAACACAATAAGCGCTATATGACAAGGCAAATGGACATAACAGTAAACATCACGTGTATCTAGAAAATTTTACAAACGAGTTGTTGTACAAACAAAGTCACCTTTTCTTTGATAGTAAAACACGCTGATGTCTAACATCGCGTGCATCTAACAACTCTCATGCCGAATAATGAAGAATTAAGACAGAGGATGATGGCATTTATCTCTGGCAATTGTTTTTATCAGTTTTATACAAATTTTATTCAATATGCTGCTTAAAGAGGATATCATCAGCGTAGGCGAAAATTTCAGCATTGTAAAAGATAAGCAAATAATCAATCAATAGAATAAAAAGAGCTGGCCCGAGAACAGATACTTGCGGGACACCACTAGACACAGACTTCCATGGTGTCATACAGTCGATAACAGAAACAGATTGAATGCGATCGCATAAGAAACTTTTGATTAGCTGAACGATATGTGGATTACAATCAAAATTCTGGCTGATAGACTTTAAGATGAGATTGTGGCTTAGACAATCGAAATACTTTTCGGGATGCCAAAAGGAAGATTTTGCTGTAGTTGGTAGAACCATGTTAAAAGTGAAACCTCTCGGACTATCTCTCCACTAGACCTTTTGGCGACTGCCGATGGTGATTGTAAAATAATTTGCATTTTAATAGTGAGCCACATCTATATTCGGGCCTTGATCACGTTAGAAGTGGTTTAAATGTTTTCGATGAAAGTTTCGCTATCTCCGTCGTAAGAAGGAAATCTAGATGTACTTGACTGCAATGTAGAATTCGAGATTGGTGTGCCTGCCCATAGTCTGATATGTAGAATTTATATAGCATCATTCAGATTTGCTTGTATAGTTTTCAATTTTTTAAGAAGATAATAGTTTTATGAGTTTTTGCACGGTAAAGTTTGCACCTCTAGGTATTTCACTATGCGTGTAGGTTCAAGCTTTATTCAAAATAATGGGCAATACTAATCATGTGAGGTTTCTTGCTTTTGTGGCCACTGAAATACTCGTCAGCCTGTATTTATATTTATTTACTAAATTCACCAATCAAAATATGAATTGTAATAAGGACTCTATAATAGGCAAGATGTATATAATGAACATAATGCGCATATAATGATATATAAAATGTATAAATATCGATAAAAATGTGAGAAAGTAAATATGGGTTGCAAAACCACATTACCATAACAACGCATTAATTAATTAGTCTGATGCTGCTCAATTGCGTCATCCCTTTAATCTGTGTCTGCAGACTCCATTAGGTTGGACAATCATTTGCTGGTGATCTTCCAATTTTGCCAGTCTTGAACTTCTTCTTTTTTTGAAGTGGGAGGAATCAGGCCTTTGTTAACAATGCTTTTTCTCTTCTACATGAATGGTTAGTAGATACGGATCGGAGCATGTTGTAAATTTGTTGTTATTTTGTAAATGTCTTAATGCTTGCGTGTTGTACTTTGAGAATGTTGTGAGTAATATTAATTCTTTTATGTTTGAAGCAACTTGTCCCTGGTATCAATTTGTAGAGAAAATTCAAAACAAGAAAATTCACCCGAAAGTTTTCGACCATTCTCTTCAAGGATGTACATGGCAATGAACTAATAAAGAGAGATGAGAGATGGAATGATGTTAAGCGAATTCACATATTATGTGATTTCTTTGTGCCTTGACTTTTAGCTTTAATTGTCTTTATTGCACCTATTTCTATTTTCTAAGTTTTCGATAACTAATTAACTTTTGGCTTTTAAGATTGCATGATCTTATTGCTGAAATAGTAATAAGTAGAGTGTTAGACACATGTTGAATGTAGATCTTTGTAAATCACATGACATGATTGTAGACAAGTGCATGATATAATTGAATTTGCTTGTGAATTCGCATCATTCCATCTCTCATCTCTCTTTAGTCAATCTTTAGTCTTTTTTTAGTCAATTGGCATGTGCATCCTTGAAGAGAATGGCCGAAAACTTTCGGGCGAATTTTCTTGTTTTGAATTTTCTCTATAAAGTCTTTTATGGTAATTTTTTATTGAGAATTTTTAATTGCTTCAAATGAAAAGCATGAAGCGGAATGAAAATATATGCGAAAGTATGACCTGTGTCTGTAAATATTTGAATTCACTGTTAAGTTGACGAATTAGCATAGAGGATAATTCAATCACAGTTCTGTAATTCAAGAAAGTAAGACATTAAAGTGTATTATAGCACTTTATCAAATAAACTCAACATTACTTGAGAAACAATTTACAACCAACATTACTTTTTTCGCCAACAATTTTTTAATCATCAAAAATGAACGTTCAACTGACACGATCGCTTGCAGCTGTCTAACTTAGTGCACTATGATAGATTGGCCTTGTCATTTTTCATCTTGACGATTAGTTGCAAAATCATTGGTTTGTAATTAAATCAGTCTTCGAATGTTCAATGAAAAAAGCTCAACGACTAATCATGGAAACCGCTTATCCATCCATCACCAAGCTGGCAGCTCAGCGCATTGGTGACCTCCAGCAGTTATCATCCACCACAAACTGTCAGCTATCTTTGCCAGTATACTATTCGTTCTCTGATGGAGCATTGTTGCCATCTGTCAGCCGGCGACCCCAAACATATCGTGACATTTTCGCACGGAATGATGAACGCGTCAAGAATCTTATAGGGGAACACTCGATAGTCAATAGTTTTTGTTCACACGGCGCAGCTATGTAATAACTAATATTTTTCAGACTGAAATTCTCTGAGCAAAATGATACTGATATTGTCAAGAGGGGTAAGAACACGCTTTTGATAAGAAGAACTCAATAATCTTAGAAGATGTTTTATTTTCTCTTTTTCAATTTTAATTAATCTTAGTTCGGGAGCTACTGACACTTTGTTCCTACATTCGTGCACAAAGGGCTTAATAGCATGGATTTGTAGATCATGAAACGCTGAGTACAAAAATCAAATTCTTGAGTGTCACAGCCAGTCGCTTTCGGTTGTAGGTAAGGTTGAAGGATTCCCATTGGAATCCAATGGTAAAATTCAAGAAATATCTATGGATTGTGAAACACCTGGTAATTTTCATACATTTTCTTTTGCAGAAAAGAAGCTATTTATCAGAATGCCATGAAATTTGAAACATGATTGAGTTCAGAACATCAACTTAAGTCAAAACATGAAATTTGCTCATTTTCCAGAGGCTCTCAGGCATCAGATAGTGAATCTTGTGACTCACTTTTATATCGAAGTTGATGGCCAATCATGGAGAAATTGATATGTTATAAAATGTTGTCCTTGGATGTCCTTTTATGTCTAATAATTATCAGATGAATAATGGAATTAGGAGGATACTTTGACATGTGCATATTTTCGACTTGACAATTTCCCTTGTAAGGGAACTAATTTCATAATAATGAAAAGTTTGAGACATCTGTAGGGACATGAAAATGTCTAAAATTCTTTCAGGAATTTCAAATGAAAATGGAGAGTTTACAGCAGAGAAGAGAGGAACTTGAGCGGAAGGAATATCAACTGAAAGAGTCATTACTGAAATTTGATAAATTTCTAAAAGAAAATGATGCGAAGCGGGCAAGGGCATTGAAGAAAGCAGGCGATGAGCGGGAGTACAAACGACAGAAGGAGAAAGAGATTGAGCGGTGAGCTATGTTTGATTCCTCTTGTTGAAATGAGATTCCCTGATGAATATTTGGAGACTTTCCATCAGTTACTAACATGATCACTGATCTTTTCTGTCACTAAGATAATCAAATACCATTGGATGAGACGGATTTCCTTTGACTTTTCATAATCTGAACATTTTGAGATTATTTCTGTCATTTGGCAAATGGTATTGACAATGTGACTAATATATTTTGACGGATATTAAAGTTATCGCAGTGAGGAATGCATTTTCTTATTTTCCGTGTATATTCCATATCCTGTTATGAGATGCAGAAGAAACCATAGAGTAAGTATATGTAGGTAGTGTCGGCTCAAAAAAGTATTTGTATACAGTGGAAATTTTTATATGAAAAGATTCAGTTTTTTGCGGAGATTGCGTTCCTGTGGTCCAAAAATTTATTTGAGCAGTTTTGAAAAAAGTTAAAATTTGCCAATTTGTATATTACCGACATGACACCCCTTTGTAAGTAGTATGAAACAAGTTGGATATCAAAAGGAATGAATATTTGCTAACAAGCATCGTAATTTATATCTTTCAAAGCTAATTGAAATCATTGTCTTTCATAATGTTATTTTGCTCTACCAGTGGCATTCAGGTTGCTCATGATGTGATCTCGCTTAACTTGAGGTTAGGCATGAAAGCAATATAGCAGGTCATCGAGTTGCTAATTTAACAAGCATTACCTCTCCTAGGCTGTCATGACACTGAGGATCTGTAAAAGAATATCATTTCCCTTTGTATTATACCATCATGATCACTCAATTCCGTTGTAATTTCTTCAAAACTGCATAAATATGCATATCTCACATTTGGTGACAATACCAACTATATGCCCCACGAGTTCATTTAATAAAATCGAAAGTGCATACACATTGGGGATTTAATAAATGCGGAGTTACCACTATACCTAACATACTTACTCTGTGGTTCACTGTTAATTTGCCACTGAAGATGGTCATGTTTGATAACCGAAACATGCTTGGTAGCTTAATAAGGAATATAGTAAAATGAAATCCCTTCGAATGTTATCTTCAGAAGTTACTCAGCTAAATTCTTCAATCACAGGAAGAATATTAAAGAAATCTCTTCTCAGTGGATAGCATTTTATTCCAGATTTGACAGCAAAGCATTTTGCATGTCAAGCTGCTAAATAATCGAAGCAATTATCCAGAAAACGATGTATTTTGCGAAGAGGAAGCAACGCAACGCTAGAATAAGTTCAGAGGAAATGAAATGAATTCTGACTACAATTAAATGGATATTTTAATTAAGATTAACTACAGAATAGTTACTTGAATGATGACGGCGGATATGCATCTTTCATCTACAATTATTGAATCTCCGTCTGACCTATACTTAGGAATTCTGCCGATTTAGCTTTCTGCTGGCTCTATATTCCGTCCATTCCAATTAAAACATTTGTCATCTATGTTGAAAGTTCAACCAACACCAACTTAACTCCTTCGTTATGAAAAATTAATTCCGGTCTTTTAATGTTATCTGATGGAAATCAGGTCCTCTCACAGGATTAGACAGGTCGTCTCTTCTTCTGTTTGACTAAAAAGGAAGCATTGGAACATGTAACCCTAATGAAATGGCATAATCTGCTGACATAATACCATAACAATCGAACAATGAGCAGCCAGTTCAACATTAAACACGCCAAACTGCACGAAGTTTCAATGACTGTTGTCAACCGGATCACACAGAAAAGAGACACATTCGATGTCAAGTTCTACAGAGAAGTTTGTGAACATTTTTTCGTGCGCCTGCTAACTTTTTTAATAATGATGGGAGGACCCAAAATTATCGAGAAAACTTCTGCGAAATGATCAGAATTCTTAGAATCTGAAGGAATCGTGGCGATCGGATGATTTTGAAGGATTTCAGAGCAATCCACAAGCGACGCACGACTATTTTTCCTATCTCTGTAAGGAATTAAAAATTTCTTTTCGCCCACTTAGTAAGTTCCTGCATGTGCCATCGTTTTGAATCAGTTTGCACTTCTAGCAAGTGATGCGATTAAACAATCTAATTCTGTGGGTCCGCTGAACCGTTGCACACTTATATTTTGCTATTTGCAGCGAGTAGAATGGTAAGCTGTACGTGGAACATAAAGCAACTACCAGAACGGTAGGAGGTGACACAAAGCCAACCATAGTCGGGAGAGGTGTGAGACACGTATGTTTGTTGCTACCAGATCTGTTTGACTTGTACGTGTAAACGTGGAAACTATGATGACAGAACCATTCGGATCTGAGGGAGACGTGTCAATGAGGTGCAGTTTGTGGAAGATCAGGCGATGATTGGTAGGCCGTAGGAGGGCTTGCAATAAATGATGGACAAAATAATTGGGGTGACAGAAAAGTATGGTATGCTGATTAACACTAAAATGACGAAAGTGATCTGGATTGGAAGAACTAGTTGACTGGCTAACATCGTGGTAAATAGACAGGTAGTAGAACAAGTGTCTCATTTCGAAATTTATGACTTAAAACTTTTATTTAAAGTTTTTGCGAAATTTACCAAAGTTTTGATTTGCACGATATTCAATATTCCTACTAAATCATTCAACCACTTCTCGAGGACTTTTCAAAAGCATTGTGTTTATTTTAATAAGATTGGCCTTTTTTCCATACGGGTGCACTCCGAGCAAAATTGACTGCCGGAATTTAATTTAATTTTTGAGTGCTGTAAAGTAATCTTTTGATCTGCTGGAGCAACGATCACGAATTTAACACCAAAGATATTTTCGTTTTTTTTAATACTTGAATACTAAAGCTGCTCGTTGATTAACGAAATTGTTTTAGACTGTGCAAATAGAATCGGAAAAGTTATCTCTTTAGTAACCAAAGTTAGAGGAAGGATCTGAAGCCGAAAGGCTATATATCGTTCATAATACACTCTATCATTATTATTATCATCAGAGCCTGTCTTCGTGGGATGATGTCGAAGTGATTAACCTTGCAATGTGTTGGTCTTGTGGTCTAACCCCGAGACTGTGATTGGAATTCAGCAAGAAGGGCATCCGGAATGAAAGTGCTACAACCACAGAATTAGATTCATCTGCGCGCTTCGGTTTCCTAGAAAGGATGAATCATATCTAACCTTGATATCGAAATGGCACATCACAGAATTAAACAGCTTGCTCCTTCTCGAATGGATAATTCGTGTATCGCTTGCTATTGGAAATGGCAAACAATAAGCTGTCAGCAGAGGACACCAGAACCAGTGAGAGAGGCTTGCGTGCAGCTGTGATATCACTTCGCACACACCAAAACACACATCACTGTCTAGCCAACATTCGATTCAGTGTATGCACTATCCAGTAAGGAATGTTAAGAAGAGGTTGGTGGAATCATCAAGTAAACTAATTTTCGTACGCCTGCTACTTTTTTTTAATAATGATCGGAAGGGCCAACATTATGGAGAAAACGTGTGCGCAGTGATCTGAATTCTTCGAATCTGAAGGAATTGTGGCAATCGAAGCACTTTGCTGGAACTCACATAATCCGCAAGCGACGCACGACTTTTTTTCCTATCTCCTTAAAGTATTAGGAATTCCTTTAGCCAGCAGCGAGGTCAAGTCACCAAGGAGAGCATTGACGTGAAAAGTTCACAAAAACGTAGTTATCATTCTTATAATAGATTATGTCTGATAGCTTCTTGGAGAGAGGTTACGGTAAGTTAGAGGTTATTCCAAACTTACAACGACAATCGTGATTAGAATATCTTAGCGTCAACTATCTTGAAGCTTATTCTTAACACCATCGGCGATCAGATCGTCGAGGAAGGCAGAAAGCTGAAATAATAGATCCCCAAGGTATTTGGGATGAGAGTCATCGATGCATTTGTATGCAAGGGAGAAGACACAGGTCAATTGAGGATATTAGTTACTGACAGCCATCTCAAGTCCTTATTGTTCGCGTGACAAACATTGCCAAAATTATGGCATCATGACAACCTGAAGTTGGGCTACCTTAAGATAAGATAAGATAGATAAGCAATTTACTCTTGAAAATTTGACAATCATCAATTTTCAGAAAACGCTCTCCATGGCCCCGGGAGGCGCTAACAGGATTGCGGAAAGAAAAGAGCATATTCATCAAGTGCAAAGAAAATTTTCTAATTTCAGTATTGCTTCATAACGCAGAAAAGATATGATAGATGGTGCACAAATATATTGAGCAGGCAATAAGTTCCAAATACGAAAAACACTATAGAAAAAACTAAAGAACTTCTAGCAGAGAATGGGGCTTGAAGTGAAGTACAAATTTCCAAAAATCAATTTCAAATATGTTATAATACGCTTTGAAAAAAGATGTAAATCTAGCATTTTCCGTCTTTCACATAGAAAAAGAAGACCTGATAATATCAAGTGATGATCATAGTTTACGTAAGAAATTTTGAACGCTTAGAAACTTGCAAAGTGAAATATCGTTGGACGCTTTCGAGGCAATCAATATCACGTTGCAAAATTGGGCAGAAAATTTGACAGTTATGTTTTAATATTGGTCGCTTTATACGCGTGAATCAAACAGTATTTATTGTTGGGCACAAATCGTTTCAAAATAACTTAAGCTCGATAATAGGCCTTTGACGAAATTTTGCTACAATGGGAGCTAAATTTCATATCTTCTGAAATTACAACACCCTAATCAGTTACACAATTAACATTTTCTAGAGCAGTATCATTTAAACTGCAAGTTATGTCAATATCGTACACTCTGCCAACCGAAGACACACAATATTTGCTTGATGCAGTCTGCAGTTTTCAAGTATTGTACCACTTCTCAAAATTATGGGGACTCTTAACAAATGACGGAGTGTTGATGGTATTGTGGGTATGATATCTTTTGCAATCATCCGCAAGTAATTTAGTAGTTGCTCTTCCGCCAAAACACTTGGTTAAATCATTTATGTAAGTGATGGATAATACTGGGCCAAGAACAGTGCCTTGTGGCACTTTACTCAGAACCAATGTTGGCTAGTCTGCCAGACTATAGCGAAATGAATACTACGGAGGATAACCGCTTAATGCTATAAATCATCAGAAAGAGTAAGCGTGTTCTTGGGAGAAATAGTAAAGCAGTAGAGTGATAAAGTAAATAATCTGCTTTGTTATTCTGTTGATATTCAAAGTCGATACATCGCCTTTGATTTTCAGTCGGTGGAAATAAAATTTTAACATAGACAGGCGGTTCCGCAGCTACTGTGAGTTCTGCTCCTCTAAAATTCATAGTCTATATTGCTCTGCTGCAAATAAATGTGGATGGAATCATTGACTCGCAATGCTACTGCCCTGGTGATCCGGAGTCGAAGTGTGTCTCTAGTGACGCGATGACCGGTTCCACCGTTGCATAATATTTCCGAGTATTCATGTGGTTTGCCTTCCTTTACTGCGATATAAGAGCGTCTGACTAATTGGGTTGCGCAATTTCTATGAAATTAACGCATTACATTATTTAACGATTCAAATCTGTGGCTTCAAAAAGTAGCGATTAAAGCGCTCAATCGAATGTGCCTTGCATACTGACCGGAGGCACGCAAAAAAAGCCAGAAGCCGCCTTCGGTGGCACGGATGATAGGACATAAGTCGTTGGCCACAAGCGGCAACCAAAATTCTAATACATTAGTTTCAATGACGACTTACATTTTTCTACCTGGAAAATTGTATCTCCTTTCCAAAAACGAACTTGTCAGATATCATTTTTTAATTTCAATAAACACTTAATTTTAAAGTTACTTATAAACATTTACTTGCAGAATAAGCCAAAGGCCACCTTTGATTAAGGGTGACAATATAAACCATTAGCCGTAAGCCACAAGGCACCTTGTGTGCCTTTAAAAGTAGCCTATTTACTATAATAGGCATGTTATTTTTCATGTCTCTATGTATCGCGTCATTCTCTGTATGTTTACTTCCTTTCAGTGGTTGTAAGGTTTCTGCATATTTTATTCCTCTCCATGCATCTATCATCCGTCATGAAAAATACATGCTGTCAAATAGTGCACAAAAAGTGTCATTGATTGCTGCTTGTGGCTTTTGACTTATGGAGAATTGTGAAGCGATTTGCGAATAATGGCTTGAAGCTTATCTTGTGTGCCTCCTGCCTAAATAATTTCCCTCACCCACCAACAAAGCTTAATTTCTTGATCGACTTAGAATGAGCCGAAGCATCGACGGATTTTATAAATAGTTTTTCATGATTTTCAGTTTATTAGGTCACTTAAGTGGGACTCGGGCTTCTGGTTGAGGATGTCCGCAATAAGCGGTCTGAGCAGTGTCACTAAAGAATGTCCAATAACTATGAGTATCAATTAATAAATCACAAGCATATCTTATGAAATATAGAACAACTATTTTAAGTTAATTACTGAAACTATTTGCGTAAGAACTAAACGCAGGATAAGAAAGTCGTATGCATAGAGTAAGTATATGTAGGTAGAGTGTCGACTCAAAAATGTATCTGTATACAGTGAAAATTTCATGTGAAAAGATTCAGTTTTTTGCAGAGATTACGTTCCTGTGGTCCAAAAAATTATTTGAGCAGTTTGAAAAAGTCAAAATTTTGCCAATTTATATACTACCGAGATGACGCCCCTTTATAAGTAGTATGAAGCAAGTTGGATATCAAAAGGAATGAAGATTTGCTAATAAGCATCTAAACAAAGTGGAAATTAAGCTAATTTGCAAGGGAATTTCATGAACAGTGTTATAATGAAAAAATCGAGATCTGATTTTGCTTTCTTGGCTGAAATTTCAACTTTTTAATTCAATTTTCACCGGCATGATTTTATGATTCACTAAATGTTTCATTTCTTGAATCTGAATAGTGATGTGGACCCATTTACATCGTTCAAAGTTAATTAAAATCATTGTCTTTGATTCTGTGATGTTGCTCTGCCAGTGGCAGGTTGCCTATGATATGATCACGCTTAAGAAAATACTCTTGAGGTTGAGCATGAAAGTAATAGCAACCCACCGAATTGCTAATTCAACAAATATTAAATCTACAAGGCTATCATGACACTGAGAATCTGTAAAATACCATCATTCCTTCTGCATTACTATCAGGATCACTCAATTCCGAGGCAATTTTTCAAAACTGCACAAATTTGCATATGTCACATACGTCCAACAACATCCCCCCCAGTTCATTTATTAAAATCGAAAATGTATACACATTGGGAATTAAATAAATGCGGAGTTACTACTCTACCTAATATATTTACTCTATGGTCGTATGATTGACCCTCAAACTTAAATTACTGAATAAAGACTGGTTCTTTACTATGACGTTTAGTGTGCATCTATGATCTCGTTCACATCAGTTTTCTGACGATTTTCATGTGTCTCCCGGTGCTGTTATCATGCGCCACTTCAGACTGAGCGTCAAACATGTGATGCAACACATCTTCTCATACATGCTTGTATATGGAGAATAAGATCATTTAAAACGGCATATAGCCTACTCCTCAGTCCGAAAAGTGCAAATTTAATTATCACTTTATGAGCAGAAATTCTATATGAGGTATTCTATTTCCCGTACTTGACCAAACGACAGGAGATCATATTCATATTGTCAAAGTATGAAAAAATTAACTCCCCTTGGTTTTACGGTCGAGATTCTATTAGGTTGATCAATTTAGTACAAAGCAAACAGGTACTTCGGCGTCCCGTGCCTTCAATGGTTGATAGAACTAGGTGTTCCACATAATCAAGACGAAAAGACTTGGATACACTCATCATAGACAAGAATGAAGGTTCTCTCGTAAATAATTGCATTTGTGAGACTTTACTACCATTCTTTTAATAGTAGTCATCTTTCATTGCATTTTCTCTTGTGGTTGTGTAGAATGTCGGGTGGTTGCGTGAATTTGCTGAGTTCGCTGGCTGATAGGTCACCTGCACTTAGTGGCAGTCAGATGACTTCGTGAGTTCCACTATAGACTGACTGATGTCATACTGCGTCATTTGCCTATTCTCATTCTGTACATAAACTGACATCCGTTATCTGTCCGTTCATTCATACTGTTACCCTTGAGGAAGAATAACGAAATATAAGGTATTACAAAAAAATTCTTTTGATTCCTGAGAGAGATAGTGGCAATTGAAGATATCACAAACATACACCAGGAATGGCCTCACAACAACTTGTGTGACTTGATAGAATCTCGTCCGTAAAGCCCAGGGGAGCTGCTTTGCGTTTGCTTTGCCAATATTCTAATCCCTTTCTTAGCATGAGACACTGACAACCATTAAAATCTAAAAGAAATCCTAAAAGGTGTATGGCCTACAAATTCTGAGATGCCAAATAGCCTATGAATCCCCTTTAAAAAAGCGAAGAATTCATAGAAGGACTCGGTTAGAAACCACATGGTCCAGAAATGCCAAAAGTTGGAATGACAAGAACTGATTATAATAATTAATAGGAAATCATTTATTACCTAAATCCTGATTTATGCACATTTTTGGCATAAATGTATAAAGAAGGTATTTGTATGAATGTCCTTTTTATGTAAAAGTTCATATTTCAAGTGCTTTTGAACATTAAGTATGAAGTACCAATCGGACTTACGATGACTAAAGATTCTATTACAATCAGACTATCTACCAACTAAGTCGGTCCATGAACCACTACAGCTGAACACATAAATTTGTTCCATAGTACATGTAGATTAGGTGGGAAGAGGTATTTTTTGCAGTCTTACTGTTATGTTTTTGAATCGTCTGCATGAGGTGATGTTGGACTGCATTCAACAGCAATCTGCATTGCCTGAATTGAATGCCTGAAACGTAGGACAAAAGAGAATAATAGAGTATTGGGTGTGAATTAGAGGTCGCAAAACCGGTATTACCGTTGCCGATTTCACCTGTGTTTTCTATTTTCCAGAAACCAGTTTGTTTTCTGCTGTGTTTCTGTTGCAGAAAGTAATTTCGCTGAATAAAGAATTCTATGGAAGTGAAAAAGAGTATCGAACCGCGAATAGTACAATATCACTACAAAATAGCCAATCGGTTATGCTGCACAACCCTTCACGACCCTTAATCCATGCTCGAAAAGAGAACTATCGTGAATACATTCTGTTTCGAATTTTTGACGAGATCGAATTGCGCACCAAAGAAGAGGTTGATCCACAGGTTTCCACTGACGATCGTCAATCTTCTGAAAGAAAGAGAGAGGGTGAATTTCATCAGAAGCGATGAGAACAATGGAAGAAATCTTGGAAGAACAGAAGAACAATTTCACGATTGCTGCATAAAAATTCATCAGAAGATGATGATTTGTGGTTCATTCACTCAAACATTAAGAAAAAGCAAGATAATTGTCTTCGACCGAAAATTCTCTCTATTTGTAAAAGTAAGTCACAATAAAATAAATTAAATAAAGTCACAAAAAGTTTCGGCGTCGGCTTGTTCACTTGCGAGAGTGTTGACTGGAATGCTGTACATTGATGATCGGACGGTGTGAGCGGATCTCTTCTGTTTCCACAGCACGCCGTACTCTCAGATTACGTCACAGAATTAGATTGTTTAATCGTGTCACTTTGCTAGAAATGCAAACTGATTCAAACAGATGGCACATGCAGGAACTTAATAAGTGGGCAAAAAGAAATTTTTAATTCCTTACAGAGATAGGAAAAATAGTCGTGCGTCGCTTGCGGATTGCTCTGAATTCCTTCAAAATGCTCCGATCGCCACGATTCCTTCAGATTCGAAGAATTCAGATCATTGCGCAAAAGTTTTCTCGATAATGTTGGGCCCTCCGATCATTTTAAAAAAAAGTTGACACAATTTGGCGTGTTTAATGTTGAACCGGCTGCTCATTGTTCGATTGCTATGGTATTATGTCATCAGATTGTGCCGTTTCATTTACGTTACATGTTCCAATGTTTCCCTTCTAGTCAAATGGAAGAAGAGACGACCTGTCTAATTCTGTGGATTACGTAGATTGAAATGTATTATCGATCACTTTATGAATTCTGGACCTGGCGTTACTGAATGTTGACTTAGATGCATATACACATTAGAAGAAGACACGCTCAAATGTTCTCTCAAACTGGATCGCATAGTTCTGCTGAATTCTCCAATATAAAAAGATGTACATAATAAACAATTAATACGATATACAACATTCTTCCATACACAGCTGCCATTACCTTCTAGACATCTTCAATAAATGCATTTACATGTTTGTTTCTCTATCTTGCGTAAAAGGGAAGATAAGTTTTTAGATTTAAAGGATATAGAAACATGGTCATTTAGTTTGCATTTCTGTGTAAGGCGTCGAATTTCTCTGACTTGATTGTCATTCATAAAAGGTAACGTGAGAACTATTTTGTCACCTCGACATGTATTTATATCAGGTATCATCGAAGAATTGCGTCGCACGTCTCTGACAGATCTCTGGAGAATATTCCTAGGGTAGCCGTTGCAGTGGTATCGATCCATTGTCATGTTTAGTCCTTTCTGTTTTCAACAGAGGACAAATAGTTTGAGTCAACTATTGAACACTTAAACATTTATTAGAAAGAAAATCTTCGTAATTGGCGACTGCGATTGTGACTATTTTTAGCATACTGTACCCACGTACGGAGTTCATACTTTACCTTCAACAGGATCTGTTTGATGAAAAAATATGTTATAGACAATTTTTCATGTTTCCTTATTAGAACCGGTGACACCGGTTTCATCATTGATCAAATACCGAAAGACCGGTTTTGTAGAATTGGTCCGGTATTGCGACCCTTAACTGCGAATCCTTAGGTATTCAACGTAGACAGCCGATTCGAATGTTTTTTCATTCGTTAGAGAGCACATTGAAACTGCACCGCGAAAAATGCCATGAAACATGCTTAAGAGGTGAGCAGGTAGGAAGTTCTGATTGGTCATAAAGCATCTCAGCGTGAATTTCAATCTGATGATAGTCCAACTTTCAAATGAGTTGCTGAAGAATTTACAACTGCCAAATGAGCCAATAGTGTCTTTCTTGTTGAACGTTCGTTCAGTATACTGTACACTATTCTTACTAAGAATGCATATGCTCTCAACAAAGAACATCTGAAGCAACTATCCTTCATATGGTGTAATCAACATAATTCTTCGCGTGCAATAGAATGCACGTTGAAGCTTGTAATTTCTTCTAAACAGCATACTGTTAGGTTGAATTTAAAACATAGCCGATGCTGTTGATCTTGAAACTGTATTCCCTAGTTTTCACCTGTACACAGACCGCGTTAGGGGAAGAAGGGAGTTACTAGTGCCCATAAGTTCAAAATACAAATGATCTAATGTGAATCATATTATGTAAATGCAGAAATAGAAATGGGTATGACAGAGTAGAAATATAAATAGATGAGGTAAATGCTCATAGAAATGACATATTAAAGGAATTATTTGAACAAGAACTGTTTGTATTGTTCTCTCTCTTCTCTGGACTTAATTTTTGGTTGGAATTTTCTTATCTTCAAGGCATCTCTTAGTCCAATGTTGTTTTGATCTTGTTCGTACGTCATAATATATTTTTCGATATCGTTCACATTGCATTGGTTTACATGCTTATATACTGAAGAAGCAGCTTGTGTCATGTGTTCTTTTATCCGTGCATGTAAGGGCCGCATTGTACTTCCTATGTACTAGTCATGGCAGATTGGACAAGTTAATTGGTAAATTACATTCTTTTTCATACAGATATTGCTGTTTTTGATTCAACAATCACGTAATTCACATTGTTGGTTCGAGTTGCGGTTTGTTTTCAAAGCACTTCTTAGTGAATCTGATTTTTGCGCTAGTCCGACATCTAAATCTTCTTTTGATGTTTTGGTTCACTTTATCAGAAATGAATGGTATTTTTAGATAACATTGTTCTCTCTTATCTTTGCTGATGTGTTGTCTGCATCGTAGTCCTTTGTTTTTCTTTGATAATGAAATGAATTCATTTTCATTTGATTGTTATTTGTAAAGATTATTACTTGTAATTTGAAAATTATATGCACTAATAACCTTCGTTTTCGGTGGCGGTCTATTTTTCAACTTATCCGAGTCTAGAAGTATAAAGAAATATCGCTTCAATAAAGCTTGCAGATACGTGCATTTTCCATCTATACAAATCTCAAATAACTAAATGCTTTACCAAATATCCGATACATTATCGAAATTATTTATATTTCGGCTTATCAGTATGACTTATTATCTTATAATCGAAACTTAATAAACATATTACTGATGTCGATGTTCAATAAATTGATTTAAAGGCATTATTGCCGACAAACGTTTAGTCCTAATTTAATAAATCCTCAACACTTACTAATATGGTGTGCTATTTCTATCTAGTAAATTATACAAGCAGGATTACTACCTTTAAAGAAAGCAATTAACAACACAAATTGCGATTAACATAGCAGTCAATTAATGATTCTTCTGAATACATTTTTAGTAATGAAGAGTCATGAAGCATGCAGGCATTCATGGGATAAGTATGCAGCGTATAAGTTATTGTAAGTAACACAGAAAATATCGGACAGGATTCAAACAAAAAAATATCTTGGCACTCACTTCTTATACTAGCGAAATATAGGAAGCGGCGGTCTGCTATAGGTTTTTTCGGCAAATGCATTTTTTATAGTTTTTTAGTGTTTTGTATCCTTATAAATGCATGCATATTTTTGAATTTATTGATGCATACTGTTGCATGTTGCATATCACATGCGGTACCAGTTATCAAAGACAATGTAGTACCTCGGTTTTCAAACTGTATCTTCCACGGTCTTTGCCAGTTATGATCAATAAACCTGATAAAACGCCTCAAAGCTGAGTGCAGAAATCGGTTTGTGAAACACAAATTTTCCTATTTTTTACCACTTATATGCAGCCGTAGGTCAAAGAAAATGACGGAAGATTTTGTGTGATTATTCGTCTCATTCTTACTATCGTCAAAATGATTTTTTTTCTTCTCCAGTTTGAAAGAAGACACTTCTTCATATGCAAAAGTGAAAGAAAAACTGCAAAAGAAAATTGATCAATATGTTGTTTATCACAAGTATCTGGAGAAAGTGATTGAATCTTCAGAGGAATTCAACGAAATTCGGGAAGTCATCGATAGATACGAAACTTTGACCGGAAACGAGAATGTAAGGCATTGATTTTACTCAGTAATGGAAATATGAGTCATTATTCAAAGTTCTAATTATTGCCTACATTCTTCTCTCTTTCAGGATTTGAAAGGAAGAGAACAAAAAAATCAGAATGTCATCGAAGGACATAAGCAGCACATGAATCGCTATTTAGAGGTGAGAATTCATATATGATGTGTTGAGATGGCATGTTCTCCATGGAAGTGAATAATGGATAATGAGAGCGCGTGTCAATTAGTCTCAGTGACAGGAACAAACAAAGCTAAAGATTAATTCATCAGCTTCTTGTTATCTACTCACAGGAAATTTTGCGAGTTAAATGCGCTTAATGTATGAAGTGAAAGGGAGATATTATTTCAGTCATCAAGTTATATCGAAAGATAGCTGCTGCTGGAAACTCAAAGATTTTTATTTCGCATCACTCGATGGGGATCAAGTTGAGCATAGATGAATAGTAATGCAGTCCTTAAAATTTTAATGAGATGTAAATGCATTACATGCTACTTATAAATACTTATTTTTCAGTAGTAATGACTGAAACACATTTTATCCGATTAGGGAGCTCCTGGAGCCCTCATACACAATTTTTGATATTTCTAAAAATCTTTTCTTGTCACGACTCTATTTTTTGTGACTTCATTTTTCTAGTATCTACGTACGGTTACCAATTAAAAATTCATCTAATTCGGCCGATGAGAACATCAAATAATTTCTTAAGATGTATATGATTCGTGTTATTAAATCACATTCCGCTTATATTAATGGACTTCTCTATAGGATATTCTTACATAGGTCTATATGACATGTTTCAGCAATAGGTTAATTTAAAAGCAATGTTTCATTCGTATTTCACCATCTTACGGGTTCAAAGTTAGCAAAAGAGGAGCATCTCGCTTATATGTGCTGAGACAACTTGAAGACTTTTTGCATGAAGATCAGCTAACATTGATACATCAAAATTGCATTCGAAGTACTCTGGAATACGGGGCCCCGTTGTTTGTGGAACTGTCCAAGACATTGTAGGAAAATGTTGAGAGAATTCATTTCATTATATGCGGGAAGTCCAAAATGTGATTGCTCTCGATTCTTACCGCTGAATTATCGTCGCAAAGTAATTAGTTTCAAGCTCTTTCAACGAATTATTTCAGACTCAACACATCCTCTCCATCATCTTGCATTACCAGTCATGGTCAATTCCAAACAGTTTCGACTCCGTACAATCACAACTACTCTTCGCGGCGGCAGTTTCATTACATGCATTATAAGCTTTTCAATAAATGAACTTGAGTGAAGACAAGTGACAATATGTGAGATAAACAAATTTTTGCATTTTTGAAGAAATTATCACAGAATTGACTGATCATGATGGCAATACAGAAGGAATGATAGTATTTTACAAATCCTCCGTGTCATGACAACCTTGGGGAGGTGATGCTTGTTAAATTAGCAATTCGATGGGTTATTATTACATAAATGCTCAGCCATATTAATAAGAGCATTTTCTTAAGCGTGATCTTATCACGAACTACTCGACACTGAAAGAGAAAAATAACAAATAAGTACAATGATCACAAATAACTTTTAGAAAAAGTAAATGGGTTCACATTACTATTCAGACTCAAGAAGTGAAGCATTAATTTAATGAATCGAAAAATCATGCCGATGAAAATTGAATTAAAAACTTGAAATTTCTGCCAAGAAGCACAGTAAGATCTCAACTTGCCCATGAAGACTTGCATTATAATGCGGTTCATGAAACTTCCTTGATAATCAGCTCAATTTCCGCTTAATTAAGATACCCGTTAGTAAATGTTCATTCCTTTTCATATCTAATAAGTTTCACACTACTTACGAGTATATAGAGGTTCCAGATCGCTAGTATATAACAGTGGCGTAGCGTGCTTCAAAACGTCTCCGGGGCTAAAATCAGTCTTGGCATCGTTTTTTTTTTGCTCCTCTAGTGAACTTTATTTCTTGTTTGAAGTCAAGAAGGTATGAAATCACAGCGAGATACAAAAGAGAGATAAAAAAATCACAAGTTGAAAACTTCATCCAGCCCTGCAGTCTTCGGCAATGTGCCAAGGATGGATATGGCATTTCCCCTCTGAACGGCGATGCTTAGTCTCCGGAAGAGGAAGGTTGTTGATCGCTCTTCTCCGGTCTTCTCCTCTATACGAGCGCCGATTTGTCTCGCAAATTTGATTGCAGATGGACCCCATGCTCCCATCGTTTCTATGCAGAAGGGGATGACATTATAAGTAGATGTTAAGTCTGCATATTTAGACAACTTGCGGTCTTCTGCTTCAGATGCAGTTTTTCCTGCAACATGCGACGATGAAGCGATATAGCTCGGTGACATGGTATCTCGGCAAGTGAAGTCCCAGACGGCTGATCGTCCGCCTTTCCATGGTATCATGGTAAGTCCATCGGGACGCTTACCATCTTGCCTGGAAATTCCTGGAGGTTCCAAGATGGCAGGAACTCCACTTGATACCAAGGCTCGTCGAATAAGGTCATTGGCCTCTTGGTGGCGTGCATTTCTTCCGGCGCTCTTCTTACATCGGAGGCCATGTAATCCACACTGATCCACAGTTTCTCCACAGACACAGACATGTTGTTGACAAAGAGGGAGACCTAAACGTAATGCACATGCGATCCGCAATTGGCTGTTATTCAACTTCACCGATTGGCATCGATATACCTCATAGCATGCAGCATATAGTAAAGTACCCGGCTCTAATCTAGAATTCACTTTGATTTTTTTAAATAATGATGAAAGAATGAAGAAGTGAAGGTATGCACGTGTTAACTATTAGCTACGCGTTTGTCAGACTCGCCTTGATTAGCCAGTCAGTGTGTGTGTGTATGTGTGTCAGTGTAACTCGTAAAGAACTCTCTGCCTTCGCCCGGGTTGAATCACAGTGATGGATTGCTTCTCCGTGGGTTGCATGCAGTGGCCGCGACGAGCTGTTCTGGCGCGTGCGAACGGCACATAGACAGATTGGTTGATTTATCGTTGACATCAACGAGCCATTGCTGATCATGTGTGGCTCGTGTTAAATTTTGGCCAATCAGTGCAATCTCGGCGACACTCCGGCGACTGCCCTGAGAGAGAAAACCATCTACAATTGCACATGCATCCGTTGGAAAGATGAAATAAAGCTAAAAGATACACCTAGGATGTAGCGTTTGGTCACTGGCGCATATTGTACATGATTAAAATATGTTGGGGGATTCATCTAAGAAATATATTCGGGGCAGAATGCCCCCAAATGACGCTACGCACTGGTGTATAAACACCGTAATAATTTGCAAAAATTTAGCTTCTTTAAAAGTGATCAAATACTTTTTAAGAACGCAGGAATGTAATCTCTGCAAAAAACTGAATCTTTTGATATAAAATTCTTCACTGTTTGCTGACAAGTTCCACCTACTGCCAGTATACTTATTCTATGAATTTTGCGACATTTTTATTCATCCTCTAATGAGTTTGGATGACTATATTACCATTTCAGATACTGCTTCCATTGCCAAACACTTTTAATTATCGCCATGAAAGCGTCTTGTCTCATAAATACTATCATTTACTTATTGACTTAAGAAGCAAAGTCAGCAATGAACGGAATGATGTGGGTGATGTATGATGATCCGCCCGCTAAGCGGAGAATTAACGAAGGGGGATAGAAATCAGCATTTGCTCAACCGGGCTTAATCATCGACTTACTCTTCCTCTTCAAGAAGCAAACTATTTCCATCGCGTGCAGTTTGGACATGGAAGAACTAAAAGATCTCGCAGCGAGGAGGTTTCTCTGTGACAATGCGAAAGGAAATTCCTACAGACTTTGATAAATTGGATATGATAGAGAAACAGAGATTATTAATACGAGGATAAAATATGCTTCTCAAAGAAGACTAAATATAACCCTTCTGAAACTGCTCCATAGCACGCAGATTGGATGACTGATTTGACACGATTATTGAAAGGAAGAATTGTTTTGAAATTTGACGATAAAGTAAATGCATTCCTAAAATTCAGTTCGCGTCAAACTCAAGGCGCTGCCACCAAAGTCATGTGATGAATTGAGGAGGTTTTTTTTAACAGAAGTTCTTTTCGGTTCATCAACGCTGAGTATTCTCAGAAGCATAGTAATTAAATGAAGTATTGATCAAACATCGCCGGAGACCTGTAGACATCTTTCGAGATGCTGGCACTTGTTTGCACAGCGCACGTTTAACGTACTCGACTCATTGTATTGACATGTAGGTTTCAAGATAAATGCTTTTGTTGAAAAGAAGCGAAGATTTCAACCTTGTTGCCAGTTTACCTGGCCCACTCCCATCCCTGTTTTTCACACGCATTGTTCTAATGTTTTTATAGTTCAGGTTCACTGTATTAGACATTCTCGATCATAGAGACGAATTTTCTATAGTGAATTATTCATTGACAATAAGTATGCTCAGTTTGTCAAATGAATGCTATGACCATGCTATGACGTGTAAATGCTGCCATTAGATATGAGAATGACGCAGTGATCATAGAGCTTGTAAAAATCTTGAATTGCCAACAACTGTGCCGGTTGAGACAACAACTATACAAAAGGTATGTATTATCTTAACAATTTGACACAGTAATCAGCAGATTTGCCGTTCGACGAGAATTTTCAGTGCAACAGCTGTCCAGCACCATAGGAAATCTCTAAGGGAATCCTAAGGGAATTCCCACACACAGTTAGAATGCATAGCTTTATGCAGTAAAATATTTGTTCGTTGTGAAAGCCTACGCGAATTATTTGTTGCAAAATGTATATTGTCAGAAATAGTAGACCACTATGATGTCATATCTCTCCATTGCAAATAACTTTATTGATAAGAATATCAATACCTCATGTCGTTTTGCGCGAAGAATGTAAACATATGCGTAAGCTGCTGAGAATAACTTAATAACCTATTTCTTAATTAATAATTCGCCAACCGGCCTTCTTAAGATTTTCTTCGGCCTTTTTTTACTTTCTTTAGATAAACGAAAAAATGCTGCTTTCTGATAATGAATTTATAGTTGTGTATCGCCTGATAGGCATTATGGTTCCGACATTACTTTTTAACGAGTCTACCCAGGTAGGAGAACATCATGTAGTGTACGTGCTTGTATATGCTTGTGGAGTTTTACACTTTCCTTGTGAGTCTAATGATTTGGATTTATTGATGCACACGCTTGCCATATTTGATGAAGGAAATTGTAAATGCTTTCAGATATTGTATATATGGTTGACCAGTCGTCGGGAGATCATTTAATCATCAAATGTAAGGTAGAAAAAAACTCTCCGAAGTTTTGGTCGATAATTTCTTAAATTAAAAGTGTGAAAATCAGACGGGCTTTCCGCGTCCAGAGCTTTCAAACGGTCGATGGCTTTCAGCTATGTTGAAATTTAAATTAAATGCGATTGATGACAACAAAAAAGGATCAGGTAAGAAGGCAAATTGCACTGACAGAATGTCCCCATTCAATCCACAATATCATCGTCATGCAAAAGACCGTCAATACTGCGAGGATCTTCCATTACCAGTGTCTGATGACGTAGCAAACTTCATGTGATATCATAAGTAGCTATATCATATTCTGACGCACTCAATACATTGCATATATTTTTGTTCTGTAGCCATTGTAGCTCTTGATTATGCATTTTCACTTGTATTTCACAAGTGTCTCAAATAAATCCCGGATGCGGAAATTCCCATTAGATAGACATACATTCCCATTCTCATACAACACTATATATGGGAATTCTCATTCTCATGGCAATTGGTAGTCTCTGATTTGAATGAAGAAACCAACCAGCAGCTTTTTCGAAATGCTAGCGGTCAAGGAGGTCAATGGGGATCTCCTTATAATAAACGGTATATCCCTTGTCGGCTTGATTCACTGTCCTTGAATCGCAGACCTATTGCGCATAGATGGACTCTTTTCTGCGTTTCCCTGTTGAAATCGTGAAGCCTGAAAACCTTCCACGCCTGATCCCTTTGCGCTGGTGAGAAATGACGGCTTCTACTGCAGGTTGGTCGCAATTGACACCCGTGGACCTAATTAAATAGGGGTCTAAGAGTTTGTCATGTTAAGGAACAGTTAGGAAATCGCCTCAGAAGTTGAATATGATGCAGTGCCTACCGTTTCTGAAGCGTTCAGTTTTTATCTTCAAACCCCTTCCAAAAACATCGATCCCTTAAGCAGCGTAATTTTTTAACTAGTCGTTCGATCCAACTTCTACTTCCGCCGACTCTCGGTTACCAGGGCTATAATCAGAACCCATGGATGCGGATCGAGATTCAGACGTTCTCGCTGTACCAAAACGCATGGATCAAGCTACTCAGCGCTTCCTTGATTGTTCTCTATGCAATGGTGTGTTGTTTGAGAACGGTGAAAACAATATTAAAGACGCCCACGTCTTTCACTCATGTGTTTGCTTTCGATATTACTTGGAGATGACTACTGCCTTCACCCTCATTCCTTTTGTACCGTCAGCGAGGCCTAGTGAAGAAGGTTGTTGTTGTTGTTCGTCTCCTCCGCGGACTTCAGTTTGAATCCTGGGTGAGGCGTGTGCGGTCTAGGAATCAAGGGTTTTGGTGTCTTTTATTGACTTAATTGTTGTCATTCTCTTTAGGTAGTTAAAGATGTCATCATTCGAAAGACTGTGTCCTTATATTCATGAATAAATCACTTTCCTGTGAAAGAGGGTAAGAGACAGTAAGCGACTACAGATATGCTTCCGATAAATTGATTGGTTATATATTTTATCAAATGTGTGCCTGCGTTTGCTGGCCAAGTATCAACTTACTTTCTTTTGCATCGAGATGTCCAGGATTGACAAGCACAATTGATCTTAAATGCAGAAATCTACAATCTTCGTCGCAGTCCAGGGCAAGAGTGACTTCAAGAACTACTTTAAATCCATCTTAATTAATCAAACTTAATTTAAATTTCTACGTGTACGGGTGGGGGTCCGTGTAGGACATCCTCTACCCACAAGGCTCTATTCAGGTAGCTATGTTCGCTATATTTGCTTCGATAGCATTGACTTCCAACTTGCATAGGCTCTTCTAATGCTAAACAGAAAATGAACACTGAATAATCACTCAAATTCATGGCTGACATCAAACGCAGCTGTTCGCCAACTGAACAGTCTATCATATTAAGCTTCATGTTATTGTGTTCTGTATATCAAAGCGGTTCAACAATTTAATTATGTGGTATCCTTGTTCTCAGAGAGACAGTCAGATCTGCTGAGTGAATACTAAAACTTATACGGATGTTGCGCCTCTTGGACGTGTTTCTAACGCAACTATTTCTAAATTATCGTCGCCAATACGATGGAATTCAATTGAGCTTTATTGACCATCAGCTTCCTGCCACAACGCGGAGAGATGAAAGGAAACTCTCTTTACTAACAGTTTTGACTGAGTCCAAACCTCAGATACTTGAAGCGAATAAGAGATTAGAAACAATTGCTTTTCACCATTGATCTTCCGTTATCAATTTTTCATGTGCATGAACTTTCATTGGAATGGAATCATCAGAAATATTTAGAACAAGTTTGCATTGTTGATTTCAAAGGTTGATGAAGACTCTCGAGCGAGGTCATTCAAATTTTTGATTAATTGTCATCAACTCTTTAGAAATTTCATTCCTTGTCCTAATATCGGAACTTCACCTTCTTGTAAATGTTTTATTTTCTCCTTGACTTATAATTAAGTGTAGAATTTCAAAGAAGTAGAAATTCGAGTCAACAAAATCATTACTCAGTGGTTCAGAAATTTTGATAGACGGTTAGAATGGGATTTCTTGAAATACTATATTGTAATCTGAGATCAGTTTCTATCTCTCTCATCTGGACATTAATGCACCAAATGATGCCTTACTCTTCACCCTTGATTTTGAGTCCTTATCAACAAACTCAGTGAAGCTATCCAACTCATCTCGAACCTGCTTTTGTGTTTGCCCGACACCAGGATACCGCATTTGACAATTCTGGAACGATCAAAACCAAAGATCGGCAATGATAAAATGATATCATTTTATTCTGAGGAAATATGATATCATTTCATATCATTCTATTTTTGAAAAATGATATAAAATGATATAATCAAAACTTTTTTTTCCATTATATTTTCTGATCACAAATTATTCGCACTTTGTATTGAAGCACTTGGATAATTAAGACTCTGGTTAATAAAGACCGCCGTTTTCTGGGATTAGCTCTACATGTACATTGTACATCTCATATATTACTGGTTACTTCAGACTTCCAGTAGGTCTATGATTGAACATTCAGCTCATAAATAACTGTCTTGATGTTTTTGAAGTCTTTACCGCAATCTAAATATTTTTAGCCTTTTTCCTACTTTAAATACTGTTGGCCTAACCAACTGCATATTGTAATTTTTTTTGTGTATTGCATATTTTGTGTATTGCATATTTGTAAATCGAGTGCATAAAGCTTAAAGCAAAGTTTGCGATGTCTAATGTATTGGCCATAGTCCATACTTTAGTTTTGATATACAAGAAGCTTTGTACGACTAAACTGCTTTCTTCAATCTTCCATCATTTGGAATATATCGATGCTGCATGCGATCTAATTTTAATTTCATTGCGAAGAGCAGTAAAAGTTACATGGTGGAAGTGTAAAAGTCGAAAAATTCGTATGACTAAATCTATTTACGGTGTAGGCCTACGCACATTCCACTAAAAAATAGCATATTTTCATTATGAAAAAATGATATAAAATGATACCATTTTAGATCATTTTATGAAATTCGTAAAATGATATCATTTGTAAAATGGAGATCATAGATTAAGACTCCAGCTTCAATCTTCCTACTTTAAGCAAATGTCCGGAGTAGCACTGGAAAAAGCGTTAGAATGATCGCATTTTTAAATTTTGGGAATTTTTGGGAATTTTTGGGAACGAAGTGCCTTTCCAATGAAGCGATTTCACGGTGACATATGTGATATAACTTATGGACTCACACTATCGGATTTAAAACTTTTTCGAACAACATTTGAACATCCTAATATTAACTATCCTTTCACATCAGTGAAAAAGATCCAAACCTGCCATTCTTAGACCCATAGAGTAGGGACACATAGGTAGAGTGTCGACTCAAAAAAAGTATCTGTATACAGTGAAAATTTTTATTTGAAAAGATTCAGCTTTTTGCGGAGATTACGTTCCCGTGGTCCAAAAAATTATTTGAGCAGTTTTAAAAAAGTCAATTTTGCCAATTTATATACTACCGAGATGACGCCCCTTTATAAGTAGTATGAAACAAGTTAGATATCAAAAGGAATGAAGATTTGCTAATAAGCATCCTAACTAAGCGGAAATCAAGGTGATACCAAGGGAATTTCATAAGCCGCATTGTAATGGAAGTCTTCATGAAAAAATCGCGATATTATTCGTGATTTTTTCTTGGCTTAAATTTCAAGTTTTTAATTCAATTTTCATCGGCATGATTTTATGATTCACTATATTCATGTTTCATTTCTAGAACCTGAATAGTGATGTGGACCCATTTACATCTTTCAAAGTTTATTGAAATCATTGTCTTTGATTATGTGATTTTGCTCTGTCAGTGGCAGGTTGCCTGTGATATGATCACGCTTAAGAAAATACTCTTGAGATTCAGCATGAAAGTAATAGGAACCTATCGAATTGCTAATTTAGCAAACATTAAATCTCCAAGGCTGTCATGACACTGATAATCTGTAAAATACCATCATTCCTTCTGCATTACAATCATGATCACTCAATTCCGTTGCAATTTCTTCAGAACTGCAAAACTTTGCATATCTCACATTTGGTGACAATTACCAACTATATCCCCACGAGTAAAATTTAATAAATCGAAGGTGTATACACATTGGGGATTTAATAAATGCGGAGTTACCACTCTACCTAATATACCTACTCTATGCTTAGACCTGATGATATACTGTTGTATCTAGGTGACAGCACTAAAGCATATACAGTTCTGCTGAATTTTATGTGATTTTATGTAATATTAAGTGAAGTCTATGATGACTTCCCAGCAGTTTGTGTCGAGCAATGAAAATAATGTAACAACGATCACGTATTAATTTGTAATATTTCCAGGTAAAAAATAATGAAATTTTGAGTCAGAATAATCAATTGGCTGGACTTCAATCAAATCTGGACAAAGCGCAGAGTGACGCTGTGAAATGGGAATCGGAATGGAATCATATCAAGAATACAGCTGCAGAACAAACTCTGAATATGGGACGCATCAAAATGTAAGTTATTTTGGTATTCATTTTCTCTGTTTATAGAGAATTTCAGGCCGGTTTCTCATGAACTTCATTCATGACTTACTTCTTAAGTCCTTAACCACAGGTCTCATAAGCACACAAATACAGAATAGCATGCGTGATTATCTCAGTACTTTAAACAGAAAAGTAGCAGATGTAGCCGCATCATAGCATGTAAGCGTTTTACTGACACGACTGGTTAAAATGTCAAGATGTAGTTCCCTTTGGTAAGTCAAATATAGCATAAAACTGCAGAGTTGTTTAGTTGCATTCATGTCATTATGTCGCATTTACATATTTCCATTTATAATTTAATATCTCTAAAGGACAACTTCAACCAGGCTTGTTTGTGATTCACTTTCGCACATGCGCACACGATCACGTGCATGCACAGAATTAGACCGGTCGTCTCTTCTTCTGTTTGACTAGAAAGGAAGCATTGGAACATGTAGCGTTAATGATATGGCACAATCTGCTGACATAATACCATAGCAATCGAACAATGAGCAGCCAGTTCAGCATTAAACACGCCAAATTTTGCGAAGCTTCAGTGACTGTTATCAACCGGATCACACAGCCAAGAGACACATCCGATGTCAAGTTCTACAGAGAAGTTTGTGAACGTTTTTGCGTGCGCCTGCTAAGTATTTTAATAATGATGGGAGGGCCCAACATTATCGAGAAAACTTTGCGCAATGATTTGAATTCTTCGAATCTGAAGGAATCGTGGCGATCGGAGCATTTTGAAGGAATTCAGAGCAATCCACAAGCGACGCACGACTATTTTTCCTATCTGTGAAAGTTATCAAAGATTTCTTTTTGTCCACTTAATAGGTTCCTGTCGTTTTGAATCAGTTTGCACGTCTAGCAAAGTGATGCGGTTAAACAATGTAACTCTGTGCGTGCATGTGTTAAAGAGAGATTGACAACATGAGAAGAACATTCATGCATCATAGAGGCATCATAGATTAGTTAAAATCTATTATTAGTTAGTTGTCTTGAAAAAGATATGCGATTAGTGGGACTTGGAACTTCGACCACCCAGGATATTTAGACATGTTGCTCTACAAACTGTGTTATAGGTCGAATGCACGATCGAAGTCAATCGGCCGGATCAAATTCTGTCACTCCATCAGTTCTCATTCAGCATTTACAGTCAATAACTTATTACTTCGTCGCAATGTAACTACCGGTATTGTTGACCAGTAACAAGGATCCAAAGTCCACAAAGCATTTGAAGCCATGTCTTTAATTTCATTTTGGGACGGGAGCTACTGACAATTTATTCATAAATTCGCGCACAAAGGGCTTAATAGCATGGATTTGTAGATCTTGAAACGTTGAATACAAAAATCAAATTCTTGTGTGTCCAGCCAGTCGATTTCGGTTATAGGTAAGGTTAAAGGATTCCCATTGGAATCCAATGGTAAAATTCAAGAAATATCTGTGGATTGTGAAACACTTGGCAATTTTCGTACATTTTCTTTTGCAGAAAAGAAACTATTTATCAGAATGCCATGAAAGTTGAAGCATGATTGAGTTCAGAGCATCAACATCGATATAAAAGTTGAAGTGAGTCACATGATTCAGTATTTGATGTCTGAGAGCCTCTACAAAATGAGTTAAATCGCCAAAATTATGTCAAAACATGAAATTTACTGATTTTGTAGAGCCTCTCAGACATCAATTGCTGAATCATGTGACTCACTTCAACTTTTATATCGAAGTTGATGTTCTGAACTCAATCATGCCTCACATTTCATGGCATTCTGATAAATAGCTTCTTTTCTGCAAAAGAAAATGTACGAAAATTGCCAAGTGTTTCACAATATTTCTTGAATTTCATCATTGGATTCTAATGGGAATCCTTCAACCTTACCTATAACCGAAATCGACTGGCTGTGACACATAAGAATTTGATCTTTGTATTCAGCGTTTCAAGATCTACAAATCCATGCTATTAAGCCCTTTGTGCGCGAATTTAGGAAGAAAGTGTCAGTAGCTCCCGGACTATTTGCATTATTAGCAATTTTAATTTAACGATAGATCAAACCACAGGAAGCGTCGCATCTCTCATGCTATAATCAAATGGCACACACTGTCCACGGCCGAGTAACAATGTAAGTCATGTATAAACAGCATTGGATACATGCTCTGCATCCAAGAAGACATGGAGGTCTCTAGAGGTGTCGGAAGACGTTGCTCCAGATTGTTCAAAATGGAAACGGGTCATCGCAACTTCGTCCAGCCCCGGAACCGGGAAGAGGAGACGTAAAACGAGGAAGTAGGAAGTAAGTGTAAACAGCTTTGGATACCATTGACGTGTTTGCTATATCATAGTCAATCATACAACGCGGTCTGTGCAAATATGGTGATGAACGCACTGACAACCACGTCTCTCACGCCTACCAATTTCATAGCAAAGATAACGGACTAACACTTTGTTGAGAAAATGTGTGCAATGGTCTGAATTCTTTGAATTAAAAGAAATAGTGACGATCGAAGCATTTTGAAGGAATTCATAGCAATCCGCCAGCGATGAACGACTATCGGCCATATCCTAGTAAGGCATCATAAGAACATATTTTTAGCCACTTTCTAGGTTCGTTCGTGTGCAATCGTTTTGAATTAATGTGCAGACAATTTGAGAAAATAAAGTAATTTAATTACTAATGATATTGCTACAAGAGTGTGTGAAAAGTAATCGGTAGAGATATCATAACTTAGTGTGCAGTAGCTCCTTGATGCAATCTTTTTGTATACAAGGAACTAATAAGCGTGTCTTTTTTTCAAACGATTGTCACCGGGTGCATTTAGGCTATCAATGGAAGAAAATACGAAATTGTATCACAATCATTGTGGAGCGACAATTTTCAGTTTACAAGATAATCTTGGGAGCTGTTCGATTTAGGAAGGAATTATTTCTTAAGTATGGAAGCATCCGCTGAAAATTAGTTAGCTACTCAAAATGAAACGACCGTTTCCGTGGAATGGCCCATGAATTGGCCAAGAATGACATAATGTAAGATATAGGGAGCATAATAGCTTGTAAGAATAAAACATAGACTGTATTGCATTTGTATGGACATCTGTATTGGACATATGTTCAGATGGCTACTTACGGCTGAGTTACCTCTTATATGTTCTTTTATTCTATATGTTCTACAAAAGAACATATAAGAGGTAACTCAGCCGTAAGTAGCCATTCTGAACATATATTCAAGCTGTAGTAATGACATTAATAATTGTTTTTTTGATAAATACACAGGACGTAGTGAATTTGAAACTCGTATAGTAGAAGCGTTGTTAATAAATGATAAAACTCCTAGATTAAATCAAACCCTAGGTCTTAATGGTAAATCTCTTTTCTTAAAAGTTCGAATAATTTTTTTTGATAATTGTTATTGTTTTCCTTGAATCGTCGTTTGTCATTGTCAGCGCATGATCTTGTTATGTTTATTTTCATGAGAATCACACTACCGAAATCCAATCATGATGCAAAATTTACAAAGCTATTTAGCTTTATGTTAGAACTTGTAGATCATGTTATTTCAAGAAGAATGTGCTTAAATTTAATATACAGTAGTATTGACAGCATGACATCGATTCATAACTTCTAATAATCATTTTTCATGTTGATGGCATCATCAAACTTTGTTCAAGATGAAGCTAGAATAAAAAGAGACTGTAAGAAATGGAATAATTTTCATGTAGAATATTTCTAAATATTAGCTTGTTTACACGTTAGTTTTAAAATATTGGACTTGAACGAAATGACCTAAGTTGTTCACTCGTCTTCTACCTACATTGTTTCTTACATTGTTTGCAACAATTTCATTTTGAAGATGTGCTGTCAGTTTATTTATCTTTAGTGAAAACAGTGTTGGGAGATAAAATGAGTGAATGGAAAGTCATAAATTCCAGTTTATAGTCTATATATCAACTGAAATATAGAGTCATCTTCTGAAGTTCACATGCAGGTTGCTACCTATGCATGAAATGAAGACTGTTTTGAAGAATATTTAAGAATGATCAGAAACCATCTACTCAGAGTGATCACCATCATAATATTGGTCGTCTGCATAAAGTGATCTCAAATGCCAATGATAGCCTGATTTGATGGGTCTTCAGAATTTCTATTCGGTTGTTAAAATGTTTCATTTAATGAGTAATCACCATCGATTTGAACGCACAGCACAATAGACGATGGCAACCACCAAAATGAGATTTAGCCATGACTTTTGCCTAAAATTGCTCCAAAAATGGAAACAAGCCCTTTACTTTCGTGAAAATGGTAGCTTTATCTTTTCACTATAAAACTGCTTGCTATAAATTCAGAATTCAATTCAAAAATTGATGCACAGTACAATCAATGTCTTGACTGTTTTGGAATTTAGAATTGATACTGTTACTCCGAACTAGCCCCAAACACTTAAAAACCACTTAACATATTAAAAAGCATCAATAAATGCCCAAGATCAATGCAGGTTAAAGAAACAATCGTGCCTACACTCAGAGAAAAACACAAACAAACCGAAACTTTCCATTGTTTTTCTTTAAACCTATTTTTGTCACTTCTTAATTGCAGTAAATTTTTTTATGATGATAAGACAAAGCTGCCTTTCTTAATAAAGTATAGGGTTATTTCCCAGTTTTGGGGTTAGTTCGGCAAAGTAATGACTAACTATGAGTTTTGACTAGTTCTCATTTTTTGGGGTTACCTAAATAATGCAAAGCGAAATGTGTACCTTACTTTCACATTATTCATTCAATTTGCTTCAGTGTAAACGTTTGGCCTGATGATATTGACATTTTTTTCTATTTTGCAGGGCAACTCATAATCTCTATCTCCTAGTGAACAGACATCAACGCCAACTCGGTGATGTAGCATTGGATGATACTAATGAACAGCTTGGACGTGTAAGTACCCTATGAAACTTGTGACTATGAGTAATAAAAAATATATTTAATCTGACGTAACAAGTGAAATACATGCATGCGTGATTATATTAGGTCCTTAATAAAGAAGAAATATACTGAGGAAGTGTGTAAACATTCTGAATAAATATAGTAATTGCTAGCAATTCGGAAATTAGTTTTGCGAAGGTTTAGAGTATGACAAAAACGAAGGAAGCAGACGGAATTTGAAATCCTCTATTTTATGAAAGATTTGAATCATTCGAATTCTTCATAAAAAATAATAAGAAAACTGGGAGCTTCTGATTAAAGCATATGCAGCTAGAAACATGATCAAAAACTAACTGTTACAAAAAAAGGAATTTGGAATGATGCAAAAAGAATGATTGCACAATCTTTTTATCTAGACTAATCGGATAACACATAGTGGTAATAATGTGATAAAACATGAGAACATGGACATGAACAACAACATCGACTCAAATTTCTGAAGGAAGTTATGACAAGTGTAGCTGAGAATGTGAAAGGGATCTAGAAGAAGTGGTAAAACTATTGTATGAAATATTTGAAAAGTAATTCTGAGAAGTAAGCAACTGAGTAAAAGGCATAATTAGTTCATTAGAATATAGCTTGGAACAGCTACTTCATAGCGAATTGAAATCAAAAGATGAGGAACACATATTTTTTACATTATTCATTTGATCTCTATTATGCTGATAATCACATTAAAAATCAATGAATTAATGTTGTTGCTAGACCACTGTTTCACATTCTCAACGTCAAAACCATTTTTTCGGGATAGTAGAAAAAGAAAAATGGAAGGGCATACCAAGACGAAATATTTATTTTATCTGAAAAGCTACAATCATGTCATCTTACAGGTTAGTTTAGAGAGTTTCTGACTCGATATAATTTATTGGTCAAAAGTAAAAAATACTAAGTTACACTTTGCACAGCGTTACGGGCCTTCGGCGTCCAACGTCCTCTTTACGATCGATGGTCAAATGGCGGTCTGCAAACTCGGTGTGAAGATTTATTAAGAATTGCGTTGTTTGTTGAATGTGAGGTGATCAAAGTGAACGGGCAGACTGTAGCAAGGTAATTCACGTCTTCCATTGATTGATTCTACAATCAATAGAAGACATGAATTACTGCGCACGTCACTCTGTGCGTAGTGTAACTTACTACTTTTTACTTTTGACCAATAAATTATATCGAGTCAGAAACTCTCTTAACTAACCGGTAAAATGCATCGCCTGACTCACAAACTAGTCAACTATGTCAATCATGTCATCTACTGATATATAACGTCAACGTCTATGCTTCTATTTCATGCGCTTCATTTTCTAGCTGATTGTTTCGAAAAGCATTGTTTTATCACTCTATGTGTCGGTTATTCTGAAAATTCATTCATTTGGAAGCAATAATGCTTGCTGCTTAAAGCCAAATGCTATTAATGTTAAAGAGCACATTGAAAACCAAGAAAACTGTTTCAAAGCTATATGCAATACAACAACCTATCGATCAAACAAAGTGAAAAGAAAATGTGAGCATGGTGAATGAATTCCCAAAGCAAACAGCAGCTAACGATCAATGACAGTGAACAAATATACATACCGCATAGTTTCAAATCATTACGGTAAACAATGAATTCGAGTGCTTTAACTAGTAAAGTTTTAGGCAATTGAACAAGCATGACGAGGTTGCTGAAGTTGATATTTTTCATTGTCGTTGCATTCTCTGTTTTTTGACATCATTTTCCCTGTCTCATTTACATAACTGGAGCTTTGGTTCTTCAAGTATCCATTTTGATCGTAGATTTGCGGAGACAATTTTTATTGTTATCATCACAGAGCGACCTAAAGTTGCGGCAAAAATTATTATAAATTGAAATGCTAAATGTTGCAACTATCACAGCGCCATACGCCATCGTCAACCAGTTATTCCGTTGCTAAACTTTAAATTGTGACAGATGAACACAATAAATCGTAAAAGTTCATGAAGAACAAAAGTGGAGGTGGTTATCTAAGTGTTTTAAATCAACTAAACGGACTTTAAAAGTAGCTGCCTAAATGTACAGTAGAGAGTAACAGAAAATTGCAGAATGAAGTGCTAGCTACATAGCTGATCATAAAAAAACGGACCACCCAAATGTCACTGAAATTCAATCGGTTCTCATGTCTCCCAATCGTGTCGCACAATAACGTGCTATACATCATTCGGGAGCTTGCATTCCCAGCTTACAGATGATCTAAAATAGACTTGCATCTGTTATTGTATTTGCTGAACAGTGCTCAAAATACGAAAATCACTCAAAATTTACAAATTGAAATTTTCAATAAGATAACACGTGAGCATGATAATTATTCAGGCACGGGGAGAACGAGCATTTTCCGAGCTCTCTTTTGATGTCTGGTTATCAAAATCGGCGAACTAGGAAAAAATTGTGATATCATGAAGTTATCAGAAAATCATGACTCTTTTCATCATAGAGTAGGGATATATGGGTAGAGTGTCGACTTCGTTTTGTTGTAGTCTTCACGCTGACGTTTGATTTCACGCTGGAGGAGGTGAAGGAAGCAGTGATCAGCATGAAGAATGGCAAAGCACCGGGTCCTTCTAACGTAAACGCCGAGATGCTTAAGTTGACTGTTGAACCTGCAGTTGAGGCATTGCATGCCATTTTCCAGCACATTGCGCTCACCGGAGAATGTCCGAAGAAGTGGAGCAACAGCTTTACGGTCGCACTGTTTAAAGGGAAAGGAGATCCTCTGAGCTGTCACTCGTATCGGGGACTGCGACTACTGGAGCATGGAATGAAGATCTTTGAGAAAGTCCTAGAAAAGAGATTGAGAAGTTTGGTCAGCATTGGAGAACAGCAGTTTGCATACAGCCGAGGAAAATCGTGTACGGATGCAATCTTCATCATCAGATGACTTCAGGAGAGATACATGGAAAAGAAAAAGAAATTGTTTCATATCTTCGTCGACCTCCAAAAAGCTTTTGATCGCGTCCCACGAGTTGTCATCAGATGGGCACTCCGACGACAGAAAGTGCCAGAACACCTGATAAACCTCGTCATGTCCTTGTACGTAGACACAACATCGAAAGTGTGTGTTGCAGGCGGAATGTCAGAAGATTTCGGCATAGGTGTTGGTGTTCATCAAGGATCTGCCCTCAGCCCCCTTCTCTTCATTCTCGTAATGGAAGAAGCTACGAAAGATCGCAGAAAGGGAGGATTGATGGAGATGTTGTACGCAGATGACCTGGTCCTTACAGGCGGGAGCAAGGAAGAAGTGGAAGAAATGTTCAAGAAATGGAAGGAGGACATGGAAAGCAAAGGTTTGAAAGTGAATATCCAAAAGACGAAGATGTTGGTCAGTGGCAGCGAAGAATCTTCTCCTCTTCAATCAAGAAGGTTTCCTTGTGGTATATGCGGTCGCGGCGTAGGTGCCAACTCTATTCTCTGCCAAAGCTGTGATAAGTGGTGTCACAAACGCTGCAGTGGACTGAATTCTCTCACAGGCGTCACAAACTTCCAGTGTTCGATGTGTGTAAACAACGCAAGCAGTACCGACGAAGATGAAAGATGTGTGATAGACGGTGTAGAGATCGACGTAGTGAAAGAGTTTTGTTATCTCGGGGATGTGTTGAGCTGCAAAGGAGGATCAGAGCGAGCGGTGCGAGCGAGAATTGCGTCTGCATGGCGCAAATGGAAAGATCTGGCAAGTCTCCTCAGGAACCGACACGTATCACTCAAATGCCGCGGACACGTGTATGGCGCATGCATCAGACCCGTGCTGCTCTATGGTGCCGAATCATGGGCCCTCACACAACAACTGGCCCAACAACTGCGTTCGTTCGACAGACGGATGCTGCGGTACATGACCGGTGTCTCACTCTCCGATCGAGTTGATAGCGCTGAAGTAGCAGGCAGGTGCGGCCTCAAACAGCTGGAGGTCGTACTCAGAGAAAGCAGGTTGAGGTGGTTCGGGCACGTGAAACGGAGGACAGAGGAGGAGCCGATTCATCGCGTGCTCAACGTGGTTGTCGAAGGTCCCAGGCCATGTGGCCGACCAAGAAGATCATGGCTGCAGTCCATCCAGGAAGACATGTAGGAGCTGAGGCTGACAGTGGAAGACACACAGGACCGCGCCCGTTGGAGGAGTCTCATCACGTCCAACCCTCACCAAGGAGGAAAAGCAGACGTTAAAAGGAGAAAGTAAAAGTAAGTAAGTAAGTAAGTGTCGACTCAAAAAAAGTATCTGTATACAGTGAAAATTTTTATTTGAAAAGATTCAGCTTTTTGCGGAGATTACGTTCCCGTGGTCCAAAAAATTATTTGAGCAGTTTTAAAAAAGTCAATTTTGCCAATTTATATACTACCGAGATGACGCCCCTTTATAAGTAGTATGAAACAAGTTAGATATCAAAAGGAATGAAGATTTGCTAATAAGCATCCTAACTAAGCGGAAATCAAGGTGATACCAAGGGAATTTCATAAGCCGCATTGTAATGGAAGTCTTCATGAAAAAGTCGCGATATTATTCGTGATTTTTTCTTGGCTTAAATTTCAAGTTTTTAATTCAATTTTCATCGGCATGATTTTATGATTCACTATATTCATGTTTCATTTCTAGAACCTGAATAGTGATGTGGACCCATTTACATCTTTCAAAGTTTATTGAAATCATTGTCTTTGATTATGTGATTTTGCTCTGTCAGTGGCAGGTTGCCTGTGATATGATCACGCTTAAGAAAATACTCTTGAGATTCAGCATGAAAGTAATAGGAACCTATCGAATTGCTAATTTAGCAAACATTAAATCTGCAAGGCTGTCATGACACTGATAATCTGTAAAATACCATCATTCCTTCTGCATTGCAATCATGATCACTCAATTCCGTTGCAATTTCTTCAGAACTGCAAAAATTTGCATATCTCACATTTGGTGACAATTACCAACTATATCCCCACGAGTAAAATTTATTAAATTCGAAACTGCATGCACATTGGGGATTTAATAAATGCGGAGTTACCACTCTACCTAATATACTTACGCAATGGTCGACACTGTGCCTATATATTCCTACTCTATGCTTTTGACTGAAAATGTTATATTCTCACTTTTCATAAAAAATGTTCATGCTTGTATATGTAAGTTTTATTCTGATAAGTTCAATATTATTTTTCAAACTGTAGCAAACTTAAAAAATATAAGTAAATCAGTCAATCACTTAAATCAAAACTTTTTATCTGTACCGCAGCCCGCGGGTCAGCCTATTCAACTCTGATCTGCAACTAAGAAAATAAACGGATTGTGTATTATTTGCATAGGGCCATTCTGGTATCGAAGATTTGTAAACTGGGTTCAGTTCTCTGTTAAGTATTACAAATTAGGAATCCAGGTATTTTTAAAATGCTCTTTTTTGCTGTTAACCTTAATACATTTCGACCAGACCTTTGATCATCATCAGGAGGAAGGATTTTGCAGGGAGAATTCAAAATTCATGTATGGGCATTAGCGTACAGAGATAAGCAAAAGTGATATCTCTACACAAATGATGGAAATCAAAGAGTTCGACGCAAGGAAGGAAGTGGGTCTAAAGAAGGCGCACAGAGATAGAGGTCTTCCTTCCTCTCCTTCGATTAGTATGGAGATCATTTTGCTTATCTCTATGCTACTCCCTACACATGATTGTTTAATTATCTCTTCCTGTTAAATCCTTCCTTCTGACTTGGAATAAAAATTGATGATACTTAAAACTGATCCAAGGCTTCTTCACATATCAGCTCTTTGCTGTTCGACAATCAATTAAAGAGAGTAATCTAAAAATAGTTAATTCAAAGTCATTACTTTATTGTCCTAAGTAGTAAGTAATATCCGTGTTGCAAATCAACAAAACTATACATTCTGTGTTTACACTGCCAACTTTATTTCTGGAGAAACTGTAACAGAGTAAGGTATTATCAATAGATTTTGGAAGCAATCTTCGATAAGAAAATAGAATACTCGTTTCAACCATTCGTTGTGACTGTCTTAATAAAACCCTCAGAGACCTGAGGGGGTCCAGTGGACCCCGGAGCTTTATTTTTCGATTTCACTTTTTGTGCTGAGGATATATACGTTTGTGATGCGTTGGACTGTGAAGCGGGAGTGGAAAGGACAGTGTGAGGGCGAGAGTGGCAACAGCTTGGAGTAGATGGAGAGAGATCGCCAGTTTGTTGGTAAGTGTATTGATGAAAGTGTATGAGGCGTGCGTAGGATCGGCTTTGTTGTATAGTTCGGAGACGAGGCCACTAACGGACAGGATGGTATAATTATTCTACGAAGCTACGACTGAAAAATGCTGAGAGCTATCGCAGGAGTGAGATGGCAGGATGGAGAGACCAGCACGGAGGTAGCAGAGAAGTGTCGTGCAGTGGACCCAGCTGAGAAGATCAGGCATGATGATCATTTCATGTCATTTCATGATGAATTGAACAGCTCAGACATTAAAAAATGCAAAATAATGTCGAATATCTGATAAAAATGGAACAAAGTTGTGAAATGATTCATTGATGAAGTAATACAGAAATATTGCTGGCACTGATGATTCATTTGAAATAATTGCAAAATTTCATTACATTCATCAGATTACTGAAGGACAACATTCTTGAATTTCAGATTCGCACCTTCATTCAAGATTTGACTCAAATCACGAACGAAATCAAACGGGAAACTGCATTGGCTACTTCTCAAGCCGGAGCGTCTTCTTCATAGGAGGAGATAGCTTTCACGGTGTGCTGTCAGACATTATCCGTCCTATTTTTGTGTAAATACTACTTGATTCGAATCACTGAATATAATTTCATAATCTCTGGTTGTTCTTTTTTAAAATTGAAGAGCATTTCAAGTTATTAAAAAGGAATGCTAATGAAATGGACACAGTATGCAGCGTGCACGGCGCCTCCTCGTGATTATAATGTCGAATATGATATTCTTCGATGTTAATTTGAGCGAGAATCCTTTGCCTTTCACGTATAGGCAAAGTTAAGAAACAACCAAAAGAAAGAGTAACTTTAAATGATCAATCCGGCCAATTGGAGGCATGCATTCTGGTCATTTCTTTTGATATTGACGTACTTCAGTCAAACTTAGCGGGAATTTAGTTAACATGTAGTTCATCTAGTTCATAGATAGGAGTTCATAGATTCTAGTGTAGACATCTAGCTCATAAATAGGGCCCACAAGCTTTAGTTGAGTAAATACACCTTGAATTTTACACTGGACGATGAGATAACTGATCACAACAGCGTACTTTTGCGTCTCGGCAAAGGCAATTATTTCTCACCCACCCCAGTAATGCGAAGAACTGATCGCCATTGCGCCATACCGGGTGGATAATTATTTCATGTTATCTGTCTTGTATGATTCCAGAGCATTGAATCGTTTCTTTTCAATTGAATAACCCATTAAATTCATAGGACTTTTCAAATACGGCTTTGATGTGTGAAATTGAGCACCTATAATATACCGGTATATCGATAGAACCATTCGCAGGTTTTCTGTCCTATAGTTACATTATTTCTATATCGTGACTGTGTTTCTTGGTAGCACAAACATTCGCACTGTCTAGCAGCTAGCAAGCTATGGATGGAAACAGCATAGCTCACTTTAATATAAGCTTGCTCTTACTATAAAACTATGGCGCTTATCTGCAATGTATGGTTTAAAAGCATGACGAACAAAACAATGTTGCAAAAGCATGTTTGAAAAAGTTCACAACTATAAGCAGAGGTCGATGTTTATGTTAGCGCAGTTCATGTAAAAAGCATGGTTATACAGAAATTTTTGAAAGCAATGTTTTGAAACAGTATAAAATACGTTTTTACCTGTATTAATTTAGAACCTTTTTTTGTCCATTTGACAATACATGTACAGTCATAAAATTATTACTATTTTACGACAACCATAAGTACATAAAACACCAAGGCAACCCAAATCTACAACATGTAGCCTAGGTGTACAAGGTAAAGTCTACAAATTCATTAATGATAATATCTACAGGTAGGCCTACTGGGAAAGTAACAAAGTTCGTTTTCAAAATAGAAAATTGCACAAGTTCTTGAAGCTCGGTAGGGATGTAGAGTTCACAATGTCAGGGGGCAGGGAATTCCAGTCGTCAATGACACGCTAGGAAAAAACATATTAGCGGGCTTGAACCTTTAAAGGGTTTCTGAAGATTTTGAAGTCATGGTCTCGAGTCCTTGGAGTCACAGGGTTGAAGAACTTCGCTGGATTACATGGGTTAAGGTAATGAAAAATTTTGAACCCGCTATTAAGTCAAAAGCACGGCGGCGAAGTTGGAGCGTTGGAATGCCGAGTATTCGAAGGCGGTCTTCGTAGGGTTGCCCCGATAAGTGTACCACACACCGAGTAAAACGCCGCTGTACCCTTTCGATTAAGGCAATGTCTTGAGCAGCAAAGGGATTCCACACACACGTTGCGTACTCCAGATGGGGACGAACATAGGATTTGTACAGGCGAAGAAGAACATCAGGATCACAGGATGCGAAAGTTCGCAGAATGGCGGAAAGCACCATGTGACCTCTCTGGATAGGATGCTTGTGAGCTCTAAGATTGTTCGAGATGACTACACCGAGATCTTCCGAGGATGCCGAATCCATCAGGGATTGTTTATTGAGTACGCAGGCATTGGAGGGATTACGATGGCCAAAGGAGATAACGTGGAATTTGGAAGGATTCAAACGTAATTGCCAATTTCTGCAACACGCTGAAATCTCGTCCAGGTCAGCTTGCAGTAACCGAACCGCTTCTTGAGGGCTGCCTCGCTTGACTTCAAGTAGTATGTATTTTACGCGCCTGCGACCCCCCAAATCGGGGGTGCCATATACATATGTCACCCCCGATTTGGGTGGTCTCAGACGCGTAAAATATCTTGAATCATAGTTATCTTCATCAGTCATGATAAGCATGAAAGATTCAATTGAAGGATCATTTAAACTGATACTGGATTGATTTATATCAGAAGTATTTTCAATATTTCGATAATTGTCTTTCTTATTCCAAAGATTCAAATTATCATTTAAGTTGCTAAAAATTGCTTCATAGATTGCACTTGACACCGTCTTACACTCATTTCATATTCTTTTGTTAAACATGATAAAGGACTTCCCTGATTAAGTGGTACCTGCATAATTCATTTCGACATGACTGGTCAAGTGATTCTATTGATAAGATTAGAGTGCAGCAACATCCCGATTTACGTAAGAGATGCGTTCCTGGAAATTGTTTTGTAGTAATCCCATGCCAAAATCAAAGCCAAAATGTGCAACGATGAGTCATCGCCGTGACCTCGCGTGACCTTAGGTTACCGTCCTGCGTCATGAAATACGTGATGTGACTACTGCTGGTTTGATAAGTAGTGCTAAAAGCGGGAAAATGTGAAGGCGTGATGTATTACTGTGTGTTGGACTACAAGCAGAGGGAGGAGTGACCTTGACCTGACCTCTCCGGGAGAGGGAGAGGGTGAGACTACAAGCAGAGAAGGGATTTTGTCCAGGATGGAGCATGTTTTGTGTCATATTGTGTAGAAGTGGATGTCTTTTGTCCACCGTTACCACTGGTCTGTGGCTAGGATGTAATGGGACTACAAGCAGAGGCAAGAGGAGTGACCTTAAATTGACCTTGACCTGATCTTAGCGGGAGAGAGGTATGAGCCGGGTATGTGTTAAGACTACAAGCAGGGAAGGGATTTTGTCCAGGATGGAGCATGTTTTGTGTGGTGTCGTGCAGAAGTGGATGTCTTTTGTCCACAGGTACCACTGATCGGTGGGTGAAGATGTGATGGGACACTATGTCATTAGGTGCATTGGGTGAGAAGAGAAAGGGTCATTCGCCTCTCTCTCTCACATCAAATGACTCCAAAAACCGAGTTTCCGTAGGAAATCAAAGCAGATTTTTTGATTGCCGCACTCAACTAAGGTGTCAGAGTGAGTGGAGAGCCAGGAGATGACCTGGAGATCAGGCCATCGTAGTAGGCCTAAACTTTAAAGGCATGGTTCTCTGCTTTTATGATTCGGATGGACTTCGTTTAACGTTTGTTTGAGAGGTCATGATTCGGGTGAAGTCATAGACTACTTACAAAATTTCATAAGTAGTACTAAATGACGAAAAATTTGAATTTGCCATTTTTTGGAGGTTCTCCAGGGTTTTCGACCCTCCTGACTTCAACCAAGGCATTTGCAATGTCATAGAAGCAAGTCTTCTGATTGGACGAGCGATCTCGACCATTCACAGCGTAGGAAACATCCAATAAAAGGAGGAAAGTTGAGATAGTTCTTCACGTTGGTAAGTGTCGGTGTCTCTGCTATCAGGCGAATTCCAAACCACTCAAAAGGTGCATGGCAAGGGGAACTTTGGTCTAATATTGTCTTGTCGATGGGCGATCTTTCAAGACGGCGGTGAGACCCGCAGTGATAAGTGCCGCATGGGGTTGAAACTTCCCTAATCCTACTTTCCAACGGTCGTTGTGGCTTCTATTCCTCTATGTAGCGCTTTGAACGTCAGGGCGACACTTAGGTATCTGTCACAGGTTTCCTTATAAATTCTCCATTGTCCACCGAGTGAGTCCTAACTCAAACATCTGACTTGTTATCGAGTCAAGGTATGACGTGTTCCAAAAGAAGGAACTGACTGAGTCTAAGGTTTCTCAAGTCAAAAGTTTCTAATTCTCATGTCTCAATGTGACCGTCAGGGTTACCATCTGTCGAAGGTAATCTATACTCTATTCCACTGAGTGGAGAATCCGTTCTTTTAAGTTCTGTCACACTGAGGGATGATCAAACGGGGGACCACCACATGCAACATATGCTTCTCTCTTCTGTAGCAAGCAATCTCTTATCATGAAGCGTTGTTGATCGGAATCGCTATGCCATCCACACTTCAACAGGGTAGGAATCTTTTATAAAATCAAATAAAGGATGGAGAAAACTAACAAGCATGATAGAGTCAACATGAAAGACTCATTCAGTGTATAGAATAAAAGCTCAGTATTGAAAAGTAAAAATCAGTTGCGTAGTGCAAGAACATCCTGTGACAGATGATGTTTGTGAAACGCAACGTTGACTTTCATAAATTCTAAATGTATAGTTATCCGTTTAAATAATGTTTGGTAGAGCAGAAAGGTTAAAGTGTTGTCATGAGTTTCAATGTGTTTGATAAAAGTATAAAGTGTTGTCATCAGTTTAAATGATTTTTGTAAAAGTGGAGACTTAAAACTGTAGTGAGAGTGTTGTCATCAGTCTAAATGATTTTTTATAAGAGTAGATGTCAAGTGAAATGATTTTTATGAAAGTCAAAACGCAAGCGTTGAAATAAGTTTTGTAAGAATTTAAAAACATTGACATGATTGTGTGAAAGTAGAGACTTAGCGATCAGTAAAACGTTGAAAAAAGTTTTATGAAATGTTTGTGCTGTTAGAGTATGATCAAAATGTTTCTACAGTCCCTTGTCAATGTTGGTAAGAAGAAGCTGTACATCCATCTGGACAGCACTAGAAAGTTTTAGAAGGCTTTTCTGCACTGTGTAGATTGTTTCACAGTGTTAAGAGGTCTTATAGTAAGTACTACAGTGTTGAATGTTTTATAAAACCAGGTAAAGTCTTGTCACAAACGTTGAGTGTGTGAGGGCTAGTCCCATGACATTTAATCACGTTGGTCATACCACACATCAAAAGTCCTAAAGTTCATCTGAAGGATAGGGTTATCTACGGCTGGATTTAGGGATTTAGGGTTTTATGTAAATAACACAAGTTAATGTTAACCGTGAAACATGAAGTCTATCACGTTGGTAATAATGTACACATGCATTACTAAGTTTTGCTAGTCATCGAAATGAAAACCCAAGTCGCAAGTTTATTGCATTGAACATTAAACGTGTGAGATGGATAAGAATCATTGTTGATGCATGTAGTTAGACCTTATTTCGTAACAGCAGAGTTTCAATCGTCTACAAGTCGCAGGGATGAATGTGTAGTTAGAGTTAACCAAACGCTGTTTATAAAGTGACACGTCATTTGCGACTAGCACTTACTCTATCGCGTTTATCACTTGTGAATGACCAAGTGAGATTTACATGACATCGAATTAGAAAATGCAAAACAAGTGTGATATGAAAGCGTAGAGAATAAATGTTTTGTAAACGGATGTTTTTAGATGTATGGATGTGTTATACACCTTTGCTGTGAATGAAATCAACGATGTTTTTACAATGTCAAGTACATTCTTGAACACGTCAATGACATGGATACATTCATAAAGTCCATAATCCAAAGATAGGGTTCCCTACGATTGGATTTAGGGATTAAGGGTTTATATAATGCAAGTTAATGTCAATCGTGAAACATGAAGTTTGAACAAGCTTTGTGTTGAAAGTAAGTTACATTCTTTAACCACATATCATTGTCCGATGTAAATCAACTGCTTTTCATTGTAGGAAATGTATTATAGAAAAGTGAGCAAAAGTTGAAATATACAGGACTCTCTAAATTAGGATGACATGAATCTACTATGAACACCCATTTAAGCAGGAAACATAAAAACACCATTTGACATGGTACAAATTTTCAACTGGAATTCATACATGACAGATTCGTAAGCAATGTTTTGAAAACGTTATGCAGTCACTATCGATAGCGTATCAGTTTTAGTAAATGTGTTGTTTGCCGTTGTCAAATTGAATTCGTGTGTAGACTGTTTTGTAAATAAAGATGGATAGTGTTAACCGTTTTTAAAGTCAGCATCGACAGCATACAAGTATACACATAACAACATGTAAAGGTTCTTAAAAGAGTCGAATGCATGCGAGTTAGGAAACACTCAAAACACGTGTGAGATGAAAATCAGCCTGCTAGATTGTGTCAGTATCTCACAAAAGTGTTGCAAATGTTTTACGGGAAACTTGAAAAGGAAACTGTGTATCGAGAACGTCTAGCTAGATGAATATGAATGATATATTCTAACTTTAACTTTCTGGCGTTCAAATAAAATTCGCAAACATGAAGCTCTAGACTCCGTGGTGTAAAACTACATGACTAGTGACAACAACTTTGTGTTGGTAAAACTTTCATAAGTTGATGATTGAAGTTGCGTTTAAAGTTGATATAAAGACCTGTAGAAACGCATAAGTTTTAGATGCAGTTCAATGTTGTGACTCGTACATTGAACTAACAAATGAACAAGTCTGTGTAGAGGTACATAACACGCTCATCAGTATGAAACAGCAAAGCATGTAATGTCATTGAATTATCAAAGGAAAGTATTTGAGTTACAAGTCTGTGTTGATGAGAGTGGAACTATTTCAAGGGTATTAAACAGTGAACATCACATTAGAACATTAGGACTGTCCATGAGTATTATAAAGGTTGGAATCAAATGTGTAAGTTTGCTTTTCATGTGCATTACAAATTGAGAGAATCAAAACGTGTCTCATTCCTAAACTAATCGTGCATTACTTGCAAGTTGATGCATTGATAGAATCAACATTGAAAGTCGTATCAAGTGATTTTCTGTGTGAATGCAGATGATGTGAAAATGATACACTGGTTGAAACTTAACAATGCTTGCAATATTCAACACGCTGCCATAGAAAAGCATCTAAAACGCTTATCATAAAACCTATCAGTAAAACAGATGTCATGATCTTCCCGTCTTATCTTCCAACCCTCATGTACACACAAAGGTTCGCGAGTAGAGGCACCGCACTCTGTCGCCTGTTTGTCGCGCTGCCCCCTCAGCAGCTAGTGTTCCAAGAACACAAAGGTGAATGACAACGCAGCAGGTTGGCGACCCTCTGTCACATTAAATAGATTGCCTCCTCAGCAGATAGAATGTTTCAAGAACACAGGTGAATGATAGCGTTCTCTCTCTCTCTCTCTGGCACCCGTCCGTCGCATTGACCCCCTATACTCATCGAATTTTCTATCGCATCTGTCCAACGAACAAGGATGCAGGAACTTATCGTCAACTCCCTAATCTTAGGCCCTCCGACCTAGCTGATTCCTACACAGCTCATCGCTATCGCACCAGAGATATCATCGTGGGTGACTGAAAGGATTCTCAAGTTGACAATTCGTCACTGTGGACTCTCACAGTTCCGCACGCGCAAGTAACCATTTTACTGCGACACAGGTTGATGTATAGTTAGAAAGTTTGATCATGATGTTTAATGAAACACAGGTGTCATGAAATGAAGCATTAGTGTTGTCAAATAGTTTTACCGCGACAGCGACACAAGTTTGTGAAAGTGAAGTTTGATTGTCGTACAAGTTTATAACACGTCAATGACATGAATACATTCATAAAGTCCAAAATCCAAGGGGTAGGGTTACCTACGGTTGTATTTAGGGATTTAGGGTTTCATATAACACAAGTTAATGTCAACCATTAATTTATAGTACATTTATTAACTTAGCCATTTGTGAATGATATTGCTAAATTGCTAAAGTCCATAATCGAGGGGGTACGGTTGTCTACAGTTGTATTTTTGGGATTTATGGTTTTTATATAACACAAATTAACGATCTCTTTTATTGTAGAATACATGAAACACATCATGCATATGTCCGCTTTATATAATGACTTTGAATGCAAGACTTAATTTCAATGTGAAAAGACAGGTTTCATATCGTTGGTAAGGGATAGTTACATACTGATTATGTTATACACTTCACATTTGATGCAGTCAGCTGAAATGTGATTGATACATGTTCAATAGAAGAGTTGAATACATGGTATGCATTCCAGTGATTTGAATAATAGGTGTGTAAAGAGTTGATTAGGAAAATATGTAATAGTCAACGTATGAAAGTTTCTTGTTATGCAAGCTGGGAATATGCAAACATCATTCATTAGTCAGTGTTGTGCTTTAACATCCATGTTTTGTACAAGGTAGGATTCGTCGGATGTGTTATGACGAATGGTTAGTTAAATTCATTAAGCTTTGAGTAACACAAACGAAGTATTAAAACGAAAAGCAAAAGTGATAAAAAATTTGTGACATGAAAGACTTAAGTGTATCTTGCTAAACATAAGGTAATGATGATGATGGATAGAAATAAGTGATGTAATTAATGTCTTGTCTCACATGTGTTTACTTGTACGTTTGCTGTAATTATCATGGTGATAGAACTGTAAATCTCACCAGTATGACTTTTACAATGTGAAGAATCTTGGGACTCTAGGTAGACAATGACCAAAGAGTAAATAAAACCTAGGTGAAATACAGGGTCATACAGAGGTTTGGGATTATACAAAGTTTGTAGTATTGATATAAATGTTGTTCGTCAGATATGAACCGTTAAATGATCTGCTGATATGATTTATAGTGAACAAGAAAATCAGTAAGAGGAGTGATAGGAAAAAACGTCTTCACAAATGCAGAAAGTAAAAACTCTACTAAATGACTAAATGCACGGATGTTATCATCCATCATCAACGTGAATTTAGTGAAACAAGTTGCATGAGAGTTAAAAGTCGTATGCTGACAGAGACATAAGTTTACTAAATTACACAGCAAAACTCCTAAATCACTAAAACCATAGGATAGGTATCCCTGTCTTAAGATTTAGGGATTTAGCGTTTTAAAAAAACAAGTTACATTGATAAATCACTAAGTCCATAGCATAGTCAACCCTATGACAAGACTTAGCGTTTTATATTATCCATGTTTGCAATATCTGTTCGTGTAGAATGTGACTCAATGAGTTTAGTCAGATAATGTATCATCAACTTTATTCACTTAGTTTAAATGATGGAGAAAGTGTGAGATAGAAGTGAAAGCGATCTCATAAAGTGTAGAACACATAGTAGTAGCATTGTAGGAATAAGTAAAGTAAAAAGTTTTGTCGCATGAAATGAGTGATGCAAGATTTGCTCGAATTGAAATGAATTGGTAGTGTAACAAACAAGCTATGTGGGATTCAGCATATGTTTGAAGACAAGCGCTGTTAAAAGGTTTTGAGATGATGTGAATTTTATCACGTCATGTTCACGGATGTAGCAGAATGAATGTCTCAACTGGTTGAGTGTATAAGATAGAACACATAACATAGTTGTTATATGTAAATTAGAGTATTATATTCGAAAAAAGCAAATATTGAGATTGCAAAGTTTAATGAATAGGTAGTGCAATAAACTGTTTGAATCAGTGACATAGTTAAAAGAGACAACAGTGCCATTTCGAGATATAATCACACAGCATCAGGACGTTTGGTTTATTCATGTAAAATTTAAATAGAGGCAACTTGTTGATGCAGCATGACACCATGAGTGCGAAAGTAGGAATAACATGCCATGACTGGAGCATCCGTTGAAATTGATTGTATGCCAACTGTACATGAAAAGTTATTTCCAAAAGCTTGACATGAACACATTAAGAGTTAAGTCACTGCAATCCTTCCATATTGATGAGCATGTAGTAACACCTGATAGAATAATTACTAATGTCATAAATGTGGGAATCAGTGCATGTTTAAAGTCAGGTACTGCTAGTTGTTACATGATAGTATTTGATATCGAAGATTTAATGTAATGCATCACATGTCAACAGATTTAAAGTGTAGTAGAATAAATGTTTCTACAGGTTTTGAATGTATAGGATAGAACACATGAAACAGTTGTTATATGTAAATGGAAGTTAAGGTATCACAGTTGATTTACATCTGAAAGTTTGTGTAAATATGACTTGATTATTGATAGACTTCACATTGTGTGTTATGTTGAATGAATAGTTGAATTGATATTCATCAATGGAAGGTTGATGTATCGAGAAATAGTGTTAAGTCTCTGTCTATATGTCGTAAATGTCTCCATTTTGCGCATGAAGCAGTATGCTTATCAATCTGGTCAGTTGGTCTATAACTATTCTTCATATTCTCTTTCTATGTGCTGGTGTTTGTTATTTTCTTCTTGCACAAAATTGGTTGTTGGGTAGGGTTGCAGTTGTTTGAGAGTGGGGAGTGTAATGTAGGATTCTCATTAGGAAGAATAAGTTCAGTGTATGTTTGCATCATGGCTTGATAGAGTTGATAAAGTCAGAAAGGAATAGGTCTTTGCATCTTTGATAGTGTTCATGGAAGATGAATAGAATCGTAGGAAGGGAGCATTGATTGCATATTGAATGACTAAAAGCAAAGACGACTTCTCTGGTGAGCATGACATATTTTTTTAACTGAGCACACAAACATGAAATACTTGTCTGTTACCAATCAATGAATCAAACATTTTTCGAGGCATCACATCCAAGTCACAATCACATATCTTTGGATATGGAATGCAGAGGGGAAGAATAAATGATGAAATGGAATGAAACGGGAGACCACCCTTGCACCACATGCAACACATCACAGTCTTCTCTCTTCTATAGCAAGCAATCTCTTGAAACTTGAAAACTGAAGTCCTCTACTACATTCAGATTGAAAGAGAGTTTAGTATGTTGTTATATGAAAACAGTGTTTACCACAGCACCAGAAAGTTGTATCTAAAAGATTTTATGAGATGAGGCGTTTACTGCACTGTGTAGATTGTTTTTTGTATTACTTACTTTCGTCACTCTTATAGTGTCAAAAGGTTTTATATTGAGTGGAGGCGGTTGCTGCACCGTGTAGAATGTTTTATAAATACAGGTAAAGTCTTGACACAAACGGCGAGTGTGTGAGAGACGTTAGGGTTAGCGATAAGTTAGGGTCAATAGCGCCAAGTCTATTACATTGGTCATAGACTATGTCGAATGTACATATGAGATGCATTATTAAGTTTTGCTGGTCATCGAAATGAAACTTAAACATGAGGCTCTAAACTCCATGGTGTAAGAAGCCATGACTAGTTACGACGAAAATTCGCGTTTAAAGTTGATATAAAGTTCTGTAGAAACGTAAAAGTTTTAGATGCACTTCAACGTTGCGATTAGAACACAACTTTGTACATTGAACTATCAAAGGATAGATGCATATGAACAAGTCTGTGCAGAGGTACATAACACTCTCGTCGATATGAAGCAGCAACGCATGTAAAGTTATTGAATTATCAAAGGATATAGGGAAATATATGAGTTACAAGACTGAGGACGTGTAACTCTGTTGACGAGAGTTGAACTATTTCGTCGGTATGAAACAGTGAACATCACGTTAGAACGTAAGGGCTGTCCATGTTGTATTGTAATGAGATGTTGGAATCAAATGTGTAAGTTTGCTTTTCATGTGCGTTACAAATTGAGAGATTCAACACGTGTATCATTCAAAACTGGCGATGAAGTTAAGTGAATACACATGATGAATTCATTAAGTGATATTTCATCTTGAGGTTTCACACACTAGATGTTTCGATGTAGAAATCAAAACTCCTGTTATAACTATCATGTTGGTTCATGCCTTGATTATGTTAAAGCAAAAAGAAGATTGATATGGTAATATAATTAGTTGCAGTTATGAAGCCTGAAATTTCTTTCTTGGTAAATTACTTCTGTACCATTCGAATTCATAAGCAAAGTCTTCGTGGTTTTCTCCTAGATTATATTATTGACTTCGAAAATGAAAAAACGGAGATTGAAGTGTGCATTGCAAATATTCGAGAATTGTTTGCAATAATGATTGATCAATTTGTTGACTGTGACATCAAGGCTCGTTTAATTGCAGATGTCAATTACATTCGTTTGAATGATGCTTCGAAAGAACCTGAAAGTGTAAACTATCATTTCTCATCATATCCACAGGAATATGTTACTTCTGACGATGGGGAAGAGATTTTTGAGCGTCATATGCAGAAGATCATTTCTCGAATGGATAGCTTCAATGCAAATGGTAGTAATTTACTTGTGGAAAAGATAAACCACATTCATATCGCTATCAGCAAGGTGAGATTATACTCAGGCAGTTATCAAGCACATGAGTATCTCTGGTTACATCCATGCTGATCTTTTCAAAATCGTTTTCAGGCAAAGCAGGCTTCAAACAGCAAGAAATTATATGCGTCGTGTACTCACATTGTTGATGTCATCACATCCTATCCTAACTTTGAACTTGTACTCTCTCAATTACATGATGTGGTAGAAAACGATGGTTGGCAGAGGTCATTACAAAGAAATGACACTCCCATTCCCGATGCTGTACCACACTGTGAACGGTGTAATAAAACATTTACTGCAAAGAAGAGTTTATATCGTCTTCAAAAACGCTGTTATCTGAAACAATCTCACATATCTGAAATGAAAGGTACTTCAACATCTCATGATTGGAGAGATGATATTTTTCAAGGGGATGCTGACTACGTTGATGATAAACAGCGAGATGACAACAAAGTGTATCAACCCAAATGTTGTGACTGTGGACGAACCTTCTCAAGGAGTGAGCATCTGAAACGACATCAAAGCGGCAGATGTAAGGGTTTCAAACTTCGGTACAAACAAAACGGTTCTTGTCTTCAGAATAATGTGAAATCCTATGCATCGGACGAAGTGGTCAAACAAGTTGATAAGGATGTGGAGCCTACTTGTAGGAATTGTAGAAAAGTGTTTAAAAGAGAATGTGACTTGCAGTATCATCGCACAAAACATACAATTGAATTTGGAGATGATGACTGCAGTAATATATTCAAATTACATAAATCATCTTTAGGAGGTAGAATTCATGATATCATGTTGGTTCCAAGAGAAGTTGAAGTTGATCCAATTCAATGTTTGATGATGGATACGAAAGCTATTCAAAAGCTAATTTTTGATCCGTTGAAAGGTTCTCTTGTCATCAAATGCAGTGTGACAGCTGTGATGAATGTTTCCAGACCAGAATCACAACAGGAAGATGATACTAAATTTGCTATGTTTGCCATCTCTTCTCTACCTGCTGATATGGTATTAAACTTCGATGAATGGTTTGAGCGTCATTTAAAAGCGCTTAAAACACACTTTGAGAATTATACAATGGGAAGGAGTAACCTTGTGTTTGATAGTGTTGATAAGATCATAATCAAATTGAGTTTAATCGCGGATATGAATGGTTATGGATTTTTCCCTCTTCCAAAGCAGTTGGAAAATATAAGAGCTGTTATCAATGTGGATTGTTTCTCTTCCTGTTTCAAATATACCTTGTTGTCAGTCTTGCATTACAAAGACATAACCGGTTACCAAAATCGTGTATCAAAGTACAAGCAATGGGAAAGTGAGCTTGATTTCACAGGAGTTAATACTGAGTGTGTAAGCATTACTGATGTCCCACTGATTGAAAAGAATAATAACCTGAAAATAAACATTCATGTCTATGATCAAGAGGTGTTAAGTTGTCGATACAATAATATGAATGCTCGTGCTCCTACAACTGTAAACTTATTGCTGGTGGTAAATGATGATGGAAGATGTCATTACTGCGGTATTCCGTCAGTTAAAAGATTGTACTGTGAACAAATGAATCACAATAACGTCTTCACATGTGAACGCTGCTGCAAAAGTTTCAGGCTGAAGAGCAAGTTTGAAGAACATCACAAATTCTGCATTAGCGGTGAATTACAAGTTGAAAGCATGCCAACAGAAGCTGAACATGTCTAAAAGTCTCAGGGTAATGAACAAAGCCCACCCAAAGTGGTATATGCAGATATAGAATGTTACATCGATTCAGAGTCAAATGTGCATAATCCCATTGCCATTGTCATCCTGGACAAAATCCCTTCTCTGCTTGTAGTCTTAACACATACCCGGCTCATACCTCTCTCCCGCTAAGATCAGGTCAAGGTCAATTTAAGGTCACTCCTCTTGCCTCTGCTTGTAGTCCCATTACATCCTAGCCACAGACCAGTGGTAACGGTGGACAAAAGACATCCACTTCTACACAATATGACACAAAACATGCTCCATCCTGGACAAAATCCCTTCTCTGCTTGTAGTCTCACCCTCTCCCTCTCCCGGAGAGGTCAGGTCAAGGTCACTCCTCCCTCTGCTTGTAGTCCAACACACAGTAATACATCACGCCTTCACATTTTCCCGCTTTTAGCACTACTTATAAAACCAGCAGTAGTTACATCACGTATTTCATGACGCAGGACGGTAACCTAAGGTCACGCGAGGTCACGGCGATGACTCATCGTTGCACATTTTGGCTTTGATTTTGGCATGGGATTACTACAAAACAATTTCCAGGAACGCATCTCTTACGTAAATCGGGATGTTGCTGCACTCTAATCTTATCAATAGAATCACTTGACCAGTCATGTCGAAATGAATTATGCAGGTACCACTTAATCAGGGAAGTCCTTTATCATGTTTAACAAAAGAATATGAAATGAGTGTAAGACGGTGTCAAGTGCAATCTATGAAGCAATTTTTAGCAACTTAAATGATAATTTGAATCTTTGGAATAAGAAAGACAATTATAGAAATATTGAAAATATTTCTGATATAAATCAATCCAGTATAAGTTTAAATGATCCTTCAATTGAATCTTTCATGCTTATCATGACTGATGAAGATAACTATGATTCAAGATATTTTACGCGTCTGAGACCACCCAAATCGGGGGTGACATATGTATATGGCACCCCCGATTTGGGGGGTCGCAGGCGCGTAAAATACATACTACTACTTCAATATAAAGCTTGATATCATCTACGTATTTGAGAGTAGAAGATCTTGCAACAACATCATCGATGTCATTGATATAAGCTACATACATATCAGGACCAATAGCGGAATCTTGAGGGACACTTCTTATTGTTAAATAATTAACATTTTCATATTCCTTGCGTTACATGCATTCGAATGAGCCCTAACAAGACATAGTCCGGCAGCCAGAACGAGTTTCTGCAGGGAACGAGGCCGAAAGTGAGACTTTCACAGAATGTTGCACACCCTATGCCTACTTTGAATCGGCACATCTGCCGAGTTCTAGAAAGTTCCTCTTCTTGTCAGACAGGATCAAAGAAAAACACATGTAAATCCAATGTGACGCAGATTTCAGTTTTTGGCTAAAATAAAATTTTGTATGTTTTCTCTGATTAAGCGAAAAATACTAAGCCCAGAGTCATAATTTTTAGCATGGAATATCTTCAAGTCATTTCCTTTCATGCTCATGCACCCCTGTCTATAAAGCAAAACACATTCAGATTTGGCGAGCCTCCTTATGTCGTCAAACACAAACCTTTTGAGCGACATTATCCACATTCAGCCACATTCCCACATACATTGCCGATTAGATGCATGATAATAGCACATGCTCATCATAGGAAGTGACTTGAAGACATTCCATGTCAAAAATCATGACTCTGGGCTTAGTATGTTTCGTTTAATCGGAGAAAACATACAAAATTTCATTTTAGCCAAAAACTGAAATCTGCATCCCATTGGATTTACATGTGTTTTTCTCTAACCCTGTCTGACAAGAAGATGAACTTTCTAGAACTCGGCAGACGTGCCGATTCGTAGTAGGCATAGGGTGTACATCATTCTGTGAAAGTCTCACTTTCGGCCTCGTTCCCTGCAGAAACTCGTTCTGGCTGCCGGACTAACACCATAATATGACACTTTTCCGAGATAGTTAAATGACGTACTCAGTTTTCAGAATTTACATGAAATCAGATGCAACATTTCAAGCATAATGACTCGAAAATGATATCTAAACGACACATTCTCGAGGAAATACAAAGACATTTTGCATTAGATCTACGAGCGTGAACAAAGTGTGATGTAATAGGTTCTTAGATCTGCAAGTTTCATCAGACGAGAACAGTTCGTTATGAATTGAAGTGTTGCTAAGGCAGTCTACTTAAGAGTAATATCCGAGTAATTGTATAATGAGTTTTGGTCGACCAACAGTATAGAAAATAGTCTCAATCTGAGAAGAGCACTGAGTTCAGTATGATATGGCGACAAAAAGGCATTCCGTCCTGTTTATTTTCGTAAAATAAATTCGAATCTGCAGAAATTATTCTCGTGAGTATCAAAATCTATAAGTTGTGGTTGTCGCAAGATTTGAGGGGATATCAGATCTGATATTTCTCTGCCACTACTATACATAAAAACCAAGTGAAATCAATTCTTTTGTCAAACTGTCAACATAATTATAAGTTATATCGACTGTTGCCACGCACTGCGATGAACATGAACGATAAAAGCGAGCATTTTTAAGGAGAAAAAAATGACTGCTGTTTGCAAAATAAATACCACCATCATCTTCTTCGTGAAATTTCCTTTTAAATGAAGTGTGTTTCAACTAAATTGGTTCAGAATTCTGCGATCGGCGTCAAATAAACGATATGAAGCGTTTTGACAACTTCTTCGCATTGCTTAAAGTTTTCCAATTACAAATAAAGTACGGTATACTTTGGAGTGATTGACATTGCAGATCAGTCGTCAGGATATGGGGATTGCTGCAAACTACATAATTTTGCGAAAACTTATCATTTGATATTTCACATTTGCAAAGAATCTGGTTTTTAAGGACACACATCATTTACACATTTTCATTCATAGAGTGACAACAAGGCACAGGTGACAGATCATAAATAGAATTGACGCAGGGATTCGCTTTGTCATAAGTTAGCTCACAAAACGACCTTTATTAACTTACATCGTCTATTCTATAGTAATTGGGAGCATCACTCTATTGAAGATTATCAGATAAGTTGAGAACAAAAACAACTTTCTGATCTTCGTTTGCAGTAAATAAAATACCATTCATTTCCAAATGCATTCATGAATTCGATTTCATGGTTGACAAAATATGAAAGTGTACTGATAAGGGATTTTGATGTTCATTTGGTCAAACTGTCCTCACAGAAGGTCAGAATTGTCGGATAGCGATGTCGAAAGTCAGTTATTTCGGTTATAATTAAGATAACATCAAATTATTCTTGACTCTTCCCTATCAACAAAAAAAGGAATACTTTATCAATTTGGTCAACTTTGTTCTAACGATGACAGTCGATTGGTCATTTGAAAATTGATACCACAGACCTGTCATCTGCCGACTGTGATTGAGCAAGAAGATTGAAGTGTCTGAGAGTAAGATGAAGACAAAGTTATAAAATCCTGACAAGGACGCATGGTTCGTTCTCTACAGGTGTTAAGAATCATTTAAAAGTTCAGCAAAACGTGTCTAAGAATGAAGAAACATGTGATGCTCAAAATGATTAAACTTGATATTTATGAGTTCATCAGCAGGAACTCGACCAGGATTCGCGTTTCAGCCCCTAATTCCTGAACGCTCAGACCTGTTCGAGTGGGGCCCTGCACATCTATCATGTGCAGACTCAATGACACTGATTTACAATGCTAATACAAATGAAACAGTGAATAAAATATACGATGAAAATTAAATATAAATAGCAGAAGCCATTCAGACTGAAGGAAAATAACATAGCAAATAAATAAATAGTTACGATAATAATTAACTAATAGCGGAAAAATAGAATAAAGGAAAATGACATAATAAAAAGATAATTAAATTGAAAATAATTAAATAATCAAAGCCCGGAACTTCAGGCACTAAAAACAGACAAAATAGGCAGGCAAAAAGGCATTAAAGAAATCAAAAATTGGCACTAAAAATCCAGAAAAAGGCATTTATTTTCACAAATTTTGCATGGGATTGCATGCAATTATTAACAACTTTTTTAAGTTTTCGAATGATAGGGACTCCCTCCTGTCACTCAGAATATTCTTCAAAGTTGAAAAAGAACGCTCAACGTCCACAGATGTTATCGGAGCAAATTTAAAGCATACCATAATTTCAGGAGTCATTTTAATATTACATGTAGTTGCATTGTCCTGAATTTCGCCCTGCAATGTCGCTGATACAGCTCTCAAAACATGGAGATCTGGATTTGACGCGATCACACTCTCGCATTTCGCCCGAATGGCTTCGCCTCTATTTCCTGTGGCAGACATCAGCTGCTGTCGAAGGTCGTCGACTTGGTTGAGCATAGATACCAAAGGCTCGTTCTGCTTTTCAAGGAATTGGATTCCGTCAGGTAAAACCGCAAAATGTGTCGCGATGTACGCCAACTCCTGTTTGATCAAATTCTTTGTGATTGCAATTGAAGCGGATTCATTCTCATCCAGTTCTTCAATGACAGATTTGAATTCCTCAAAATTCTTGGAATAGTACAAAGACGCTGAGATCCACGTCCCCCACCGAGTAATTACGGGTTGTGGTGGCATTTGCAGATTTGGCGCAACTGTCTTCAACATTTGCACACGTCTTGGAGCCTTCAAAAATATTTTCTTTGCATTGGCTATAAGAGCGTCAACATCGGGAAACAGTCGGCGAATTTCATCGGCAATGCGATGAAATGCATGCGCTAGGCAAGTAACATGCAGCATTGATGGAAACAAGATCTTGAGTGCACGTCCTGCCTTTTTCATGTACAGTGCTGCATCCGTCACGAAAAGAAGAACACGATTGTGCTGCACACCATTAGGCCACAAGAGGACCAACGCGTTGGTAAAGACTTGAGAAATAGTTGAACTGTTGGTTTTATCTACTGTTTCACACGCAAGCAAGAATATCTTCGACGAGTGGTGTACGTCAAGTGTTCCGATGACAACATTCACAACGTAGCGTCCAGTAGCATCAGTCGTTTCATCAATTGAACACCGTATGTAATTTTCACTCACAGCGGTTCGAATCATTTCCATCCGTTGTTGGTACACAACGTCGATATAATTTTTGCGTATACTTGATTCTGACGGTACATTTTCCTTGGTATATTTTCTCAGGAAATCTTTCAGTGCAGGATTTTCCAACTTCCAAAGAGGTATACTCGAGGACACGAATGCGTTGCAAAGATCTAGCGAAAATTGTGACTGTTTCCCAACCGCTTGAAGCGCAGGCTTGAGGAGAGAAGTGATGGTGGAAGACTTTTCCTTCGAACGCTTTGCTGCGAGGCTGGAATGCCTTCCTCCGGCGAGATGCTGTGTTACGAAATACTTTTTTTCGTAGTTCACGGCCTTGTCACAGATTTTGCAAAATAAAATTGATCCATCTGACGAAAATATCTCTTCACCAAACTCTTTGATGAAATTCATCAGTCTCTGTTGTGCCGTCGCCCTTTCTTTAGGCATTATTGTATAAGACCAGAATAAAATTCGACGGAAGATTCGCTGAAATGACACTCACAGATACCACCTGCGCAGTCGAATGAAAGCAACAGTTACGTTGGAGGGAAAAGGTGATCGTAGCCATAGAGACAAGCTGCTGACGTCTCCTAGCGCTCAGCGTACACGGTTTTCTCAACGGGTTTCATACATTCTTGTCATACAACGCAGTATACATCTACACGCCCAGCAGAAAGTTAGCTGGGTAGCGCAAAATTAAACCAATCAGTAACCATTCGTTCCTCTAATTGTTTGTTAAGAAAGCATTTCAGGCATTTAAAGCACTCAAAAATTAAAAAAGGCATTTTACTGAAAAAATTACCGTAAAAGGCATTTTTTGGCATTTATGGCATTTTGCCTGAAGTTCCGGGCTCTGATAATTACAAAATTATAATCGGAAATGCTATGCAATTACAAGTAAGAAAGGTTTGTCACTATCGGCAAAATGACGGTATACGGAAGTCTGGAGTCAAGGAATCCGGAATCTTTCATGCCTGTACTCATAATTGGTTCCTCAGCTGATGAGGAACAGATGCGACCATATCTAATGAGCTGAGTGCTGAAAACATTAGCTGCTGTGGGGCATATTATTCTCAGGAAATGTCAAAAGTGTTACTGGAAAGTTGAAGTCGTCCACTTTGTGATGTACAGAAGTCTTAAGGCCAGTGCTGGTAACTTTCAGATTAACATCAAGATTATCTGCTTCTATATTATCAAGTTCGCTTCTGTTAGCTTGTAAGCTTGATAGATGCTTGGTATAATTTTGTCAAAGTGCTTGTAATTGAAGATTCATAAGTCATCGATGTATTTGGTGGTCTTAGACAGTAGTCGTGCTAATCCAATTTTTTTCTCTTTCATCAGATTTTGCATGTAACTACACGTAAATTCACAATGAAGAAGGAAGAGATCTGCGAGTAGTGGACTGCTGTTATCTCCCATAGGAATCCCACATCTTTATTTGAATACGACGTTACTGAATGTAATGTATACTTCGTTGATGATGAAATTGATTGCAGCTTTGAAACTTTCTTTGGTAAAATTGGTGAAACTTCTATATTGCTTGCTTGACAGGAAGGCTTTATCAAACTTGACGCAAGGAAATTTCCTTTTTGTGTCGTTGAAAATGATGTCCAGTTTCTCGTGGATATGCTTGATCACTTCCAGTTGATCTAAATTGGCATATAAAGTGTGGAGAATGAATGAATGAATGACGTTTATTTAATCAAAAAGCCCCAATAATAAAAGTCGTGAGGCACCAGGACAGAAAGTAGGACAAAGATAACTCAATATAAGGAAAAATTAAAACAAACAGGAAACTTCAAACAAATGGGAGAACAGCGTAGCAAAGTCAATGTCAATGTTATAGTGTGAAGCCGTCATTAAATAAGCGACACATTTGGGTGAAAAACGAATTTGACCTAACTGCAGTCGCACACAGTGGTAGCTGAAATTTATGGGTCCGTGGCAAAATGGGAGGTAGAAGATGGTGTAATGGATGTGTCACATCATCTACAATAGTCAAAAATAGCTTATATGAAACAATGATTCTGCGATAGTCCAACGGCGCAAAGTTTGAGCACCTGCACGATTTAGAAAGACAAATTATGCGATGACAGTGTCTTTGCACTCTCTCTACAGTATCAACTTCATACATGTGCAGGTTCAAGAAGAGAGGAGCACAATATTCTAAAATTGATCTGACGCATCCAAAATAAATTTGTAGCAGAGACTACAAAGGCATGAAAGGGAAGTCAAAATTCTGCATATCTTAAACTGTGAAAGATTGCGTTCTGGACGAGAAATCTTCAGTTGAGAGGATAGTCTAGAAACAATTAATACCCGTGTTGTTTTGAATTGCCGAACAGTATCTCTTGAAATGGTCTCTGATTACTGCCAAACCTTTATTTATTTTTTCTGATAACGTTTAGTGCTACAATGCTTGGCACCTGCAATGAAGAGGAATTTGTAAGGAGATTGTACAGTTAATGAAGCAAATAAATTTCTGGGAGTTTCATGTCAATATCTTTGCAATTCCTTATTGAAATTTTTACTTTTGAAAGATTTATGATTACTTTTAAATTCTACCGCGTTTTTGCCAGTAGCTACATTATGTATCATTGCCAGTAGGTGCCATGGTATTCAAGTTGAATCCCAACTCGGCCATCAGAGCAATGAGGCAAACTTTCTTACAAATGAATGCATTAATATTGCTGGTTTTGTTAACTAAAGTCACTACGAAATGCCTATGGATGTAGTCGAGACAATCCTTAAGGTTTGAGGTTTCAAACGCTGATAAAATACAGCTAATTCGCGATTTTCGAAGTGGTGACGTAAATCCTGTAGTAGTTGCACTGGCACTGCAACGTTTTGAGCTATCTTGCTGACCCGGCTGCGTTAAGTCCTTTTACCATGTCCATATTCATACGTGACGGTTGAAACGAAAAATAACCATATTTTGTCTACATCATCAGATGCATACAAAACATTCCAATTGGCCTGTTGAAGGACAGCACGATAGAGATTCCAGTTGGCTTTATAGAAATTAAAAAGGAGATTATGAAATTTGAAAACGTTGAAAGATCCTCTAAGTGGCATTTCTGCTAGCACCATATTATGATCGGAAGAGCTTATAGACTCAATGATGTCAAAATGTGTGATGAGGTCTGGCAAGGAGGAGAAAATCAAATCAAAGATTGAGTTCTGGCGAGTTGGCTGAAAAACATTTTGATGAAGACCGGTTTAAAAATGAGCTGTAAGAAAATTTTCTGCAGATTTGAAACTAGAAACCAGATCTTTTTCAAGAAATGCGACATTGCTGCATCCTTGTCTTGCGTCAATGTGTAGCCTACGTTATGAGGTAGGCAGGCAGGCAGGATTACCTGCCCCGTCCCGCGGATGAGGCGTGGCGGGACTCCAAGGAGGCCGAGAAGGCGGATAACCCCCCCCCCACGGGCGATGCCAAAGATCAAAACAAGTAACCGAGGACCCAAACATAGTCGTTCGGGTAGAAGAAAGGGAGGGACAAGAGCACAGTAAGTGGAGTACATTGTGGTTTACACCACAAACAGGGCAGTCAGGAGAAGTGGACCTGCCAATCATGTGAAGATAGGAATTGAGAAGGAGGCTGTGGCCGGTGCACCGAAGACGTGAGAGCGCGAGGGAGGGACAGCTTCTCAGTTGCTATGTTTGGGGCTTGCGAAGAAATCAAAGAAGAACGAACGGAAGTCCTCCAGGAGTTGAATAGGGAATGACAAATGAAGGACTTCAGAGAAGACAGACACTCAGGAGCTGCAGAGGGGAGAGAAGTTACACTTTTGGCAAGCGCATCTGCAGTGTCATTGCCGCTGATGTTCGAGTGATCGGGAAGCCACTGCAATGACACTGAGATTGAGGAAGAGCAGAGGGACGACAAAGAGGACCAAACAGAGTGGACAGACGCGGACAAGAGGGGGCGACGGGGGTGAAGAGAGCGCGGACAGAGCCGAGAGAGAGCCGAGAGAGTCGGACAAGAGAAAGAAGAAAGGAGAAGATACATGAGGAGTGATGGGAAACGGACCAAGAAAGAGCATGCTGGATTGCAACCATTTCAGCTGTGAAGCTTGAACAGTGCGCTCCAGCATGAAAGGAAAGAGAGAGGGTGGAAGAGCATGAAGAACAGGTTATGAAAACACCCGAGCCACCTGGTCCGAGCTGTCCAATAACGGAGCCGTCAGTCCAGATGGTCTGGTCAGCAACGGGGAGGGAGGATCAGGCAACGTTATGAGGTGTCGGCCCACTATGAAATCCATCTAACACCAGCAAAGGGTATTTTATAAGGTGGTAATCCAACAGTAGTCAATTTTCATAAGTCAATCAGATGTCACGTATCTTTTCTCCAGCCATGCTACTTCAACCCTATTTGAACATAAAGACATAACAACGAACATAAATATAAAGCGATTATACGTACGATTTCAATCCGCAACTTCGGTCGCGTGAATGAATCGTAAAACAATAGAAACAATGATATGAAGTTGATGCTATTCATAGAAGCATCATTTCTGTCGATCAATTTCATGAGAAAGAATGATAATAAGTTTAAACAAATTTTCTCAAACATTTGGTTTTGTTGAAATCTAGCATTCTATTTTGATATATCATCATGAGTTGTGAAGTACATGATTTGAAATTTTTCGCAATCTGGATAGACTATTTACATGTTCTCTTCTATAGTTTGTTCCCCTGAAGGACTAATCTTCAGATATATTGAAATTCCATCCTCTGATCGAAATCTAAGCAAAGCTTTCTAACTTGTCAACAAAACTGGATAAACAGGCGAGAAAGAAATGACATGTTTTACTATCTAATTTAGGAATTCCTCTTCTAATTCAATAGCATGCCGGTCGTCAGCGAATTATTTGAATTCTTATGCAAATCAAGTTCTGTTCTTTTGTAAATTTGACTGAGTTGTTGAAACCTGAACATACAGACAACGTTTGTAGGGCATACATGTACATGAGTAAATAGATGGTGATGAAGCTAGATTCATAATTAGATGAAGCACTATGTGACCTTTATAAATTTTGCGACAAAGTCAAGAGAAAATGAGCTGATTTTTATCAAATTTATTTAAATATCGCGTGACCTTTTTGGGTTTTTGCCGGGGTTTTGTCAAGTGATACTTTGGGGAGAAATAAAGTCAGTGAGAAAATTTTCTTATTTACAAAATACTTTTTACATACAAAATGAACAAGATGAAAGAGAAAGTGAATTAATGTCAAAATCATGATCGTGTGAGAGTCAACACATTAACTTTCTACTAAAAAATCCAAATAAAGTTGTTTAAACTACTCAAACTTGCTTAATTACCAAGCAGTTGAGTGATGTAAAATATCGATAACACTACCTAATGTACACATGTCCTTGTTTAAAGTCGTTCAAACGAATGTTTCATATAGTAATTCATTGTTAATTTTGTGGTAACCCAAAAGAAACATCATTTTTTCAAAAATATAATATCTTATTCGACGACCAAAGCACATCTAACACCATTCCATCTTGCACGATCTCATAGAATACATGGCTTTTCTTCGGAAATCTGTGTGTGGAACTGATCTGCTTTAGATTACGTTCTTTAAGTCCAAATGTTTAAAGCACAGAATTGAATATTATGTTTATCTGTTTCGGTTTGCTAGAAGTGTGATTGATTCGAAATCGCCGAAACATCGAGGAACTTAGTGAGTGGGCAAAAAGGTTTTCCTAATACCTTACAGAGATAAGAAAAAATTCGTGTGTCGCTTGCGAATAGCTCTGAATTCTAACGAAGTGCTTCGATTGCTAAAATTCCTTCAGATTCGAAGAATTCAGATGATTGCGCACAAGTTTTCTCCATAATGTTGGCCCTTCGGATCATTATTAAAAAAAGTAGCAGGCGTACGAAAATTAGTTTGCTTGATGATTCCACCAACCTCTTCTTAGCATTCCTTACTGGATAGTGCATACACTGAATCGAATGCCAGTCAGACAGGGATGTGTGTTTTGGTGTGTGCGAAGTGACATCACAGCACGCACGCCTCTCACTGTTTCTGGTGTCCTCTGCTGACAGCTTATTGTTAGCCATTTCCAATAACATGCGATACACGAATTATCCATTTGAGAAGGAGCAAGTTGTCTAATTCTGTGATGTGCCATTTTGATATTAAGGTTAGATATGATTCTTCCATTCTATGAAACCGAAGAAGCGCGCAGATGAATCTAATTCTGTGGTTTAAGGTCTTAATACCAGACGTGGTTGAGGAAGACAAGGAAAATGATGATAGATCTTTCCGTGTCTGTCCATTATCTGTGATTGATGCTAAAAATATGTAATCTAGTTCTCTATGGTGCATCCGTCAGCTGCATTAAACAACGGAAGAGGGCATTTAATTATGAATTCAAAGCAATAAACTGTGAGCTTAGCATTATGAATGACTTGCATTGATGCATTCTCGAGATCACGAAGTTTAAAACGAAGCGCTTAATTGATGGCAGTGCAGAGCTGTCGAAACTGTTTTCTGCCTTTGTGATTTCAGTTCCACCTTATAATGGGAGTCTATGAAGTGATCGCGTGTTATATCGATGCAAAGTTCTCCGAAACTTGTTTGATTCACGCAAGTGACAATTGAATTAATAAGTGAATAGATCACGAAGAAGGAGCTACATGTAGCCCATATCTACAATTAATGCACACTTCAATATGAAATTCAATACTACGAGTAACAATGTTGACAGAATTTATGTGCAATGTTCCTAATTGGTTGCCGTTAGGATTTTTCAGCTCGGAAAGCATTTTCTTATGGATATGCCACACGCCTCAAAGAGGAATGAGAAGGTTGACCAGTGTGGTGCAGAGTCTATCACCTTATTCAATTCATCCTTTACAGTTAGATAGTAAGCTACATTTAGGTCTTTCTGAATAAAATACATTCAAATTAAAAGTCAACTCTAGGAGCAATTTCTGCGGAATCGGCCTACCTACGTTTCAGTTTTAGGCATCCACCGATAAAAATTGAAGAGTTTGGATGTAAAACGATATCAGCGCCAAATTTGATAAATCGCCATTGCTTCTCAGAAACAGTCTTTGGGAGTAGATGGATGTTCTGTGTAAATAGCTAAGTTGGAAACATTTTAGAATCTGTACAGCATTGACTTTAAAATTCAGACTGGATGCAAAATGCGATGACCGCCACTGACGTTTGGATTCAAAACGAGATGTAGTTGACCATGCGGCGAGAGAGATTCGTCATTATCGTTTGTCCAAAATGGTAGCAAAAATAGCAGTTCTCTCGCGATACTTTTTATGGTCATGACCATAAAAAGTATCTCGAGAGAACTGCTATTTTTGCTACCATTTTGGACAAACGATCAAAACGAGATACCCGCGCAATAACCTTAGTTATGGACTGTGCTTAAAGCATAATGCTTGTTTTGAATTACTGATATCCTGGTATTAGTAGTTTGACTTGACGATCAATGCTAAGTTGTCTTTGGGGATGAAGTTATCTGATTGGATTACGCAAATTCTTCAATTGAGGATTTATGTCATACTGTCGTCCGTCGTTAGCGTGGTTAGCCCGTGGTAGAGCGTTGACATAGAATTCCAGAGGTCGGTGGTTCAAATCCACCAAGAAGCGCAGTAATTTTCCGTCTGTTAAATTCTATTATTCACTCATAGGTAGTGGAATGACGTCATCTTTCTACACTCACTTTGGTGATGTCTAATCATCATCATTAAGTGCGATAACTGAAAGAAGCCGAATCTCTTGAAGTTTCAAACAAAATGTGACTATGACACAAAGCAAGCATCCACATCCTCTTAAATGACATAATCGCAACGCAGCAGCAGTTATCGCATTAATCATCAGAGATGAAGGCTGGCGTTTATTGTGTTTTCATAAAAATGAATAGATTTTTGATTGTGTTGGATAAATGACGATCAGAACACTTCAAATTGTAATGCAAATCTATATTTTAAAAGCTACTAGTCAATTACTAGGGTTTGAAAATTGGCTTCATAGCTTGGCATTTTCGAAACAGCGAAAAATGGCAGTTTTCTCATTATGGCGCTAATCGAGTTTTGCAATCAAAATAGCACTTAGCGAAATGGTGTAATGAACATGGTCTAAGCCTTAATCACGACAAAACGCAAAGAAGACAAGAACTCATGATGAAATTACTGTCGTTAAAATGTTTCCTGACATAAATATTCTTGGAGTAACTTTCTAAGAAATGGGATAGTCATGTCAGCAATATCTGGAGAAAGGCCAGTAGTCGTCTTTATGTGATACGCAAACTAAGAGTGTTTCTTCCCAAAAATGACATTATTCAAATCCACCATCCATATGTGTAGAGATTATTCTGAATTTCTGTTGTCTTATCCTGCGTAGATGAATCTGATACCTTACTATGTAAACAGTTGTTCAGTCTAGGTACATGCTCAATTGCTCATCGCTAATCTTTCGGTGTTTGATTTGAGATGCTACTTGCACCGGTACGCACAGTGGTTCATCCTTCATAGAATCCGCCATCCATCCAAGATCACCGCAGCGCGTGCAGAACCACTGGCGTTTGAAACAACTTGTGCCAAGGAACCAAGGAGAGCAGAGTTTGAAGGACTTTTGAGACGTTTGAGCAGAGTGAAGGACGATCCCAGGAAAGAGAATGGCTGCTGCAACGTCTTGGCATTACCATTATTAGAGGCAATGCTCAGTCTATCCTTCGGGCCTTTTTATTGCTTTTTACACAATTTTTAACTTATTTCCATATTGCTATCTGTACTTTCTGTAATGATTCTAACATGTACTTTCTGTTAATGTTTGGTCAGTAAAGATGCTCATCACAATACATTCAATTTGTTGAGATTTAGACATCAAACAATGTAAATACTATCCGAAATCGTTTGAAAGTTCTAACGTGAAAAGGACCGAATGTCGCTATGTCTATATAGGCAGCGCAATGAACAAGTCCAACTCAGACTGAAACTTGATTGAGTTAGATGATGAAAATGCATAAACCAGAAGCTTCCGAAAAATGCCGCCATCGTGTGAAACTTAAAGGATTGAACAAATGGCGAATGTTTTAAGAATGCATAGATTATAATACAGACAGGGATAGTGATATCAGGAAATTAAGTTTTTAAAATTCAGTGAATTAATTCTTTGTTATCACCCCATGGAATGCAAAAACATTGGTTTCATGTTCACATCATTGGCAGGTTAAAAATAACTGGATTATCATTTTCAAATTGTTTGATTAATTAAAAACAGATTCTAATATAGATTATCTTTCGATTGCTTTTCCATCACATTATTTTGAACAAAATGAAAGGTGAATAATCCTGTTACCAAATGAATAATCCTCATCAAATAAGATGACTTTTTCCAAATCTATGTAGTTACTCAATCTTTTAACATTTCTAGATTACTGTATTGCTATTTGCCAGGCACCGGGATACACCGTTTTTCACCTTAAGACAATTCACTTTTGTCTAAACTCACGCGAAAAGATATGCTATGGTTTCAGAGCTTAATGAAAAATGTTCAGAATATTTTCCGCTCATATATCACCTCCAAATTGTCGCACACATCCACAGAAGTAATTTCATGTCAATTGAAAAAGAAAAAATCGATTGAATGTCATCCTTAAACATTTCATTCTTAAAATATTTGAATGTATCACCTCCAAATTGTCGCACACATCCACAGAAGTAATTTCATGTCAATTGAAAAAGAAAAAATCGATTGAATGTCATGCTTAAACATTTCATTCTTAAAATATTTGAAAAAATGGATTTTTTCCAAATGCAAATTGCGGGCGTTCTGTGTTCTCTGAGGGGTTGGGAGAGGTGTCACTAGAATCGCATTGAGGTTCTCTTTCTTTTGGTCATAAATATCACTGCGCAATGTTGTCCCAAAAGATACGAGTCAAAATGTTGCCAAATGTACACAACATGAATGAAAGGGTTAAGTTCATTGGTAAAGCACGACGGGTTTTTGGAGTCCTCGCAGTCTGAGGTCAGAGGCAGCGTGGCCAGCAGCCTTTGCGTGAAGGTTTATAAAGAGTCATGAGGGAAATTATTTGCTCGTCCAATGCGAGGTGATTTCTGCTAGTTCATTGAATGAATACTGAGACTGGAGGTGTTCGTGAGTTTATCAATGAAATCGACACGGAAATATATTCGCAAGTCGCAAATTTAAGTATCTCGAACATAAGAGTAAAAGATAAGTAGATAAACACTTTCATGAGCATTTGGCGCGTTAGCATAAAGGCAAGTCACGATTAAGTAGAGGCGGTATCGGGAACTTCCGGGTGGATTTCATTGATAAACGCACGAGTATTCAGGACTCAACATTCAGCTAAGCAAAAACAATCCTACAGTTCACTCAAGCCTATGATCAATAGGAATCACGAATTATCCTTTACAGTCTGAGATCATATCTTCGATGACCTCACGTTGGACAAACAATGCACTTCTTAATTAATGTCACTGTCTACAAACTGTCACATAATGCAGGTTGCTGGCAGTTTTTGCAACGACCTCAGGAGGCGCAGGACGTGTTTTATCAGTAAACGTCAACCTGGAGACCAAAAGTTATGCCTTTCCGGAAGTTTAGACAAAAATGAATCGGATTTGAGGTAAAAAAACAGATTGCATTTCTGGTTGATATTTTCTAATTAGAGATTTTTCCAATATTTCTTCACTAAATCACTTGCATTTTGCTTTCCAAATCGAAACAATGCATATAGCCATTTAACTTCATAATTTCGTCTAAAGTATTTTGTTTCAAAAATTTTGTTATTCTAGCTTCCATAGCTGTTACTGATATCCGACCTTAACCGATAAGCGAACTAATGCAAATGACAACAAAATATTCAGGGATTTCAGTTACGCATGTCGTCAGGCAAAATTAATTGCAATATGCAAGTTCTTCCGTCGCATATATTTCGTCAGATAGGATTATGTGCTGAGTGCCAGGCATTTTGTACTGATGATGTACTCTTGCTGCCAAAAATTTCGTCAATTGCGAATTTGCATCTCATTGGCAATGACGAAATGTTCGTCAATGGCGCTTAATGCACTTATATATCAGCGATCCACGGGTTTTAAAACCGTAGAAAGACCAACATCAATGCGGCTATCTGACCTCCCTTCATCAAACATTTTTTCATTGACTCCTTTGCAATAAAACTAAAGTAAAGAACATATGACAAGCTAGTAATTCATTCACAATGCATATTTTGAAACTTACATTTTTCACTAATGGTTGGACTGCAAATTCAGCGAACATATTTTTGGCATCGCTCGCAGAACTTTGTTCGATTGTAGCTCGATATCTTTGTTCCTCTGCATATAGCACAATCAGTGGCGTCGCGTCCGCCCAGACCATAGGCCTTCACTCGGCATTGGAATACTATTTTTATACCAGACTTTTTTTATGTTACAACATTAATTTTCATAAAAGTTGAATTTTAATAACAATTTCCCTAACATTTTTTAAGGCCAAGTGAATGTGCACATGAGAAGTGATTGCTCATGTCTCTTAACCGCCTTACTCAAGGAACCGATTACTATATCCCCTCTCTGTCCAGACCACATTTTCTCGAGAAAAAAGGAGGCAAGGTCAACAGTTTCTTGCGTTTCTCATGGCCGGTCAGCCGCTCACATGTTTGAAATTTCGATGCATTAAAATGTCTTGTGTATTTCTTATTTCTTTCTGTGTGAGTACTTTCAATTTCATATCAGGTGTTGGCCTACCTTGCTTGACGACTGTCATCTTTTTAGTATATTTCAGCCTCGCAGGTACGGAGAAGACGCCACTGAGCACAATAGATTTGTTACTGTGACGGTGTTGGGGGGGGGGATTGGTGGGCTCTTTGTACTCTAGAGAACCTTTCTATTAGACCAACTGTTATAGCAGGAAGACCTTCCACACTCTAAAGCCTCCAGGTCTCATGGGACATCGCCCTTTTTCTTGCAAGTTAAAGTAGAAAATCTGCTTACATTACTAGAGCAATAACACAAGTACTCGTGCACTGTGTTCATGTACGTGATCTCTGTCGTGTGCTCCTGTATTCTTGAATCAAATTGCATGGACATCGATGACGGCAATATCCAACATGCTGAGGAAATGAAAAATTAGCTATCTTTTACCGGAATTCGTCCCATGCACCTACACATGGTCAACAACATCTACACCGGATTGAGCTGAATTAAACATCGCATCATCTCTGGAGAATGTGAGCTCTCCTGTCCTCCAAGATCTCAGATTTGTCTTCCCAAGATATTTTTCGTTGGGGATACAAAAGTGCACTAAAAGAAAGTAGGGAGCCTATACAAAATGAAATTCAGATGATTTATCGGACAATCTTTGAGACATGTCATGATGAGTGCTGAAAAAATGAGGGTACAATCTTGTATCATGCACCACGGTGCTCACTTAGGTGATGTAATTTTCCATACATTCTGAAATTTATGTGTTTCATTTGTAATTTCGTAATAAAATTTAGGCTGAATAGTCATTCTAGCCATTTTTACAGTCATTCACAATCCCTATTCGACTTTTGGCGGACCCTGTATAACGACAGCTACATGAACATGCTGCTTATTCTCATCTTCCGACTCGGTCTCTTGATTGTAATGCATTGTTGATGCTTGATTGTCATGCAGACCTTCGCATTTTGATTTTATGTATACCGGAATATTTAGTTTAGTAATGTATTTTGTATCCAACTCATAGCACAGGATAGTCTTATTTCGATCTCCGATTTTCTGTGTTGCCTTACCCCTGAATGTGTTCCATTTCAAAAAGAATCAAAAACGTAGTTTGCTTTAAAACAATGTTTTTTAAACATACTTTGCTCATTTTATAAAGCACGTTTATGTTTTTTGGAGAATTTCTCATTATATTGTTTTTTAAGACACTTGATCTAGCTGTCGATTATAATAACTAATGATGGTAGAGATCATAGTAATCTGAATATCAACTGTTGCGTGTTTTTGTTGGTATTTGAGATCATTTCATGGGGAGTGAATACACTTCATGTAAGTTGTGCCATAATTTAGGCACATAAAATTAAAATCAAATTTTACTGATTTCAGCAGGTAGACTGAAGGGGTATTCATTCCTCCCTGTTAATCAATTATCGGTCTTTGAGATGGAGACGTACCGTATATCTTCTAATAGACGCCGGGTCTGCAGCAGATATCCGATTGTGAGGGTTCGATGCGCCTACACATGGACTGGCCTACACGATAGCAATAGTCTGTAGTACATTCTCTGACCTCAACGAAGTGTTTGCATCATTGGTTTGCATGGATTCAGATTTTTTGATAATGATTGTCTTGAATTTTCCCTACGATGGAACAGTGAGAAACAAGGCTACGGTACAATATTGATTCAATCGTTACCCGTTGATATGGATTTAATACCGAATGTACATTGGCGAAGCTCATTGTTTTGATGCACTGCTTGATCTGTTCTCATGCACTGACTTGTAGAAGCTTGTTTTTCTTACTACAGGTTTACTGGAGCATTTCTGATAGAGACAAAAAGCAAGATACCGTTATGCAGAGGCAATAATGTTCATGTTGATTACAGTACTGTATACGCATATAACAATGCTAATAATAGGACCCACTTAATGTATAGACAACAGCTAATATTTTAAGAAAATACTGACTCCTAAATATAAGAAAACAATGTTTCGTCACTGACATGAATTAATAAACGCCAGGTCTCTATTAAACGCCTGGCTAAAATCTTAGCGAAAAAATTTACAATACTCCGGGGCGTTTAATAGAAGATATATGGTATTTCAATTTTCAATAAAATGGTGCTATTGATGAAATAATCGACTTGAATAGTCCAATTACAATGGCCGAGTTTCCCAATTATTTGATGACATGAACACCTGACATCTACAGAGAAAGAGATGGACATCCTGCGTCAGTGTAAGGTAATAACGCCGGATACACCTCTGAGAACAGTTTTAGACAATACAATTGAAGCGAGATGACTGCGTTTTTTTTGTTTACGGGCGGATGCAGGCGCGGATAGAAACCTGGCATTTCTTAAGTTTTTAAAACCCCTCTTAGACGAAAGACAGCATGACAAGAAAAGAGAAGAGGACAAAATGAAATCTGATGCGGGTAGACCGATCGATGCCACCGATGCCAGAATGGATCCTATGAAAATAAATGTATCCCATTGATGTGGGATATTTACTTTCTCTGCATCATTAATTGCAGCTCAAGGTTCTCTTTTTATGTCTATTAAAACTACCTATGACGTTGACAACTCATTCAATAGGTTGGAAATTTTAAAAGCGTAATTAAAAACCAAAAAGACAAAAAAAGCGACAAAAAGGCAGCAAATGTTTGAACAAATTTGAAAAGCGTGTTTCTTTTAAACTCTGGTCAGGATTGTCCCAAAGTAAGCTAAGTTGTAGTAAGCATGCATGACGTTATACTAATTAATGCACTTGCACTCCAGCCTCTAGTTCTACTGGACTTAATTTCAAGACTATTTACAATTTGTAAGAGTAAATTTAGTACTTCTAATACAGTACACAGATAGGCATTAGAATAGATCATGAGTAAATTTCGAGTGATAAGCAAGGGCGATCTTCAATAGAACCAACGCTGTGATCAGTGCCGGCTTTATGTTGTGCGAGCCTCCACCCCTCACCATAAAATTTTGACTGCCTCTTTCAATTACAGCTGCTTCACGTGCGATTGACTAAAGCTGGATACTGAACTTAGTGTTATAATTGGCATCAGAGTATGTTGCCATGCTCCCGGTTGCATACTCGGGTAGTGTTGAGTTGCAAGGACTACTAAAAATAGATACTTCTATGCATAAATACATAGATACGAATCTATTTGTAGAAGTTGTTACTATAGTTATAGGCTAATCGCATCTTTTTCAGTTAATACGTGAATTGCTTGAGAAAATTCACATTTGGCTCCCATCCCCTAATACAACGGTTTTTCAGAAAGATAGATATATTTTCAACCAATACACCCATCGCACTGATGAAGAAGAAAAGAACACATAAACTCACTTGTCCCATGGCTTCCTGATAACGATGTGATTATTCTTTCCGACGACGAGATAGGTGCTTTTGTTGTGAAACTGCAAAAAAACAGTTTGATGACTTTACAGCCTCAATATGTTTAGCAACATGATTAACGAGGATCAATAATAACATATAAACAGAAACATAGCAGCAATGCGCGAAGCCCCCTCCGATCGGGGGGTTCGAGGCATAGAGTAGGTATATTAGGTAGAGTGGTAACTCCGCATTTATTAAATCCCCAATGTGTATACACTTTCGAACTTATTAAATGAACTCAAAGGAGATGCAGGTGGTATTCTCACCAAATGTGAGATATGCAAAGTTTTGCAGTTTCGCAGAAATTACAACGGAATTGAGTGATCATGATTGTAATGCAGAAGGAATGATGGTATTTCACAAATTCTTATGACAGCCTTGGAGATTTAATGCTTGTTAAATTAGCAATTCGATAGGTTCCTATTACTTTCATGCTGAACCTCAAGAGTATTTTCTTGAGCGTGATCATATCACAGGCAACCTGCCACTGGCAGAGCAAAATCACATAATCAAAAACAATGACTTCATTCATAGAGTAGGGACTCTGCGACTTCCACTTTTTTTCTTTTTTGAAAATTTTTGACTTTATAATTGCTTTTTATTGAACCTCCAGACTTGTATTTTCGGTATGAGGACCATCTCATATTAGTTCATGCTACCAATGTCATCCTCAGTAAGTTTTAGAATTTATTATTATTATTTAACTTTGAAAGATGAAAATGGTTCCACATCACTATTCAGATTCAAGAAATGAAACATGAATTTAGTGAATCACAAAATCATGCCGGTGAAAATTGAATTAAAAACTTGAAATTTCAGCCAAGAAAGCACAAATGATATCGTGACTTTTTCATGAAGACTTCAATTATAATACGGATCATGAAATTCCCTTGACAATCAGCCTAATTTCCGCTTAGTTAGGATCCTTATTAGCAAATATTCATTCCTTTTGATATCCAACTTATTTCATACTACTTATTTAGGCGAGTCATCTCGGTAGTACATAAAGTTGCAAATTTTGACTTTTTTCAGAAGTGCTCAAATAATATTTTGCACCACGGGAATGTAATCTCCGCAAACACTGAATCGTTTGATATAAAACTTTTCACTGTATACAGATACTTTTTTGAGTCGACACTCTAACTATATATATCCCTACTCAATGGTTCGGGGGTCGGTAAGACCGGCCCTGGCTGTGATATAACGCGTCATTCTTTATGATTATGCTTTATACTCTTGCAAAAACGAATGAATACTAAAAACTAAAAATATCATACATTTTCTTCTTCTGCTTGCTTGTATTATCTGTCATGAGAAAATGACTTCAAAAAATTGTCAAAATGACTTAAGGCTTCCGTGTGCCTCAGGCCTTATGCATACTTCAGACGCCGGCGCAGTAGTTTGTCGTAGCTATCCACACAGACGTTCATTGTTGTTAACAGTATCAAACATTTTTGGAATGAACCATGTATTATAAAAGTAAGTTGAATATACTATGCATAGTTTCCTCCGGCGACAGAGTTCAGCATCCTGTTCATCATTAAAATTGTTATCATTGTCATAATTTGATAGTATAGAAATTTCGGCGCATTCCCAACAGGTAGAGGAAAATAGAATTCTTTCCCTTTGTATAACACTTTCATACTCATGTCAATATCATCGATAAAATGACGGTAATGATGCATAAGAAAAATACAAGCATGATTTATTTCATTCATCAAATATGAATATGGTTCGATGACAAGAATGCATCATTTCGTGATCAAATTTATCTTCCTGTCCGAATATCAATCTAGCCAAAACTCTTTAGGAAACACTCTTCCAGTTCTCTTCGATAGATAATCACGCATGTTTCTTTGACAGGATTTCTAGAAATAGTATACATTACAGCCACCTAGAGCGGTGAAGCGAAATATTTACTTATCTCGAACTCAACATCAGAGGACTAATATCTCAATGAGATGAATATTTTCTGTACACCAGACAACATGTCTGGACTTCCATTATTTTAAGACATTCAGACAATTTGATTGTCCTAATTTGACAGATAATTACGAAAATAAGTAATTGCTAATGACCAGTGTTTGTCTTTTCTGGCGAGAGTTTTGTAAAGGAGAAGGACATTGGTAGAGATTTCAAATGATAATAATAATGACAATCTCCTTATTAATGCGGTCTCTCATTTTGATAGGACTCCGACTGCGACTCCGGGGGTTGATAGGATTCCGACTCCGGGTGGCAAGAATAAATAGCCTAGTTTTTTTAAAAAACTGGTAACCTACATCATAGATCATCATAGACTTACCTGACCCTATCTTTGCTGATCATTGCTGCATCAATAATCAATCATTTTCGATGAATGTTTATCAAATGTCGCTTCAAGTTTGATGCATGCGACTCGGCTCCTCCCATCCTGTTGATGTGTGCTTTACACAGCTTTTCTCCAGTCTCTACCAAGCAGGAAAATCCCCATCCTTCTTCAAAATATATGAGCACACTTTCGATTTTAATATGCGCTTTGGAGAAGCCATCACACACGATTAGCGTGAGGGTAAGAGGCAATGTTCTCAAACGAACTATTATTTCATTTTTGTCTCTGATGTGACCTTTGGTGCGTATACAGTAGGTGTGATCGAAGCTAGGAAGGCTTGTCTTCTCTACTAAATCACCGATTGAAAAGACAATCCTTTTTTCACTTTCACGGTTCATTCCCTCAACTATTACAAGCTTTGTATGCAGCAGTGTCTCTGTACTTTTGTTTGAGGGAGAAAGTTGACATCAAGACAGTGACAGCTATGCACGAGGATAAATAATTCGTTTGTATTATATTTCGTGTCTAGTTATAAGCCGGAGTCCGGAGTCCTATGATTTGATAGGACTCCGGGACTCCGACTCCACATTCCTGTTGCAAATGATAATAATAATGACAATTTCTGTATTTGCTCCACTTTTCACAATCGGTGAACGCAGTACAATTAAATCGCATGCACTCAACAAAAGAAATATATAAGCAGAGTAATATAAAAAGCAAAATCAAAGCAGTCAGAATTTAATAAGCATAATGGCGAAACGATTCGTCCTAGCAAAAGGACGCTGTAGAATACAGGTAGATCGAGCTTGAGATGGGTCACGCTCTGTTATAGAGTAGGTATATTGGGTAGAGTAGCAACTCAGCATTTATTAAATCACCAATGTGTCTACAGTTTCGATTTCATTAAATGCATATGAGTCGAAACCTAGTACCACCTGTGAGATATGAAAAATTTTATACTTTTGGAGAAATTTTGTAGAAACGAATCTGACTGATCATGACAGCAATATAGAATAAAGAATAGTTTTCCACAAAGCCTCCATTTCATGTCAATTTGGACAGCAATATATGTTGTTAAATTAGCAATTCGATGGGTCACCATTAAAGCTCATCTATATTATAATAAATTTATTTTCTTAAGCGTGATCATATCACAAACTGTCAGTGAAAAAGCGAAACATCATAATCAAGAAAGCTTATCATAATTATCTTTACAATATGTAAATGGGTACACACTTTTCAAATTCAAGAAACGCCGCTAAAAATTGTGAATGCCGCTAAAAATTGAATTACAAACATGACATCTTAACTAAGAAGTACAATGAGATCTCAACTTTTCCTTGAAGACTTGCAGGGACTTGCATTTTAATGTGCTTCATGAAATATCCTAGATCATCAGGATAATTTCCGCTTAATTAAGATCCTTCTTAGCGAATATTCATTCCTTTGATATCCAACTTGTTTCATGCTACTTATAAAGGGGCTTCATGTCGGTAGTGTATAAATTTGCAAAAAATTTGCTTTTAAAAAACTGCTCAAATAATTTTTTGGACCGCAGGAACGTATTATCTGAAAAAAACTGAATCTTTTCATATAAACATTTTCACTGTACACAGACACTTTTTTCATTCGACACTCTACCTATTTATACTTAGGCTACTCTATGCGCTCTGTGAACACAATTCTCAGGGGATGGTTGTTGTTTAGTGCGATGCGTCTCATAAGCTCTAAAACGTCGATCTGGTCGTTTCCGGCAAAGTTAGAAAGGCTGCATCATCGTCACAGATAATGCGGAGAACCCTTTTTTCAATTGACGTTAGCTTACGTCAGTGGTGGGCAGCCATTTGATAGTCACGAAGTTCATCATTTTCAGCATGAAAGTTGGTTAAAAGATAACATATCGGACATCTGATTTTGTGGTATAATAATAGGTTTTATTCGCAGATTTGCAGCAACTCTGCATTTGAGGCGCAATCTCTATAATGAATGTTTATTTGCAAGGAAAATTTATGAACATTGTCATGATTTAAGTCTTCATGCCTGCTCCCCTTGCTCACCTTGGATGGGCTCGGTACAGTTTCAGCCTACCGGATGATCGGGTAGCACGCCCTAAGTCTTCATGCAAGAAAAAAGAAACAAACGTTATTCTGCTTCTTGGCTCAAATTCTGAGTTTGCTAGGTTTGATAATTTAGTCAATAATGTCAATTTTTCCAACAGGTTATATGAAATGTCAAGTTAACACTTTCTAAATTATTAACGAACAGAATGCATTCTAGGGTCAATAAAATCAATGCGTATGCCGTATGTCAATTATATGCCGGATTTCCTCCAAAGGTAGACGACCTGCATCTGTATCCGCGCGGATGCGGATATGGAAATTTGGTATCTTGCGGAAGCGAATCGGATGCGTATAATCTTCAGTGACTCATCAAACTTCACAGTGGTGATGCACAGAGAAAACACACATGCACAGAATGTCAGCTGCTCACTGTTATTCACAGACCAAACCGAAAAGCACACGTATTCTCGACAGATTTTATGTTTTCATAATGTCTGTGACGTGATGTCATGTGAAGGGAGGGCTGATGAACATTCACAAAGTGCTACTTTTTTGATGACGCCTGGAAGCGTGAAGCTCGAATCCGCCTGCGCTTCCACGGGAAACCAACCGTTTCCGCCTTTATATCACTGCTTTATTTATTTATTCTAGAGAAGCGTTGCTTCGATATTTGCTACTTGTATTTACTGTGAGTGAGGGAGGGGTTCTGACATTGTCAACATATCTTTGTAACTTATTGATTACATGCTTTCAATTTTCATGACAGATTCAGAAATATTCACAACTATCTCATTGGAATTAAGGAAGAAACATTCTTTACATGGCATTTGTGCAAGAATATAATAACATTCCAACCGTGATCTGAATGAAAGTCTAATATATGTGATGTAATTATCTTTGTTTGAACTATCATAACTATGTGACAGTCACTTCTGAATAAATGACAAAACCAATCCATTATTTCACTTTGTAATTAAAGAATTTTGTTTATGTAAATATCAAAGAAAATGTTGAACGCTATAGCTTCTACCTACACATTCCATTTCCATCGGCTTTCGCATTTGTTGCTTCTTTTCCTTCTCCTTGTAAGTTGCAACCAAGAATAGGATCATCCAGGTATCATTAATGCGTGCCAGGATCAGTCTTAGATCTCAATGTGACTTGAAATTTGAGAAGTTGGTATTGATTTTTATTTTGCTAGACATAGTAGCATCTAATGCTGGTTAATAATAATATATCCAATCTTGCTGAAATAAATATAATCGAAATGATCGAAAATGAAATTGTAGTTTTCGAAAAGCAGTTGCAGTAGAAGCTAGATTGTGTTAATAAATGGGACCAGGTAGTTACTCTGGTGAATTTAGCTTCAATACCATACATGCTTATTGTTGTAATCAACAATTTCAATTAAAGGATTCTAACTTTTTAAAAACTATTTCAAGAATCACTTTCATTAATTTTTCTGAATATCTTGATAAAAGGCACTGTCACTTCGTCTAGGACCTATACTAATTTTTCAGGTTATCATTTCTAGCAAAATGCAATTACGAGATTTGCAATTAGCAAGTTATTGAAATTTCGACGGATATTCATTAAATGTCGCTTTATGCACACTACTGGCAAATCACCTAAATTAGTGCGCCTGCAACTGCCGTCGAAATTTCACTAACTTGCTAATTGCAAATCTCATATTTGTCCGGGCATGGCTGCAACTTAAAATAGGGAAGTTCAGTCGATGTTGAAAGATGTGAACTAGGTCTGCAGATGATTTCTGATATTGGATGAAGTAGCAGCTATTCAAGTCTGTTGTCATTTTTCAACTGAGGATGTAGCTCAATATTTGATTATTCTATTTACAAATGCAATTGCGTACATGAAGAATGTCGTCAGGGCAAAACTTTTTCTCTTGATCTGAGAGAGAGAGAGACGGATGAATTTCGATGAAAGTAGATGCAATCATAAATGGTTATAGACATTTGCCATAGATTTAAAGATAAGGTATTCCTGGTGGGCAAGAAAATCGCAGAAAATCAACTTTGTCTTGACCTTCTGGGCTTATTGAAAGCCTATCAACTTTCATATCAGGGTTGTAGCCGGTTGGGCTGGGTTGGGTTAAAGTTTTGGCAATCGACAGACCGGCACGGGTTGAAAAACCGGTCGAGGATCAACCAAAAAATGCAAGATACTTAAAAAATGATTAAGCACATTTAAATGCGAATGAAGATTTTAAGACAAGTAGCCTGGCAATTGATAAATTTATCAAATCTCAACAGATGTAGCCACCACGAGACATGTTTCGGTCTGTTGGGCCCAATCAGTCGTGGGCAGGTTTGAACCAGCGACGTTGGAGATAGAGGACGTGCAAGCATACCCTCTAGCCCCAAGGCCACCACACCATCTGTTGAGAGCGTGAATTAGCCAGGAAGGCACTGCTTTAACACAGGCACGTGGAGGGTGGATTGCATTCTGCAATCACTTAGTACCGCATCCCAGATTGAGGCGCTTCACGCAGGCGCTACTCAATACATGTTAAGACAAGTAACCTGGCAATTGACAAATTTATCAAATCTGAATGAGGATTCGTTCATATATGGCTGGTACGAGACTTCAAGTTGCAAACCCGTGTATGATTGCCCGTCTTTGCTCTACATGATGTATCGACCTAAGAATCGCATAGTGAGTCGACCTTGACACGAAAATTGAGTCGTGGTTAGAAGGCCCTACATGAGTATCCTTATTTTCTGCATTGGTTTACAATGACTTAAAATCGATTTGATCGGTTATGTTTGTGACATTAACTATTCAGATAGCTCCAATGATTGGGGCCTGTGAGTTATGTGTTTGTCATCCTCAGGAAAAACCGTAATGTACGACAAAGCTCTTGTCTTGATGTCAGTCAAGACGTCTGGTACTGTGAATGCGGAAAGCCAACTACAGTGCTACTTCAGATCGATCTTTATAAACTGCAAGCAGTGTTGAAGCTTTACCTATGCTTAAATAAGCTTACATTAACGGTCTTTTGGTGGTATACATGCACATGGATAGTACTTTCCATCTTTCGAAATCAATCAGCCTTTATGTTGATTCATAGAATTCGTATGAATTAGAGTTGTAACTGTAATTCATTCTTACATGAAAAAGCCTCTATAATGCCGAATCTATAGAGCCTAATTCTAACATGATGAAGAAAAGCAATTTGCGCATGTGCAAATGCTAGGCCTACCAAATGCTATGCGCATAACAATTCTTTGATCTTGCACAGGCCTTATCCTCAAAGTCAATGAAGAAATCACACATAATTTCTTGTTTTGATGAAAGTGACGTTTGTTGGCCACTTATAGAAAATCCCTTGCAATTGTCGCTTTTGTTTTTTTCTTCTTGACTTTCGTTAAAAGTATCTAATACAAGATTTCGACATTGTAAAGCCCATCAATTTGAGATGTGAGTGAGTTTGTACTCTAAATACAAACTCTGAGTACTCTAAGTGAGTAACGAGAAAAACAAGTTTGAGGTTCTATAACGTTTAAAACTTCTATCGTTAAATAGTATTTTCCACAGCATTAATGACCATCAACATCTCATCATAAACGCTCTTCACTGGATCCGGGAAACGGGGGGATCTCATACCGCATCCCGGATGCGGATCTTGACCCGGTGCAATCCCTGTTTCAGGGCTATATAGATTACATCCTCCACGTTTTCAAGTTTGTCTGAAAGTTATTAACATTAAACAATTACTGCTTGTCCTATTGGGAAATAATATTTCATGCAGTTTGAATTGTACCTCATGAATTTTAGGCGGTTGTTAGAAGCTGAAACCATGTCCGTATATCTGAATGCATGCATCTTTCCACGCCGTTTTCGCGTGTGTGCACATATTTAAACTCTGTTTTGTCTACTTTTTCATCAGCTGTTATTGGAAATATTCCATGATTTTTCAGTGCGGCATCCCTTTTCATTATCGATATAACTGAATTGATGCATTAATGCTGTTTTGATTTTATTAGGTCATTGTAATTATAGTAGAAATTGTCGCAAACAACAGATGTTGAAAAGAATAGTTGTCCACCTCACTCAGGCTAGACCTGACCGTAGCAGATATCAAGTTGGGAACAAATACACACTTTTGCAAGTTCAAATACAATATTTTCCTTTTTAGTGTCAGAATACAGATGCATTAATGCAACAATAGCATTCAAAAATTCAAAATGCAGATATGAATACTTTATTCTGAAAATACAAAGACAAGTACTGGAAAAGTATTTTCTGGTTAAGTGCATTCCAATTTTAAAATGCAATTGAACATTTACTAACATAAGTATAGCAGAGATCGCTTGCACTTCACTCTAAAATCTTTGCTTCCTCAAGTGTTTCTCCTGCACTGCATAAACTGAATAGTGCATAAAGCAGAAAATGCACACATAGACTACTATAGGAAGTTCCTTTAGCATTTAATCAGAATATATGGGCCATAGACAAAACCATGGTGATGTTGACCTTTACCTGCATCTTATTGGAGAACTACAGCAACTACAATTCCTTTTTGTATGTAAGAGGATTGCCTAAGCTAATGCACTACCTATTTTATGAAAATAATGTGCACAGAGCTTTTTTCCACTAATTCAAAGAGTTCAGTTTTTCTCAAAATTTTACGGGAGTTCCCGACGTGGGAAATCCTGTGCTGAACCCAGCTAAATAGTTTGTTGTGTGATAGAAATAATTCTCATCAAATAAATTTTTGCTTTGGCTTTCAATCACAGCAATTAGCTGAAAACAAAGACTTAATATAAGCGTAAAGCACTATTTTTTTCTACAGTATCACCATCGAAGCATAACTAAGCATTCAGAGAGCCAGGTCAACGTTTCCCTCATCACAATCTGAAGCTACTGCAATCACATAATTAGATTGTTTAACCGCATCACTTTGCTAGAAGTGTAGACTGATTCAAAGCGATGGCACATGCAGAAACTTACTAAGTGGGCAAAGAGAAATTTTCATTGCCTTACAGAGAGAGATAGGAAAAATAGTCGTGAGTCTCTTGCGGATTGATGTGAATTTCCTCAAAATTTCTTCGGATTCGAAGAATTCAGATAATTGCGCAAAGGTGTTCCCGATGATGTTGTGCCTTCCCATCATTATTAAAAAAGTTAGCAGGCGCACGAGAAAACGTTCACAAACTTCATTGCAGAACTTGATATTGTTTGTGTCTCTCTGCTGTGTGATCCGGTTGATAACAGTCACTGAAACTTCGTGCAGTTTGGCGTGTTGAATGTTAAAACTGGCTGCTCGTTGTTCGATTGCTATGGTATTATGTCAGCAGATTGTGCCATTTCATTAACGCTACATGTTCCAATCACAGAATTGGACAGGTCGTCTCTTCTTCCGTTTGACCAGAAGGGAAGCATTGGAACATGTAATGTTATTGAAATGGCACAATCTCCTGACTAAATACCATAGCAATCGAACAATGAGCAGCCAGTTCAACATTAAACATGCCAAATGCGAAGTTTCAGTGATTGTTGTCAACCGGATCACACAGCAAAGAGACACAGACGATATCAAGTTCTGCAGAGAAGTTTGTGAACGTTCTTTCGCGCACCTGCCAAATTTTTTAATAATGATCAGATGACCCAACATTATCGAGAAGACTTTTGCGCAATGATCTGAATTCTTCGAATCTGAAGGAGTCGTGGCGATCGGAGCATTTTGAAGGAATTCAGAGCAATCCGCAAGCGACGCACGACTATTTTTCCTGTCTCTGCAAGGTATTAAAAATTTCTTTTTGTCCACTTATTAAGTTCCTGCATGTGCCATCTGTTTGAATGAGTTTGCACTTCTAGCAAAGTGATACGATTAAACAATCTAATTATGTGGTTCCAATGCTTCTTTTCTAGTCAAAAAGAAGAGACGACTTGTCGAATTCTGTGACTTGTGAACTTCTACAGAAATCCAACACTGTATGACACTGAAGGACTAGAAAGGACATGCATATCGAAAACAATGCTGCACTATGGATACGTGTTGATAGCGTCTTCCAGTGGCTGGCAGTGCCACCTTGTCAGCAAAGATTCACGATTATGAAAGCTGCAGCACCAAAACTTAAAACCAGATCAAAGTCTTCGAATGAAGTTCAACAACAACGCTTTGATAATCTCAAATAAGATATTCAAAACTTTATGAAGTCCGAGCTAGCATGCAAACCGCAGTCAGCGCATTGACATCTAGCATCGTTGGTTTGTGTGGAAGAATCCTTGAAAGCCGCAATAATATCCCAAACATACTACGAAAACGAAATACAACAAGTGAAACGAAGAATGGATGATCTGAGTGAAGAAAATGTTTTAATAAGGAACAGAATAATTGACATAATTTTTGAGGAAATGGTGTCAGAAATTTCAATTCGGGAATCAAAGAAATGCAACATAATCGCATCGCAATTTCCAGAAACAAGTCGTGTAGTGTTGAAGAACGAAAATTAAAAGACAAAGGGCAAATAGCTGTCATTGCCGAAGAGCTGGAGGTTGAAGAATATGAAATGAAGGATATATGAGTGTATATCGCATTGGTAGAAACCTGCAGAGACCATGACTTATTCCATTTATCTTTGAAGATACTTCGCATAAAAACCCTTTCTCAGAAAAGCCAAGTTGCTGAGAGGTTCAAGAGTGCTGCTTTAATACTGATCTGACATTCCTTCAAAAAGAAAAAATAATGGACTGATGGATGACTTGAAACGTTATCGTCAAAATGGCGTTGAAATAGTCATAAGAAGAGTAAAACTTAAAAAGATATTGCTTTAAATCTTCAACAGCATTTTCTTTAAATACTTATGCCGACACAGTTCATTTACATCAATCCGTCTCTTTTTACCACCCATTGTTATCTGAAGTGTGAGATTGTTATCAATTAATATTGATGAACATAATACATTTTCGTCAACTTTCTCCTCGGATATCTTGGTTCTTGGCTCCAAGAAGCATCGCCGACTCTTAAATTTCGCCATCCGGTTACTTGAGTCCATATCTTGGGTTCGAGAAGATTTATCGCGTTGGTGGAGGTATTTGTTGCTACATTCGAAATGATCTCAGATGTTTGAATTTAATTTTTTGTTGCCATCGGTCGGGATTCATTCATTTTGTAAGGATCAATAAAAGCAATTTTATGTGACCGTGTAGTATTTTATTCCCAATTTAGATCTCAGATGTGATAAACATTTACGTGTCAACCCTAACAACCATCCGATTTCCTCCTCTAAAGCTGATTTTGATGGATGCTATATTCGCCCAACTTTAGATCAACCGCAGAGGATGAGATCATTCAATTTTTCCTCGATCGTCTAAATAAAACACTCGACAGCTCCTCTTCTGGCCTTCGGTTAATCTTTTGGTGTGAATTCATCAAGTTGTCGACGGCAAACGTTGAAAATACTTTGGTCTCTCGTAAATTGCAAATTTTTCTACGCAACATGGATCAGAGTTAGACAAAATATTTTTCGATGATTCTCTCAAAGTAACAATCCACTAATGTCTGTCATGGTCCCGCTTTCGGCAAATCTGACCCTTTTCAACTATCATAAAGGCAAAAGCGCAAGTGAAACACAAAAGTGCAAAAGTGACGCACATTCGACTGCTTCTAAAGTTCACTACTTTCTGCACTCGTTCTTTTCTGAAGCTTCCTTCATAAATATTATTTTGTACCTTGTCTTGCATTCTTCTGTTATATTGCGTAAGAAATAAGCGCATGCAATATTATCATCAAATCTCTTTTGTACATAGAATCATCAGCTTTCAATACAGGCCTATCACCTTGCGACAATAATCTACAGCTATTGTGTGCATAACGTTGATCTAGATCCGTGTTCAAATGAATGGCTGAAATACGAGTAACAATCAACCAACAGCGGGCATCCAGCGGATAGGGAAACAAAGCTGCTAATTCAAACATAAGTCAGCTATCGTCAGGAAGTTTACAAGTCACATTTTAAAGCAATTCTTGTGCTACTGATTATTTGACAGCATTCACAAATGAGTAGAATATGCAGCACTTCAAACATTTTGTTAAGGGAGAAATTGACATTCTCTGGACAGAATGATTTGTGGATACGATTTACAGATAGCATTTGGATATTTTATCTGATGCTTTTGTCAAATTCAGACTTCTACATTTTTTCCATTAGTTTTCATCATAACTGCCACACGGATATCGCTTGCATATATACTCGTGTTCTCGTGAAATTCTTTGCCTAATATACATGTGCAAGAGTGCGAAGATCAATTAACGATTCGAGATTGCTATCTTGTGAATTGTTTTCCCATAAAATCATCTGACAGTGACTTGCTTGTTTTAGTGCGACAGCTTATTATGCTGAGCACGTTGCATTGAAAATCTATCAACTTACACAAAGAAGTTTTCGGAACATTTTTGGGGCAAATTATTGTTTTGCTACGTGTTACCAGAAATCATCAAAAAATGGAACACCTGAATTATCACAAAATTCATTCGATCCATATGCAATCCAACGTCGTCGAACATTAATGTGTCATAGTAATCAATGATGAAAAACTAAATTGTGAGTTTTGAGGACTATGCTATCTCATGATCAGCTTGTTCAAGTGTTTAATGCAATTATCAGATCAATATTCGAGTATGCATCTCCTCTGTTTTTGATCCCCGGAACTGTTTTAAATCTGAAAGTTGAAGCAATTTGTAGACGTGCATCCTGCATCATCTACGGATTTGATATTAATGCATATGAAAAGTGCAATTTATTGAACGTTGTTGAGCGCAGAAAAGTTCTTGCACTTCGGCTCTTCAGAAATGCATTGTATAATCCATGCCATCTTCATGAACTTCTTCCCAATAGCTCTAATAGAAACGGTCGTATTATACTTCCACATGACTTCGCGCCGCACAAAAGGATTTATCTTCGCTACTTCCGTGTTATACAACGACTCCCTATGACCCATGATGTTTTAATGTTGCTGTTCTTATGAATTTTTATGATGAATCACTTTTATTTTATATTCTTCACTGTAATTCTGAGCAAGTCTCCACGATTCCCATTTCGGAGATTTTTGTGTTTTGCAAATATGCGCTTATCAATCAATCAATCATACATAATTGGAAAGTCTGCATTCTCAGGTTCCAAATGAGTTATGAGACACTTGCATACGCTGTGTTGCTTGCTGAACAGTGCTCAAAGTATGAAGCTCGTTCAATTTACATATCGCAAATTTTCAATAAGAAAACTTGTGATTATGATAATAAATCAGGCACGAGGAGAACGAGCGTTTTCTGAGCTTTCTTTTGATATCCTGGTCATAAAAATCGATTAACTATGAGAAAATAGTGAAATCATGAAGTTATCTCAAAGTCATGAGATCTTTGACTGAAAACGTCATATTCTCACTTTTCATCAAAAATGCTTATGTTTGGCATCTTCATAGTTCTCTCGATGTAAGGAGTGCGGGTATGTAGACTTTATGCAAATAATTCAATAGTTCTTTTTCAAAACTTCCTCAACATTTTGTCTCATAACTGCTTAGGTACACAAACATGCAAGGTAAACAATCTGCGGTCGATGTAAGAGAACAAAGACATGCCTTAGCAAATTGTTTTGCTTTGAACATTCATTCACTTTATATGGTGTTTGTGTACTTAAGGAGTTATGAGGAAGTTTGAAAAAGAACTATTGAACCTACTTGAATAAAGATTACATGTTCGTACTTCCTACATTGCGATGATTCTGAAGATACCAGCCATGGAGATTTTTGATGAAAGAGTGATAAGATAACATTTTCAACCAAAACACTCATGATTTTGTGATAGCTTCACGATATCACTATTACTCCAATTTCTAGTTGATGCGTCTTTCTCATCTTCATGTATTTAAAGGAAACTTAAATCGCTCCATCCTGAATCTGCATTGTCTAAAAAACCCTCAATGACACCTACAGTACATGTAATATGGACACATGAGCATATATATCACTATTCTGTAGTGGTCTGCCATTCTAAAAAAATCAGTATTCAAATATTCGGAAAAGATGACCAGCGAATATTCGAATATATTAGAAAATCTGATATATTTTTACTTGTCCATTTAAATCAACTTCAGAATAAACACAATGTCGAAGAAAGCATTTCAATTTTTGGTGACTCTTTTAAAGGTTAAAAAAGCTAACTTACGTAAGCCTAAAATAAGCACATGTACATAAGTTTCGTTCGTTCTTTATAGTCATCTAATATCTGTTGTACTCGCATAATTTCAGTACTTAGAATCACGACATAGGCTACTAGCCATAGCTTGATTGTTCTTCGATTATCATAAAACTTCTTTCTATCTAAACATTAAAATAATTTACTTTCAATTTAAGATATTTGCAACACATATAACAGCACCATGGAAAGAAGAGGAACCAACTAGAACTTGTCAGACGCGCAGATTCGTAGTAGGCACAGGGTGTGCATCACAGGGATGCGGAGTCATATCATTTTGATTGGACTCCGACTCCGGGTGGCAAGTATATAAGCTTAGTTTTTTGAAAGATTAACTGGCAGCCTACATCACAGATCATTATAGGCTTGCCTGAATCGATATTTAGTGATAATTGCATCAATTATCAATCATTTTCGATGAAAGGTGAAATGTCTCTTTAAGTTGGATGCATGCGACTCGGCTCCTCCCATCTTCTTGATGGTCTTTCACAAGGTATCTTCACAAGGTTTTTCTCCAGTCTCCATCAGGCAGGAAAATCCCCATCCTTCTCCAAAAAATATGAGTACACTTTCGATTTTAATATCCGCTTTAGAGAAGTCATCACACACGATTAACGTGAGGGTAAGATGATTTGTTTGTATTATATTATTTCGTGTCTAGTTGTAGACCGGAGTCTGGAGTCCTATGATTTGATAGAACTCCGACTCCAGCAAAAATGATAGGACTCCGGGACTCCGACTCCACATCCATGGTGCATCATTCTGTGAAAGTCTCATTTTCGGCCTCGTTCCCTGAAGAATCTCGTTCTGACTGCCGTACTACAAAAATCCGACACTTCCTAATATACTTATATATTATCCTTGCTATATATGTGTTTTCATGACAGCGGTACCCAAACGACAGCGCCTTCCAGCGGTTGACAATTGGAAGTTGCGGCTGCTTACACTTCACTTTGTAAATATTCACGATTACTATCATCTGTCTATATAAAAGTATTTCAATAAAATAGCTTAATATCAATCGCATAGCGCCACGAACATACAACTGTCGCATGTTTTAGTAATTTGCTTCTTCTAAAGATCTAGGAATTGTCGCATAGGAGAGCAGCTGAAATATCCATCAACAAGCAGCTGTTTCGGCTATCTATTCTAGTCTCATTAGCTTAAACAAAGCGAAAAGTCGGATTACTATGAGTGATAGCGTCCATTCGCAATTAGTTTGTACCATCATATCTATGTTAATATACTCATTAACTGCTTCATCTAAGCACATTTAAACAATAAGTGAGAATATATTTAAGCCGTTTAAAGTCATTTTAATAAATTGAAGCTTTAATAGCAACGTCTCTACTGAAGGAGTACTTGAATAAACAAGTGCAGTGTTTCTGTTCCACAGTTGACTTCTTCTCAATACTTTTTGCTATAATACGAAGAGGAAGAGCTTAAATAAGTTTGAAGATTGCAGAAACAATTATGCATCCCGCTACGTCGTGAGAATTGAGAAGTTAAAACTTATAACGATACTTTCCAACAACACGCTCGCAGCTAGCAGCACTAAATGATTTCAAGCAACGGGAGAAAATACTAAAAAAGACTTGAAATGAACTGTGAGACATACGGAATCATACTCTATCCATGAGAAAATGATAGAGTAGCATTAACCTCATCTCTTGGAAGCAAAGGAAAAAATACAACCTGGAACTATTATCTGCTTTTGCGCAGATATATTTTCTTTACAACAATCCAGACGATGTGATACGAAAATCGTCTGCTAAAACATCAAAGATTGATAAAACGTAGTTGCTTTTCCGGATAGACGGACGATTTCTGTAAACTGAGCCCAAAATACGACTGCGTCAAAAGGACAATTAAAGGTCGACCACAGTTTTCTGCCAAACTGAAATTACCTCTGCGATGTGTGAGCTGTATGAATCATAGATATTGGACCGCGTGACCAACAGAATTAGATTGTTTAAGCGTGTTTCGTTGCTAGAAGTACAAGCTGATTCAAAACGATGGCACATGCAGGAACTTATTAAGTGGGCAAGAAAAAATTTCCAATGCCCTACAGAGAAGTAGTCGTACGTCGCTTGCGGATTGCTGTGAGTTCCTTCAAAATGCTCCGATCGCTGAGATTCTTTCAGATTCGAAGAATTCACATTATTGCGCAAAAGTTTTCTCAATAATGTTGGGCCCTCCGATCATCATTAAAACGTTCTCAAACTACTCTGCAGAACTTGATATCGTCTGCGTCTCTTTGCTGTGTGTTGCGGTTGATAGCGGTCACTGAAACTCCGCACAACTTTGCGTGTTTAATGTTGAACTGGCTGCTTATTGTTTGATTTCTATGGTATTATGTCAGCAGGCAGATTGTGCCATTGCATGTTCCAATGCTTCCTTTCGAGTAAAACAGAAGAAGAAACGACCTGTCTAATTCTGTGGTTGAAGGCGCTTGACGCCGAAGGCCTGTCTGTTTGACGTTGTAACTTCTACTTTATTATATCAGCCTCCAAATTGAAAAGGTAGTTTCGATTACTTTTCGATTATATCAGCAGATTATGCCATTTCATAGACATTGCAACCATGTTCCAATGCTTCCTTTCTAGTTAAACATAAGAAGAAACGATCGGTCTACTTCTGTGGGTGCATCAAACTTGCAAAGAGGTCGCACCCCTCATACTAGTCAGTCTCACAACTGTGGGTACAAGTGAATTAGAACATCCTGGGCTGACTTCGTACACCGTTTATGTGCGACAAGTGGACACAACTGTTGACAAGATATTTCTTATTGTCTGATTAACAAGCAAAGTGAATCTTGATCTTTGATAGTAGAAACAAAATATGTTCTGTAATAGTTGCACTGTCATTATACTCTATGTGTTCTTCATTCAAGGAATTGTCTCTCGGCTTAGCCTCGCACTATGATTCGCAGCTTCGTGCAGATGTCATAATTGTATATATATACTGTATAACTTTTTTTGACTGTCATTTTCGATGAAAAATTCTAGGCATTGAGGTGTCTGTGGCACGAAGCGTTGGCCCGTCCACTTTCATTTTGATACAATTTAAGTTATTGCTGGTCAAAAGTAATTGACAAGAAGCGACTCTGAATTTTTCATCGAAAATGACAATCAACGCGTTACTGTTCTTGGCCATCAACTGGACTGTTTTTTTGATTTCCTTATTAAAAGCAGTGCTATTCATGTTGTGATTTCTTTCATTGCTGCTCACCAGATGTTTATTTTGTTTTATTTTATTTATCTGCAACTTTTACGCAGAGCAATTTCTAAATAGCAAGCTTCCACTGCAGTTTGACTTACATGCACATAAATTGCATTGCAATGAAAGTTGTTATATCTGCATAATCCTATTTCCAACAAAGCCCAGATTACAATGCATTCCCTCTGCTGTTCATAACGTGCTCCACAGGTGATCTTATCATTCATGCTCAGATTGCAAAAATCAACCACAAGCCTATATTACTCTTCCTCGTATGCATGCCATCATGATATATCCTAAAGTAATTGCAGGAGTAAATTTCTCTTTGCACATCAAGGCATCGATTTAGATAAATTAGTCTTGAGTTTTCATCTGATATTTTCTTTTCCTTCATTATCTGAATTTATGAATTTACGATCGACAGAAGAAGTATCCATCTCTTCTAAATTCCATGATTATGTCGACTTCTAAACTATCTGTATGTATTTTGCGATGTTACTTATCATTTGAAATTCAATGTATCCATCTCTTCAAGGGATCCAAATTAATGCAGATATTTGTACAAGTCTGTGTGTCCTAGTGGAATTTTCGACTGTCGCTCCAATATCAATACTCATTTCGCTTATCAATTCGTTTGTATAAAATTTCGGCAGTCTATGGCTTGCTTTGCGCTGGCAGTTCATGTGCTGTGCAGTAGATGACGAAGATGACCTTGTTATGACGTTTATCGTAATTTCTTCTGACACAGAACATGACGTCAGTGCTGCAGTGGCAGTTCAGGTGCAGCTCAGCGATTAGACCGAATTCTATTTCTTTGCAGCCTGCTGCAATGATAGTGTCATCTGATTGGTTAATTTTCTCTATTTTTCGTTCCATGACTCACTTTGGTTGGACAGTGCAGTAACTGATTTGCTGTCTTGCTGTTTGCAATGTAAATTAGGTGCTGCACATGCACTTCTGTTTCATGGCTATGTCATGCTGCGTTTCAGTCACGTGACAGGCGTGTCACTCGTCTGCTGCAATTGCAGCGACTGCCAATGTAAAGTAGGCTTAAATTCTATGTTATAGTTGCCGGTAGCTGAAGCTTCAAAGATATGTCGACAGTTGATTGGGCGAATTTTGTTGCCTTATTTACCGGTTTTCCCACAATTTGAAATAAAATGAATCTTTTTATTCAAAATTTGAATGTACTTAATTATTGAGCTTGGTTATCTGTCACCAAAAATCATTTCCAGTGTTACAGACTCTTCTTTGATTATGTCGAAAATTTAGGTCCAATTCCTTAAGTTTACATATTCAAATTTTGAATATTGAGAGAAATCAGTCATGAATGCATGAACACTGTACACTTAATACGGCATATGCTCCTGAGAAGACTCAAACCACTTTTAAGCAGAAGGGATTTGATCATGGCGTACTGCTCCATTACTATGCCTGTTCTGACTTATGCTTCACTTTTCGTTTTTTGGATTGGGTGGTTCACTCTCTCATGCGCTGTAAAACATTCAAAAGAGGGGACTCATCGTGTAATATGTGGTGGCGACTACAAATGTGATCTTCTCCCAACTCAAGACATCAATCTAATGGCAATTGCTGAGAAGAACGGGGAACATCCTCTACAGCCCTTATGCCTTTGCGAATTTCTAGATCTGGACAAATGCAACAGCCTTTTTCTGGGACTTCTCATCGTCGTTTAAACTTATTTTCCCCTTTGTTATAAAATATAGATTGCATGAATGCCTCTCATCAATCGTTAAGATCCCTTTGATCCTCATTTGAATGTGACATCTCATCACTTCTACTTCTTTTTCTTCTGTCTCTGGCTTATCCCACATCAAGTAGGGTAGTCGTTTCTGGTCCGTGTTCGCCACATGGTTCGATCCGCTGCATCCCGCTCCTTCAACTTCTTCTCCTTTAAATCTTCACTCACTCAATCCGACCATCTTCTCCTCGGTCTTCCAGGCTTCCGCTTACCATGCACTCTCCAGTCGAGCATTTGCTTTGTTATTTGTGTCTGTTCTCTTCGAAGGATATGACCGCACCACCTCAGTCACTTTTCCTGTACCTTCTTATGGATCTCTGTGACCTGCAAGCTTTTGTTTGATGGTATCGTTCCGGATTTTGTCTTTCATTGTCACTCCATATGATCAGCGCAGCATCTTCATCTCGGCGACGTCCAACTTCTTTTCTTGTGTCTTCTTGATTCCCCATGTTTCCGCTCCATGCGTCATTGCCGGTCTCACCGCTATCTTGTGGATCGCATAGTACTCCTCGAAGTTTCCTCCAGTTTTGCCATCCAATTTGGATTCTATGGGCCACCTCTGCATCCAGCTCTCCATCCTCCGCCATCGTCGAACCCAAGTACTTTAATTTCTTTACCCTGTTCAGCTGCTGGTTCTGTGGTTGGATGTTTTCGTCACCGTCCTTATTGAATTGCAAGTATTCTATTTTCCTTCTATTGATGTTAAGGCCCCTCTCTTCCGACACTTTTCTCCATTCTTCCAGTTTTCTCTCGACTGTTTCATATTCATTACTACACAGAACGATGTCATCACTTTTACTATTACTTACTTACTCGTTCATATGTCAAGGTGTTTGAAAAGATTTGGATTTCCCATTTCATTATTTCATAAGGACAGTTATTTCGGGACACACAATTGCTATATTAGGTACATAGAACGCATTCGGAAGATAGTACTTTTCACACACTACTTGCGATACTTCCTGTAAGTTCAGACATCTGTGCGGATTTACTCAGATTGATTTCGGCATGATCAGAGGGATTAGGAGAAAATGCCGCATTCAGAGAACGCAATATAAATAGAACAATTTAATAATGAGTTGCATCTTCAGTTGAAAAATTGGAACATACCTGAATAGCTATCATTACGTCTAACATTCCCATTTAAATAAACAGTCAAAGCCGGAGTAAATTTAAGATGCGCTTGGTACATTTCCACTGGCACTTCTGGTACTTCAACAGGCCGCATCGATGTTGAGAGATGTGAACTAGGCTTGCCATGTGTGTACTCAAGGTATGTTGAGTTGGCAGCTATTCAAGTCTGTTCCCAATTATCAACTGAAGATGCCACTCTGTGTTTATTTACATAGGAATATGCTCCAAACAAAGTAAACAATTGATTGTGGGAGCTATTCTTGTCAGGGAGTTTTCATGAACTGCTACATCGGCATATGAGAAGATTCTGCTAAATTATAACATTTCAGTTGCTTTCTGTTCCACAGTAAATGATAATTTTCAACGAATCTAGAAAATTCAGGCAATCTATTCGTCAATTAGTCTCACTTCCATCATCTGCGTAAACACAGAGTCGTCCATCTTCGATCTACAAATGGCAAGCCGTTTCAAATTTTCATGCTGATCTTATTATCCATTCGCGTTCATATCCTTCTAAATTATCTTAGTGAGAGAGTCAGACAAGCCTTCCATTAACTCGATACGTTCTCACATTTCCGATTTGTGGGAGATTGTGCTGCTCTAGCATGCAATCATTTCTTTACTATATCATCTCCGAAGAAACAGCACTTCCTAAACCTAAAAATATTTTTTCAAATCGATTCTCGAATCCATTCGTCTACTAAATTTTTGCATCCGTTCCCTGATGTTTATGTTAATTAATCCGTCTAATAAAGAAGATTCTAGTCCGGAACCGTCAATGAAGTTGTATAAGAACTATCATTCTTCTGAGACATTCAATTCTTCGCATCGCTTCCTCAACATTTGCCGCTTATTCAGATATTTGCAGCTGACATCGCAGCTGAAGTACATCGAATGTGAAAGTGTCATAATGTGGATATCTTTTTTAACACTATATAGATGTAATTTTTAATTGACAATTTTGACATTATGAGCAATTAATTATCTGCAAGGAGTATACGGCGGATTTTCAATCTTATATATATATATATATATATATATACACTAATCCCAAAAATGTGTGTCACCTTTTAGTATAATCAAATATGTGCCTATCAAAACTGTACCATACCGTAAACAATCGATCATTTCACATCTTTAGTGGCTCTACTGCGGATGAAATCTTATTAAGAGCAGAAAATAGAGGCTAAGGAGTGGGCAGTTGCTGCGTTCGGTGGATTTCTTCTTATAACGGCAGTTTTTCATTTACTAAATCTCACTTTGTTTCTCGGTGTCTACCTTAAAATTTTTCTTTTGCTAAAAGTCTGAGGTTAGGTAATTTCTCATGTTGCTATCTTCATAACTAGAAAGCCAAGAGCTTCAGGGGCCTCTACTATAAGCCATATTTTCTTCAGTTTCCCATCATCTTTATCTGTCAATTTTATTTCTTAATTTTGCTGCTTTAATTTTGTTGATCGTGTAGACATGCTTGAGTACAATTAACTTCATAATCAAAGCTTTCTAATACCATTGCATCTTATAACATCCATAGAAATATATTTCAATTCAATGACTAACTTATCCATGCCTTATTGAGTGTTCAATGTCTTCATAGATGTATCTAAACTAGCAACTTTGCAACGATGTCACATATTAACATTAGAAATCAATTCAAATGGTGACAGACATTTTTTGGATTTGTGTATATACTCAGAAGTTTCTGATTTCAGAATGAAATAAGCTATGATCGGCAATGATATCATTATATTTTTAAGATGATATAATATGACATCATTTTAGATAATTTTATTTTTTATAATGAAAATAGAAAATTTTTTAGTGAAATAGACGTAGGCATACGCCGTAAATAGATCTAGCCATACGAATTTTTCGATTGGCACTGCAACCATGTAACTTTTACTGCTCTTAGCAATGAAGTTAAAGTTAGATTGCATGCAGCATCGATATATTCCAAATAATGGAAGACCGAAGAAAGCAGTTTAGTCATACAAAACTTCTTGTTTATCAAAACTTAGGTAGGGTCTATGCCCTATACATTAGACATCGCAAGTTTTGATTTTAGCTTTATACGCTCGAATTACAAATATGTCTACAGTATGCAGTTGGTTAGGCCGACAGTATCTAAAGTACGAAGAAAGGCTAAAAATATTTAGATTACGGTCAAGACTTCAAAAACATCAAGGCAGTTGTTAATGAGTTCAATGTTCAATCATAGGCTTGTTGGATGTCTGAAGTAACCAGCAATATATGAGATATACACTGTACATGTACAGCTAATCCCAGAGAACGGCGGTCTTTATTAACCAGAATTTTAATTATCCAAGTCCGAAATGTCGAGCTTTGACCGTACTCGCATTTCAAAATTTTAATGTGTGAGTCATATATGCTTCTTAGCGCACCTGCAGTCTCTCATTATTTGACAATCTGCATGATAGACAGACAATAGCCTGTTGCTTTTCGCTTCATGAATCAACCAGTGGGGAAGGACATGGGTAGAACAAACGAAAGAGAATAAATCTGTTTCAGTACAAAATGCGAAGAATCTATGATTAGAAAATAAAATGGAACAAAATTTTTTGATGATATCATTCCATATCATTTTCCTCAGAATAAAATGGCATCATTGTATCATTGCCGATATTTGGAAATAAGCGATCCTCTACCACAGAAGTCTTTGGTGTTGGCGGCATCGTTCATTAACCCTCGCCCCGATTATTTTAGTCTTTTTCAGACCGCTCCTCAAGAGGCCCTCAAGATCTCTTAAACTAAATAGCGGAACTAAGTCCACAATATAATTCCGGCACTCTTTTTAGTCACATATCTTCATTCTGTAAATAACATTTTAGAATTTGAATTTGATATTTTACAAAATTTTCGTTCATATGACTTCATGTTGAAAATTGGCAACATAGGTTTTTTACGGCTACCAGCTTTGACACGAATTACATCATCATGATGCATTCATATCATCCTAAAGAAATCTAGATATTCAATTGGTGCATCTGAAAGCAACTCAACACATCACATAGAGGTTCATTAAATTCTGGTGGAATTAATGGCGAAAATCCATTTCCAGTTCACTATTAGACGAACTCCTAACTGATAAAGTTCAGAGCAAAATGAAATGACAAGGCTAAAAAGAACTACTATTTTCACATGTTTGAATTACTACTACTACATTTATTAGTAGTAAGAGTAAGGTATGCTAAATTCAGACAATGTGTATCATTACACATCATCGGCATCGATAAATTTCATTTTAAATCAAATACTAGTGGCCAAAACACCATAAAAGAAAACAAAAGTATTCAATACTTTGAGGATGTACCTGCTTTTCAATCAAATATCAATTATTCGACCTTTCAGTGGACCAAAGTCAAAAAAATATTTTAACATCGTAACAAAAATGGGCGAAGAATATGATGCTGAGATGCACAGTGTCACATATAAAATATTTCAGAAGCTAGAGCAAGTTTCGGGAGTCAACCCCCCCCCTCCAACGGCGTGAGGGAATTAATATTCAGAGATTTGTAGAGTTAAAACATATTACCTGCTTTCATAAGCAACAATTTTGGTGCATGGATTACACATAGTCGTGGAGCTAGCACGAAGTTGTAGAGGGACGTAAATCAAGTTTTCACACACCTCTTGACCGCTGTAAAACTACATGTCTTTCAGATCAGTTCTTCTGTATTTCATAAATAGCATGAACTGAAAAACCCCATGCATTCCCAATATAGAAATGGTTGCATATTGACTTTGAACATGATTTCATCTATCACATTTGATTTACTATGTAGAATGCGAAATTTCTTTAATTCTTCTTTAATTTTCTTCAATTTCATCTGATGTTGTGGTCATAGAGTGCGTAGGCTATATGTTAGGTAGACTGGTAACTCTGCATCTATTAAATCTCTAATGTGTGTATACATTTTCTATTTCATTAAATGAACATGAGTCGAGACCAGGTCGAGACCCAGTGCCACCTGTGAGATATGCAGCTTTGTACTTTTGGAGAAATGTAAACGAATTTGACTGATAATGATAGCAATGCAGAATAAGGAGTAGCATGAGGAATAGTATTCCACAAATCCATGTCATGACAACTTGGAGAGGTAATACAGTTTGTTAAATTAGCAATTCGATGGGTTACCATTAAAGCTCAGCTTTATTGTAATAAGATTATTTCTTAAGCGTGATCATATCACAAACTGCCACTGAAAGAGCAAAACATCATAATCAAAGAAACTGATCACAATGAGCTTTAAAAGATGCATTTAGTCAGATTCAAGAAACGCCTTGGGAATCATGAAATCTTGCCGCTGAAAAATGAATTAAAGACATAACATATTAGCCAGGAAGCTCTCAACAAGATCTCAACTTCTCCTTGAAGACTTGCAGGGACTGGGCTTATGCAATTTCATTGATAATCAGCTTAATTTCCGCATAATTAAGATGCTTATTAGCAAATATTTGTTCCTTTTGATAACCAACTTGTTTCATGCTACTTTTAAAGAGGCTTCATGTCGGTAGTATATAAATTTGCCAAAAGTTAGCATTTTGAAAATTGCTGAAACAAATTTTTGGACAGCAGAAACACAATCTCCGCAAAAAACTGATTTTTTTGAAAATTTTTACTGTATACATACTTTTTTGAGTCGACACTCTGTATACTATATACTTACTATATGGTTGTAGTGAATGATAAAGATAAAAATTTCAAAATTAAATAGTAGTCACATAACTTGATGGAGAGCAACAATGCATCAATTTTTCTGATTTATGACTTCAATTGTTTCTTTGCCTGTAAATGAGGTAATAAAGCTCAAAATAAAAAATTTATTTTTAATTTACTATTTTTAGATATAATTTAGTTTTAATATATTTACTAATGATGCATTTGTTTAGAAGGCATCCACAAGTCATGCTCTTCCACATGAGGGGTCGCATACATTCAAAATATCTCTTCTTTGAACAGATTGACATCGATTATTTTAGGTAGCACTGTGTGGGATCTGCAATCACTTCACACCATTTTCATAGAAATTTTAACAAATATTTGTCATTTTTTTCTCCAGATATGATGTCTGCATACACTTGCACCTGGCTCATTTGACTCGAACGACCACTTATGTGAAAGTGCATAACTCGTATGTGACTTCTGTACCAATCATATTAAAGAAAAACCTCAGACATTATTCTGCAATACATAAATCAACAAAATCGTGTTTACATCGTTTCAATTACTTCAAAGTCAGATTCAGTCCAATCTATAAATGTGATGAAGCCTCATCACTGTTTGCACAATTGAAAAATAACAATTAAATCCAAATTGATGACTGCATATAAATTCAAATGATATCCAGGATCCTTGGATAACTGACTGTTGGCATTTATTAACTGCCTGTGCCTTGCTATCCTACAATCAGGTATGACCTCGTTCTATGCACAACTTCATCCTACCTTTTGGACTAATAGTCGTCAATAGTTGTACATAAGCACAACCATGTTAATTACGAAATATACGTGTACTGTACATGATTATTACCGTAGAGTGTAGTTACCGCGTGTTGTATTTTACAAGATAGGGGTGCATCAATACGGCAAAAACATGGCTGTAATAGATTAAAATTGCTCTGAAAATACACAATGTATCTTCATCCTTATTTGAGATCTTAGTAACTGATAAGTACACCGTAAATTATACGATACCAAAGCTACTTACGAAGACGATGAACAAAGCGAGAATAACAAATATGCGATAAATTCAATAGTAAAGTCAATCGCCTTCGTAGCGCATGAACACGAACAACAATTCTTTCGTACATTTGTTATTCTCATTTTGTAAATCGGTAGTCAAATTGTAGTAAAAAATCAGACAGCTTTCGAATTCTACAATTTACAGTGAAGTTAAATGGGCCTCTTATGTTTCATTCAATCAAGGATTGGACCGGTCCTAGACCCATATCAACGATACGAACAAAATGGATTACGTCTGCACTGAAATGCGACTTCACATGTACTCCGTCTTTGGAGAATATTGGAGGAGTTTCGAATTCAACAATTTAGTCTCGTATGTGTTTTCGTGGGTTTTCGCAAAACCTTGCATTCGTCTCACGAATCGATCTCACCGGTGCCTGCGAGCTTTCTACAACTTGTAGATTCCATCATGGCCCTTTGCAAGGTCACAAAATCTGCGGTAGTGACCAGCGACGAACCTACAGACACCGTTCCAACCACCTCTGGAGTCCTTCAAGGAGACACACTCGCATCGTTCTTGTTTGTGCTACTGCTGGACTACGTTCGCCATGACGCCATTCCCTCAAACAAACACGGGCTGCTTCAAAGCCGTCGAAGGAGCCCGTCGCATCCCGAAAAGCGTCTGTCTGTCCTTGCATATACTAATAACTTCGTGCTATGGTTCTCAACGGTTGAGGCAGCGAAGCGTGAGATCGCCAACCTCAAGACTTCAGCAGCAAAAGTGGGCTTGTCAATCAACATGAATAAGACCGAAATCATGATTATTCTATCTGAAGTCAATGGTCAAATCGAATGCTGCTACACGGTAGTGTCAAGCACCGTCCCTCGATCGAACAAGTTTGTCTATCTTGGCGGAGTTGTTCCATCAATCCAATTTGACGCTATATTAGGGTAGAATCCAGCTCTTCTCTTTATTAATCGGGTCGGTGCTCCTTAACAATACGGAGACCTGAACTCTTACAAGGACGCTCGAGAGACGACTGGACTCCGCCCATTCCGCCTTACTCCGGCGGCCTTCTGCATCTGCTGCACAGAAAATGTGAAGAGTGACAATCTGCATCAAAGTTGTGTGTTCAATCGACCGGGCCAGACCCTACAAAAACGACGATTGACTCTGTGTGGGTATCCGGTTCGAGTAGACGACTGCTGTCGTGAACCGGCCCAAGATCTATTGTTCATGACCTCACACAAAATCCGACGACGAGGGCAGGAAAATTCGACGACCTATATCGACTGCCTATGACAAGATGCTAGAGCCCAGATCAGGCACACAGTACATCCTTTGTCAGAGAGTTAGTCCGGAATCTGAAGATCTGACGCCTAAGGCCTCAACCACACTGAAAGCAAAGCAAATACGAGCGTCCCGAGCAAACACGAGCAAACGTATCTCCGCAAGCTATCAATCGCTCTGGTTTGCTTTGCTCGCAGTGTGGCAGTCTATAACTACTGCAATGATGACTTTATATTTGCTGCAAAACGCTTTGCTCGGAAACGCTTGGAAAAGCTCGCAGTGTGGCTGAGGCCTTAGTGTCGATATATGTATGTGAGTACGCATGTATTAATTTCTTCAGCACGAAATTTTCTTCGCTATTTTTAACACACAGTATGATGGAAATCCATTCTACGATGATAATAAAAGCCATTCATGCATAAAATTTGTCTTTCAATGTTTTAACAATGAAACTAAATGCAAGAAGAAAATTCTTTGTGAATCTGCACAATCAGTGTATGAATATAATTCATCTGAGAATAGAAGGCACTCAGCTGAGAAACAGCGGTAGAGAATTAAGAACTGATAATCCTTTGAAAGAGTATTTTAGACCTGATAAATTCCTAATATCTCGAGAATCTTGAAAAGAAGTGCGCCTTTCCGCAGAAATTGATGTTGTACGGACTAATTTTAGGGGAATTTTAAGCGAGTTGATCACCTGAGATGCTTCACGTGAGACGAAATGCAGCGTTTCCAAAGTGTCTTTGCATCAAACACATATTTCTGCTCCTCTATTCTCTTAAGGCCACTGTCACACAGAAAAAGGCGTCTTCCATCTTTCATCTTCCATTTGGGATTTTCCTTTAATTGCATGTAGAGAAGAATACAACCTATCACACAGAAAAAGTCATCAGCCACCTTCCTTCGTCCATCACGCTGTCACACAGGAAAAGTCATGAGGCGTCGTCCATCGGACATAAGGCATAAAATTAAGCGGCTGATAAAATTCATTTCCATCATCCATCAGGCATCGGCCGCGAGACCGTTCTAAAAATAGAACAACGTGAAGTGACGTCTGAGGGAAGATATAGGTAGCTGTCATTTGCAAAGAGAAGCAATCAGAAAACAGCCGTTTTTCACAATTTCGAACGAGGACGAGGATCAAGACAGTAGTCATAGCAACGGTTAATAGCGCTGACTGTATCGAAAATGGATTTCCCTTGTGTGATGCGGAAGGCGGAAGACGACAGATGAAAATCGTCTCATCACGGCCTATGGAAGACGCCTTATGAAGTGCAAAAGGCGAGTGACATGGAAGATGGAAGACACCATATTCTGTTTGACAGCAGCATAAGGCGCATGTCCAGCAGTTTACTTATCGAAAACGCATTTTTGTTTAACTTAGTCTGCACTTGAGACGCTGCATTTGAGGAATAGATTTCTAGACATCTCTTGCTCTGAGCTCACGCATGAATACTAATGCAGAGCTTTGATAAGTCTGGTTAATTGCAATTTTATATTCCGGCTATATAGCAGCAATACTATTGACATTTTAATAAAATGGAGAATCTTAGCAGGATCGTCAACAACATTAGAATTTTCACTTTCAAATAGATGCCGATATGTGGCGTCCAACACTTTGGTTCTGATGAAGAGAGCTTCTGTGGCTTTTCTTGCTGTTTGCAACATTTTTGAACTAATCTGTAAAATTGCTTAACTATCTGAACTGCACTAAATTCAAACTTCTGATTATGCACATTGAAAAGTTTGATTCACAAGTATGGAGCAACTATGATAGCAAAGTCCACCTGAAAGGAGAAGTGGGATGCCATGTGCGCTGTATGCCGACACCGTTACATCGCCTGGACATCGGTTTTGACTTTGACTTAATGTTTTGTAGTAGCTCAATTGTAATACATGTGCTTTAATGGTTGCAAGTCATTGTTTTCTGGAAGGTTGACATCCATACATTGGCCTATACGCGCTCTAAGTCGACAGTGCTCATTTTCATTACGATCAAGTCCATCCATTCAATAGATTTGTCTTTAATGAGAAAACCGAAATTGTAGCTATTCACATTTCAGCTGTATTTTGAATCTAATTTCCATTATTCTTCTGAAGTTTTCAGAATCCAAACGAAATTAGCATTGCCATGTAAAACATATAGGCCTTATCTTCTTCGCATTTGCAGGCAACAGAGAGACAAAACAACAGAGAGAGAGAGAGAGAGAGAGAGAGAGAGAGAGAGAGAGAGAGAGAGAGAGAGAGAGAGAGAGAGAGAGAGAGAGACAGAGAGAGAGAGAGAGAGAGAGAGAGAGAGAGAGAGAGAGAGAGAGAGAGAGAGAGAGAGAGAGAGAGAGAGAGAGAGAGAGAGAGAGAGAGAGAGACAGAGAGAGACAGAGAGAGACAGAGAGAGAGAGAGAGAGAGAGAGAGAGAGAGAGAGAGAGAGAGAGAGAGAGAGAGAGAGAGAGAGAGAGAGAGAGAGAGAGAGAGAGAGAGAGAGAGAGAGAGAGAGGGAGAGAGAGAGAGAGAGAGAGAGAGAGAGAGAGAGTGAGAGAGAGTGAGAGAGAGAGGGAGTGGGTGAGAGAGAGAGAGAGAGAGAGAGAGAGAGAGTGAGAGTGAGAGAGAGAGAGAGAGAGAGAGAGAGAGAGAGAGAGAGAGAGAGAGAGAGAGAGAGAGAGAGAGAGAGAGAGAGAGAGAGAGAGAGAGACAGAGAGAGAGAGAGAGGAGAGAGAGAGAGAGGAGAGAGAGAGAGAGAGGAGAGAGAGAGAGAGGAGAGGGAGAGAGAGAGGACTGAGAGGAGAGAGAGAGAGGACAGAGAGGAGAGAGAGAGAGAGAGAGAGGAGAGAGAGAGAGAGGGAGAGGGAGAGAGAGCGAGAGAGAGAGAGAGATAGAGGAGAGACAGAGAGAGAGAGAGAGAGAGAGAGAGAGAGAGAGAGAGAGAGAGAGAGAGAGAGAGAGAGAGAGAGAGAGAGAGAGAGAGAGAGAGAGAGAGGAGAGAGAGAGAGAGAGAGAGAGAGAGAGAGGAGAGAGAGAGGAGAGGAGAGAGAGAGAGAGAGAGAGAGAGGAGAGAGAGAGAGAGAGAGAGAGAGAGAGAGAGAGAGAGAGAGAGGAGAGAGAGGAGAGGGAGAGAGGAGAGAGAGAGAGAGAGAGGAGAGAGAGGAGAGAGAGAGAGAGAGAGAGAGAGAGAGAGAGAGAGAGAGAGAGAGGAGAGAGAGAGAGAGAGAGAGAGAGAGAGAGAGAGAGAGAGAGAGAGAGAGAGAGAGAGAGAGAGAGAAGGTTTTTCTACATGCTCTGCTACGAAAAAAGAAACAGTACAACAAAAACTTAAAATCAGAGAAACGAAATTTGCAAAAGTTGAAATTATCTGAACTTCAAAATGCAAAAACGAACAATGACTCGAAAAAATATTGGGAACTGTTGAATAAAAGTAGACCTAAGAAAAATAAAAAAGTCAAAAGTAAATTAACCGCAGAAAATTTTAGAGACTATCTTGAAGATAGAAATCAACAATTTATGCAATCAAAAAGTCAAATCAAAATGAAATTAAATCCTCATCTATGCACAAAAATCGAAGATAGCTCTCTAAATAAAAAAATCACTTTAAATGGAAATTGAAAGAGCAGTTAAATTAACCAAAAAAATTCTAAATCCAGTGGCCCAGACAAAATAATATATGAAATGTTAAAGAAACAATCCAAATCAAATAAAGGTGCTTGAAGTACTTTTCAACAACATCTTGCATGATAAAACCACTCCATGGAATTAAGGCTGGACAACTCCTATCTTTAAGAAAGGAGACAAAAATGATGTGAACTCATAATATCGATGCTTAAATTTATCATCATGTATTGAGAAGATCTAACGAAGATACTGAAACGATAGACTACAACTTGGATAGATAAATACGGATTACTTCATGAATCTCAAACTGGGTTCCGAAGAGAACACTCAAAACCATAGATAATATCTGGATGATCCGAGAAATTAATTCAAATTCCATAAAAATGACAGACAGCCCCTTTACATATGTTTTCATTGATCTTCAAAGGCTTTTGATTCAATTCCTAAATTTCATTTAATCAACAAATTAAGAGCTATTATACCGAAAAGCGACTATTTGTCCTTAATGGAAAATATAATAAATAATAAAAAATACAAAATATTATCGATGGAAAAGAAAGTGGAGAATTTAGATTAAATAATGGAATTCCCACAGGGAGATAGTTTATCACCAATATTATTTTGTCTTTATATTAATGATTTGTTTTGTAAATTTGACGCAAATATGAAAAACATTGATCCAGTTGAAATAATTGATATTAAATTAGCATCACTAGTATATGCTGATGATCTGTATTTATTGAGCAAATCCCAACATGGATTGATCAGAACAGCTGGAATAATGAGAAAAGAAAATTTCTGTAATGAAAAACGGTCTAAAAAATAAACTATGAAAAAACTAAAATTATGATATACAATGAAACAAACATTTTTAGGGAGTTATTACTGAAGGATAATGATGCTATAACAGCGAATTCAAGTAGTAGAAGAATATAAATACTTAGGTGTTTGGATCGCAAAAAAGCAAAGCAGACAGAAAGCAAATTGAAGAAGTCACTAAGAAAGGAAAACTATCATCATACATAACTGCCAAAACTCTGAAAGAATTTGTAACTGTTGACGCGAAGATATTAAATGAAACATTTGAAATGTTGACACTATCGAAAATGAAATATGGTGGTGAATTATATTTGATAGAAATTTTGAATGATCCGAATAAAATTATTATGCAATTCTATAAAAAATTGCACCATTTAAGAATCACGACCACCAAACTATTGCATAATCGGTGAATTCGGTATAAAACCCTTGGAATTCCATTACTATAAATCAATAAATCAGCTTTTAATTATTACATGAAGTTAAAGGAAGATGAAAATAATCATAGGCTGATTACACGAATTTTTAAGGCTATAATGCCAACTTAAATTTGAATGAAATTATTCGCAATACATGGTGTGACAGGATAGTTAAAACTGATGGAAAAGACTCAATTGCAATTGCAACAGCTACAAAAACTTTGATTATAATGAAAAAAAGCCAAAAACTGTTATCAACACCGTTTTATTTGAATATTTCAGGAAAGACTGGATTATTAACAGTAGTGCAAGAAATAGCAGCAAAGGAATAAGATATTTAGAACTATGTAGATTTCAATGTGAGACGAAGCAATATTTGCATCTAGTTAGCAATAAAATCAAGATTGAAAATATCCTGAAACTTCGAACTGGTAATCACACTCTTGCAGCAGAAACTGGCACATATCAAAACCGAAGTTACTCATAACGATTTCATTTGCAAATTCTGTGATAAAGAATGAAATAGAAGACATTTTTCATTTATGTCAATTTGTCCACGATTATATGACTGAACGACTTGCATTGGTTCCATTCCTAAGTAATTGTGATCGGTCGGATTTCTATGAAAATATGAATACGCTAAAGGCAAGACAGGCATGTGCCATCGATGAATTCATTGCCAAAGCAATGCACATAAGGAACAATCGATAATGATAACATCTACTATATCAATCTGTCCAGTTTTCAGTTTTATTATCATGACCTCGCTCCATTGAGTTGATCAACTGCTTATGATACTCTTTCTATGAAGCCCTGAAAAGTTGACAGATGTGTGATGATGATAATTACATAAACTTATGAAATCACATGTATTTGAGAAAACAATAGATTCCGTTAACATTTGATTTCCATCTGTCATACAAATTCATCAATGCACGCAACCTGTCATATTGATCAACTACATTCGATTTCTATGCAACTTTGAACACAAAAAAGGTTGGACAGACGCATGCCATTAATGAATTCATCGATAACGCACCATACATATATAAGAAACAATGGGCACTTACTTTGACATGCAACCTGCTTGTTTAATAAATGTATTATCACGCCCTATCATTCCATTACGATTTTTACTAGCAAGTACTGACTACAATATCTATGAAAACAATTAAAATGAATAATTAATGATCGATCCACATAGCTTGTGGGGACATAAGAAACAGTGCCGAGTGATTAATGTGTACTGAAACTGATAGACGATGCAACAATTGTCTCACTCTGCAGAGCATTTCCTACATATCGGCGGAGGTCGGAAACTTCAAACCATCGGTGCTCACAATATTTGAACTAACCAAACTTCTTGTCATATCATTCAGGTATGTAAAATATTATTCATCTGAATTTTCTGTTCTTGTCACGTGTATCTGTACCCATGGGTTTCTCCATTGCTATCGCCAGCAAGAGGCTCATGCTATATTACATTCTTGACTATTGTGGAACAAACAAAAAAACACATCACGTTCTATTCTTGTACTTACAAAATTTTTGATTTTAATAAACAACCGGAAACCTCCGATTTATATAATAGGGTTTAATAAATCTGGAATACTGCTGTGATGAAGTGTGATTGGTAAATAAGACATTAAGATAACATTTACAAATTCTCTTAAATTAACATGTATTATTATTCCATCACAATTTGCTATGGCATATAATCCTTTTGAGATTCATTTTGCCGCCTCTCCCTCATCGTTTATGACAATCGCCTTCGCCTGCGTCATTTAGACTTCATTGCATAACTATGATGATTAGTGTGTCCCCAACAATGTCGCCCGATGAGAACAGAATTGCATGCCTTTTGTAGAATGTATCATACGCCATATCTCGCGATGCGTAATTTTCGTTGACATCATTTCATGCTCATGGCTCAATGATGTCATTCGTACTTATTTTTGTAAAATAATATCATTATAATATATAAAGTGAATTTCTATATTGTGCATCAGAGAAACTTTTCAGACTCATTCTAACGCAACATCCGTTGAAGTGCTTCATATTTATCATTACTCATCCGTGAATTTCAGAATCAGTCCTGGTTGTGGTCTGCCGCTCTTCCTTCATCATCCTACATATTTTTTTTGAAAATCTCATCTATTTCTATGTTACAGTTAATTATCATCACCACAAAACTTTCTCTGTTTGTACCAAAATTTGGTCAATAAACTTTCTGAGTTCTGAGTTCTGAGTTTTCTGAAGAGAGAGAGTGCGAGAGGAGAGAGAGAGAGGAGAGATTAGACGAGGTCAAGATAGACACTCTATAGGGGCGGGTGGGGGGCGGGGATGGAGGGGGGGGGAGGAGAGAATCAAAGGGGTGGGGGAGTAATGGTTTTAGAGTAAGAGCGGAGTGTGTAGGGTTGGGTGTGCCTGATAAAGGTGCGTGAGCGGCGCAATGTATACGTACGCACCCGGACGGATTTCGAAGGAGAGTCGAAGAGCGTTGTGCGGTAGGGTGCGAGTGCGAGTGTGGGGTATAGGGCAAGGGTGTGAGTAAGCGGCAGTACGGATTGCAGGGGTCGTTTGTGAGTATACGCATTTCCATTATTGCGGGTGTTCGGGTGGGCGTTGCGCATAAAAGTCCCATCACGGATGTGCCGACCTACAGGACCATATTTATTTTTACGCGTAAAGCGGCTAAGGACATTAGGTGACACAAGCGGGTATATATAAGGCGGCCGTCTAAAACCCTGACAGAGTCTTTCTGGGTCAGAAGCCGAAACCGAATCCACCAAAATTAGCAACAAGTTAAAAGGCATGGGTGCGACAACTAGACACAAAAAAAGATGTGGAGTAGAGACGAGGCCTTAGTAGTGAGCCAATCGAGAATAGAGAGCCACAACACCATCCTTGTCAGGCAAGGAAGCTGAGTGAGAACAATCTCCAAAAGGGTGAGCGCGTAATCGGATAAGGATGGCCAAATCAAGGCATACGCGCCGAGCGTGTAAAGCAGACTGAGTTCTCGGTTCGGAAGGTGTGCGTATGGGTATGCGGTAGAGCGTCGTGACTTAATTATTGTGTGTCGCGGGACACGTCGGAAAGTCGTGGAGGGATAGACAACAAAGGTCCGAATTGGGTTAGGCGTACTCGCCCGGTCCATTCAGCTATATGTGTGTAAATAATTCGACTTCATGTCTTCAGGTCCAGATGCGAGGGATCATGTCTATATTAAATGCAGGATACCGTGGGAGGGGCGAAGATAGATCAGCACTGGATATATAGTGGCTGTTATGGCTGTCACGATACAACAGGATGGAAGCCATGGGCGATGCGGACAAAGCCCACAAAGTCCAAGCACAACGCACCCGTTCACTCCACGCAAACCCACAAACCCCCCCGGGAGGGGGCGTGCCCAACGCCACTGTGTGTGACATCAAAACTAAATATCAACACCATATATTGATAAGATTTCATTGGGGGGGAAACCAGAGTGTTTTACGTGAGAAAAAAAAAAACAAAACTAAATAAGGATAATAATACTAACATCCCCAAACTTCCATGTACTAAATTAATGTATAGGCGAGAAAAAACCACCCACATACAATAAATAATAACCTACACACCACCGCCGCCACACACCAACCCCCCCACCCCTAGCACAGAAAAAACCGACCAACAAACAACCCCAACACAGATCCGCCGGGAAAAACCGTTTCAATCAAGCTTTCATCACATTTTCAAAACAATTTTATAACATGCACACGCACCAGGTTTCACTGACGTCAGTCAACTGATAATCACTTAAATGATTCTTATCTGATGACCCACATTCAAACGCCATTGATTCACGTCTAACGGACGTCTGAAAATGTCACGATAACCTGTGTAATCATCGGCGATGAATTGTATGCAGTGGGTAAACGGAAGCTTCAGTCGCTTGTAAAACGGAGCTTCGCGCACAGGAAAATAGCAGCAGCAGACTGAGTTCAAGCAAGAGCGTTGCAATTATTGATTGTAATAATAAACGGACGGAGATTTTACGACAGTTGAATTTAGAGAGAACGGAGAATCAGGTTTCACGTTGGAACATATGACACTATGTCAAGTCAGTTACAGGACGGAGCTGCACGAGCGCGAGGCGGACTATTTGAGGAACTGCTCATACAGAAGGTGCGTGTGAATGAGAACCTGTGGCTAACAACGTCGAACAAGGTCGAAGACGTTCATCGTGCAGATGCACTGTGGGATGACATCACCGCGGAATTAGTGAGCGCCGGATTTCATTTTGCCACGACTCATAAAGTGAAACAAAAATGGAGATACCTTCGTGACGCTTTCATCCGTCGATACAGACTTAGCATCACAAGAAATGCAACCGCAAAGACAAAGTGGCAGTTTTACAATCAACTCACATTTCTCGAAGAAGTGCTACGGATTCGGGCACCGATCGCGCTCCCGCGTGAATTGGATACTTACGTCGACGGAAATATTTTATCATCGATGTTGAAAGCTGAAAAGGATAATTCGTATTTTGAGGAAGAGTTTCCAACGAAAATGGAAGAAGTGGTAGAAATGCCTCAGATCATCGACGTCGACACTTCCAATGATGAGCTGGCGTGTGGAGATTTTGCGACGAATCGTCAATGCGACAATTTCACGGAACACGACGCCATCGCAAGAAGCGGACTATTTGAGGAAATGCTCATTGAAAAAGTGCGTGCAAATGAGAGTTTGTGGCTAACAACTTTAAACAAAATGGAAGATATTATGCGCGCGGGTTTCCTATGGGATAAAATCACATCGGAATTAGTGAGCGTCGGTTTTCACTTCGCCACGACTCAAATAGTAAGACAGAAATGGTGTTATCTTCGAGATGCATTTACCGAACAATACCGATTAAATCTCAGTGGACAAACAACCACAAAGGCGAAGTGGCAGTTCTATGACCGGTTAACGTTCCTCGAAGATGTGTTACGAACTCCAAAATCTACTGCCTTGCCGAATGAACAGACCACATGCGCTGGTGGAAGCATTTTATCATCGATGCTGAAGACTGAGAATGAAATTTCGTATCCAGAAGAAATCCCTTCAACAGTGGAAGCAATGCCTCCAAATACTGTCGCTGAAACTTACAACAAGGAACTGCCTTGTGGAGGAGCGATAAAGGATCAAAATGACATTTTTGGGGAATACGTCAGTTCAGCCATCAAAGCTTTACCGGTGCACTTGAGATCAGAGGCGAGATTTCGAGTGCAAGAAGTCCTCAGTGAACTTGACCGTGAACAGTATCTCCCGTCAACGACAGTGAGTGCGCCTACAAAATCTGCGAGACCTCCCTTCAGGTGATTTTCGTATTATCCGTCTGCACTGAATGAGTGGAAAGATGTTTTTGGATCTGTAAATAACAAATATACTGACTAATATTTTTGATAAGAAAATCAATAGTTTTCATTGAATTAGGAAAATAAATTTAAGCAGGACAAAGCCTCATTCAAGACAGAATTTGTCGTAAAAGATTTCATTCTTTTTGCATTTTTGCATCCAGACATGAATTTGGAATGTGAATAATACGTATACAGCGCAAACGAATAAGATTCTTAAGTAGAAAATATCCTTTTTAATTTTTGACCACGTCGCAAATGTAAAATGAGAATTCGAATGCATTGCATCTCTGCATCAATTCTATTTCAGGTTGGTCCATACACGGCTCCATATTTCATTGTATCCAAATTTGCGGGTCCAGTATTCAATAATAAAGAAATAGCTGACAAATCCACAAAATCTTACACTACCTCTGTTATCAAAATATCACGGAAATGTAAAAATTAATATCCTGTTGATATTGCATATGTTGATTACGTCGCACAAGAATGTCGGCTTTGCTTTACAGTTAAATTCGTCGCCACAGACGTCTTTGAGTTTATGACTTGACAATGACGGGAGAGAAAAATGGTGTTCGTTATTAATTCGAAATAAGCAGCTTCTGATACCAGAAAGCGGTTCAGGACAAGAAGCAGCTTCATGCCGTCAAAAGAAATGACCAGGAGCTATTCTGAAAATTGGTCTTAGTAATGAGACTAGGTGGGCCCCGGAAATTAGGATTTCCTACTTTCTAATATGGAGACCTGTGAATTATCACTTTTCATGTGAAAATGTGAACAGTCTTAAAACTTTGCACAAATAGCTGAATCTCATATTGCAATAATGATTCATTAGCAAGAAGCTAGTCAAATCAGTTCAAGTTAGGGAATCTAGTAATCACGATCCGTTCGATAAGAAATAGAATCACTTTTCTCACCATGAGACAACACAACAAAAACAAATGATAAAGATTTTGTAGTATAGGAAGACGCAATCCTGAAATGATGACCGCAATAATATTCGCTCTAAACGTATTTCAATTAAATTGTATTCTAGCGTAAGAGAGTAAATACACTGCAGATGCAGCATATGCACACGTGACTAATGAATACTCACTCATAAGGTCAGGTCAAACTTTCGATTAGATTTGACAAATCGGTTTCAACAAGCTCGTTTTGATAAAGCCGTTTTGTTAAATCGCAGCAATATTACAGCGGATTACTGCAAACGCATGTTTGATTTCAAGTAGAATTAGATTAATTAAAACGGTTTTAATAAAACGTCCGTTTTGTTAAACAAAACCATTTTTAAACACTTTCATGTAAATCCAAAGTTTGACCTCAACTATTCTAATAGCACAATCGGTTTTGTTAAAGTGATCTTCTGATCACCTTGGTTTTATCAAAACCAAGAACTTCATCAAATCGATACGGATTTGTTAAACGATCGCAAGTGAATGGCATTGACAACTTCACGTTGTCCAAAGCAATGTGAGATTTGTTAAACCACTACGTATTTAAATAGCGTAAATCGAAGAGAGAGGTCAGAAACACGATTAAGCATGTCTGTTAACCTATTAGCTGCAGCAGGAATTGTAAGGACTCATGGTCCGAAGTACCAGCGTGTAAAAGCGTGTAACTTCTGTTCACAATATTCGATAAATCTGACCGAATGTTGTTCAGTCGAAATTTTTGGACACTATTAAATCCTATCATTGACCCCAACAAATTTTATCTTTGACAAAGCGTTATACCAGACAATTTTATCAAATCGTAGTATCATGATCGAGTGTTGAAATTGCGGTTAAAACTTGCTGTTAAACTTTTATTAAATGCTTGCGATGGTTTAACACATAAAATAGTTTCATTCAGGAAAACAAATTTGTCAAATCTAATCGAAAGTTTGACCTGGCCTATAGTATCCGAAGTAACTATCCTAGAAAATCAAAAACTTAATGTAGATTCGGTCAATTATATGCAGAAAATAGAGAATAATTTACTTGAAACATTGATAAATGCATGTAACTCTAAGCTACAACTGAGCAACTTCGTTGAGAAATAACTCCAAGACTTGAAACTTCAAAAAATTCCCTTTTTGACGACTGAATAAAAGTCGCATGCACTTGTTGGTGTTCTTGGTGAAGCCATCCATGATGCACTGGCCATGATAATTTCTTTATTTTTTACTTGTTTACCTGGAATCCTATTTTGGTAGAGCTTGCTTGTTACTTATCATAGTATTAGTCCGGCAGCCAGAACGAGTTTTTCAGGCAACGAGGCAGAATATGAGACTTTCATAGAATGATGTTCTAGTTAGTTACTCTTCTTTTCAGACAGGATAAAAGAAAAACACATGTTAATCCAATGTGATGAGATTGCAGTTTTTAGCAAAAATGAAATATTCTATGTTTTCTCTTATCAACTGAAGCGTATCAAGTTTAGAGCCATATTTTTTTACATGGAATGTCTTCTGGTCATTTCTTAACATGTTCATGAACATTTATCTATGAAGCTACACACATTCAGATTTGACAAGTCGGCAAACACCAACATGCTGGCCCACATTATCCCCATTGAACCACATTCTCGCATACATCGCCGATCGGAAGCATGATAATATCACATCACATGCATATGATAGGAAATGACCGGAAGACATTCCATTTTCAAAATAATGGCTCTAGACCTAATATTTTTCAGTTGATAAGAGAAAACATCCAAAATTTCATTTTTGCCAAAAACTGCAATCTGCATCTCATTGGATTAACATTTTTCTTTGATCCTGTCTGACCAAAAGAGAAACCAGGTAGAACTCTGCAGACGTGTTGATTCGTAGTAGGCATAGGGTGTACATCAATATGTGAAAGTCGCATTTTCGGCCTCGTTCCCTGCAAAAACTCGCTCTGGCTGCCACACTATATGTGACAGTTTTTGATAAATTCTAGTAATGCTGAAAGCCCTCGTCATGATAATCATTACTTTTCCGCAACTTAGCTGATTTGTGCAGTTTAAAATGTCAATAACCAGGCACATAAAAACACCTAATTGCAGGCATTTGCAGTGCAATGAAATGTTGAGACTTTTAAAGTTACTATCTACATACTCGTAGAACTTCTTTCTGAGTCTAGATTAGAAATTACTGGCAAATAAACTTTAACAAAGACACTTTCTAGTCTTAAGACAAGACAAGTTTTTACAAATACTGTTTTACAAGACTGTGATAAGATAAAAAAGAGTCTTAAGACGTAGCAAAGACAATGACACTTCTTATTAAGATAAGAATACGATGAGTACATCACACTGATGGCGGTTTTTGTCTCTCTGATTTACTGTAGTTTTCTTCGAAGCTGTTTTCGCTTAAAATCTAAAACAAATCTTCAATATTTCAACACATTAGAATCCCAAATGAATAGAGTTCGGTTCAGTGCAACCCTGGAATTTAGGTTCAGTACAATCTTTTGATACAAGCACTTTTGATTTATCCATGCTATACACACATAAGTGCACTCTCTTCAGATTTCTCGAGAAAGCGACCAAAATATTGACGATAAAAATATTTAATTATACTCTGACTGATTTAATAATTACTTTCAACAAATATTCAGAGGACTCAAGAAAGTTCCAGCAAATGAATAGCTGATGGGAGGAATAACAGCGTCGAATAATGACTAGGAAGTCTAACTAATATGATAAATATTAGCAACGAATAGGCTGCGACTTGAATTTATATCAAGCAAATATCCAGAAAAAGAGGAAAATGTGAGTAATGCAACAATTGCAACCATTTTATGTCTCATCACTTTACCAGAGTAAGTTTCCTTCGATTCAATCTGCATGTATGTTTATATAAAGCCGATAATGCCACAGAAAATCAAACACATTTGATTAAATTGCGATAGAAATGGACAGCTAACAGGATCATTATTGTAATAATTGAAGCCTAATGAAATCTGTGACTGATTTACTTCTTTGAGAGCACAGTTTTATCATTCACAGCGTTACAACCAAGATTATTTTTCACTGGTAGAGTGCTCGGAGACGATGCTTGCATATAACATCAATATATAATTGAGCATTGTCGTCTGCGGAAACAAGCTTGTTAACGAGATCCAAAGCTGTAAGATTACTTCAAGTATTTGTGAATCCCATCCCTCATTTGTGAATCCCTAAATTTCATGCAATTGAGACAAGGAAAATGTGAATTTCTGTTAAGTGACATTTGTGTCTCATGAAGGTGACCACCAACATTTTCAACCACGGCCCGATGTCAAAATAGATAAGCAGAAAGATCATCTACATAACTATTGTTTTGCTACAAAATTGTGCACCTTTAAGAGACTTTATACAGGTTCCCTTATCCAAAAGCGCAGCGGTTTGTCGGATAGCCCTTCAAAGTGTTTCTACTTTTTTTATAGAACATAATACACTAAAGCGGGAAAATACAATTCATTTACTTTCTTCTGTCGGCTCAACCTCCATTTCCATGACGGCTGGCTTCTTCCATACCATTTCCAAAATGCGTTTGAAGATATTCTTCTGACCAAGCAATCCTGGGCCAGTTTCAGGGTCGCCCAACGGTCCTCCTCGAGGAGCATAGATAGCCAATCCTCCTTCAAGAGGCACCAGCTCTCGGCTTCCGCTCAATCCTTGCATAGCTGCCACGTCTGACTTCTCGAGCTCCTCCTCTCGTTCCACTCCACAGTTTTTCATTAGCATTTCGTGATGACGCAGAATGACTTTCTGAAATGCAAAATATTTAAACTGATGAAACCTGATGCAATCTTTCAAGATCAATAGTTTCTAAAAGCCATTTTTCCGGAAAATTTCTTAGTGTTATTCGGCAAGCAGTATTAAATCCAGTTTTCATCAGAAATCTCGGAATAATAACTTAGATAGGTGCTTCGGTATGTGCAACCGGTGCAGTGGCCTTGTGGTAGAGTGTTTGGTTTGAGTCCCGGACACCTGGAATCAAATCTGGGTCGGGTCAAACCTAAGACTTTTAAAATACGTACACCCTGCATTCTTGCTAAACACTCAGCACGAGAGATTGAGAGCGAGATAAATAGAACTCGCCCAAATGGAGGAGTGGTGTGTCGGCGAATGAGCTTCTGAGTGCAAACGAGGAACATTTATCTTTTTACGTTGTCAATAAAAGTATTAATGCAGAAAATAGTCACGAATGTAATTAATAGAAAAATGTGCCAGATTAATAAGTAACAGCACACGCAATCAAATGAAAATAAAATCATAAAAAAAGATGAAATGCTTACTGAGAACTTGACAACAACTGTAAAAGTATTGAATGACAAAATAATAGAAATAATAGTCAATATACACTATAACAAACATCTCATGGCACTGAATAACTATTCTATAGTACGGACATTTCTTAAAAAACTGAAGCTAAAGATGAGTGAATGAATGAATGAGTGTGCCTTCCGCATAGTACAAAAAATCGTAATCAATCAAGCTGTGAGCCATTCAGCCTTCAAAGTGGGCCCTAATCACTCGATGCACTATCAGTGCATTTTATCTATCCATCCCATCAATGTCAAGTGTAATGTGCTCATGTTATCTTCATATACGTGTATCTTCTAATGTAATTATTGCATGTTTCTGACAAACTTGGCGCACTAAGCGTTTTGAGTTTGAGTCAGTAGGAAATGTTATATTTATGTAACGCAATAGGCCCTACATGCAAAGTATTCTCATTAAACACAGTGAGAGTTCAGATTGTTCATGGTATATGAAAAGTGATCATATTTCAACATGATACTTCTTGGCAAATTTGTTGCGCGTAATTCCCGACTTGCACTGAATTTCTGTTACACGTTTGTCAGTATGGGCCAAGCCTCAGTTTATTCACTTTTTGTAAATGAAGAAATGGATGTCGACTTCATATCGAAGGCTGAAAATACAATGCGCATCACACAGGACTTCTTCTAACTATTTAAATCATTTTCTTCTAAACGTCTTCATATCTTTTGACATTGAATTACTAAGGAAGACTCATCAATTTGAAATTGAACGCTAACCTATTTGATCAAATTTATCGGGTATTCTCTATCATCTTTTGATTCACATCAAACGTCGGAATAGAAGAAGAAGTTCACTTTTTCAAGTGGCCTTAATTATAAGATGGAGCAACCAGCTACGAGACTGCTCTCCCACATTATTGAAAAGAAACTATCTTCTTCGGTGTGATTAAGATTGCTAATAGATCGATTTCTTAACAACAAATGTGCAATGGTCGTTCAATATCCACCTACGTCTTAAAGAAGTTACTCGAACTTAGATGCCAGATTTTCTTGCTATGTAGAAGTACAAATGAAGCAGTAATCACACTTATCACATTTTGCATTGAAAAACTCACATTTTCTCAAATATCGTTAAACGCAGCAGAAATTATCAACTTTAAATCCAGCCTGAATGCGCATAGGAATGTCAAACACGCAGATTGAGTCAATTTGTCCCACATTTTTTGCATTTCACTCTTATCAGCGTAGAGCAGATTCGAGGAAGACATTTGATTGCACAAAATCGAAATTCCACAATCTGTTGCCCGCATTGTTTCATAAATAGCCGCCAATATGGCATGTGACTTGATAAGTGTCACACCTACACTCCATTTGGGAATTCAAAAGCAAGATACAACTGCGTAGATTATACTAAAAGCATAATCTACTGCGTAGATAGGCCCATTGAGCAGAGTGATAGAGATATCATTATTTCCTAACTTTTCGATTACGTTCAGAAAATTTGAGTCTTATCATGATTTGTTGGAATGGTTTCAGTCTTCAGGCATCGTCGTCAGTGAATGATGCAATTATAAATATCTCATGACGTTGAACGTCATGAATGATAAACCGTGTTTTAGACATTATTCTATTTTATTACTGATATTATTTTCTACATGTAGCTATATCGGTACTTATGGGTTATCCCCCCCCCACGTCTTCAAATATTTTTAAAAATCGGTAGAAATTAATCAATCGTCACAAAACGTACACACGTAAGTGAGGATACTGCCTACCCACCTACTAAAATTTGTGCAAATCGGACAAGCACTTTTTGAATTAGGGGCGATAACTTGAAGTGCAGCGATGTCTGCAGCTTGATCTGACTTCTTCTGACCTCATCGTCTGAGATGAAAGCACTTAAGGTCAATAAAGTCATTTCTCGACAACTTGTGAAGCGATGATGACCAGCCCAGATCCTTTACACTAGCAGTTTTAACTTTAAAAAGGTGTGGCAAGGTAGTGGTCGTGGGAGGATTCCAAATGGCAGTGCATGAGACGAGGAGGGTGAGAGAACAATGCACGCACGAGAAACAATAATGTGTCGAACAGACGAAGTCAGATCATGCTGTTGACGTCGCTACAGTTCACATTATCGTCTCTAAAGCATAAAGTACTTGTCCGAACGCAATGAATTTTGGTAGGTGGGTAAAAAATATAACTAAGTACGTGTACCTGAAGTTTGGTGGCGATTGATTCATTTTTGTAGATTTTAGGCAAATTTGAAAACCTGGGGGAGATGACCCACAAGTACCGCTATATCTTATGCAATCATTTACATCAAATTCAATAAACAGATGTTCATGTTCCAGTCCATCATCTGTCATGGTATCATGGAATGAAGTCAACTTCTGCTATTTTTCTAGCAATTTAAAATCATTTCGAATTTCAACATTATGGTTATAATCAGTTGAACATGATCATCGAATTTTAATGAATATGTGAATTAAGATGATGAATATGAATAGCAAAGACTGAAAAATTGCATGTACAATGTACTGCATGTGGTTTATTAGAGCAATTCAACTACAGCTTGAACATGTACAGTTTACAAGCGGAAATTCGGCAACTTTTGACAGCGACTTTTATTTTCTTCTGTTAGCTCTTTCTGTTGTCCCTCTCCAGTAATCGATTCAATGCATTGCATGCATATTTTATGCAACTTCATTACCGGCGCCAGAAGCTGAGGACTATCTCATTGACGATGCACTATGGAAACGTCAAATCATTGAAGAAAAATACATTTTATGATACGAAGTCACTAAAGAATGAAAACATCGTATCTGGCCGTGACAGAAAGAAAGACAAAGGCGTGGGAAGAGCGTGCCCCTCCACCCCGAGGTGAGGTGCGTTATAGAATAACATGAAAGATTTGATATGCTGAAACAAAAATATTCAATTTTAAACAATTTAGTTGATTTTGAATACTGATCAACCAGACCTTCGTTTACCTGTACGATGTTACTTTTATATAAAAAATATATACAATGATTCACAAAAATCGCAACAAATTGAGCTCAAACACTTTGGAGGACTCATTTTATCATATTCCTTAATGATGCCTAACTGCAAATTCAAAGACGATGTCTTGTTCATCAGTAGTCCACATACTCGTACATAAGAGCACACTTGTTAAAATCTATCAGTTATCGAACGGAATTTTTGTCCAATAGAAGGTATTCCAAAGGAAAATGAGGCACGAAAACAATGCCGTAGTGTACTGATTTAGTGTGTTTGTTTAACAATAAAGACCAACTAAACAACCACGCTTTGACTTTAAGTATGCAACATTTTTCATTTGAATTACCTTCCATCGGACAAAATTCCTTTCGATAACTGATTGATTTCAACAAGCGTGCTTTTGTGTACTAAAACGACGGATGAAAAAGCCGCTGACTTCCAAATTGCTATTTTGCATAATTTTAAAATAAAACATGATAGAATGAGGCAAAGTCCTCCAAAACGCTTGGACTCAATTTCATGAGCAAAACAGGGCTAAAAAACAGGAAATCTGACTGGCCTTTTACTATCTGTGTGAATGTGTGTCTCTCTTCACGATTAGAGTGAAAATGCCCTGATTAAACATGATCGATGAAAACATATTGGAAAGCATGAGGAATATTTTGATGTTGAACAATTATAATTTTATATTACATACACAGTTTTTGATCAGCATCTAAAGATCATTTTTTAAAAATCTTTTGTACCAGAAGATAGTCTGCGGATGCTGACCGAAAACTTACTATGTAATATTAGTCATAATTGTTAAACATGAAAACATTCCTGATTCTTTCCAACATAATTTCACCTCCTCACGATGTATTTGGAGCCTTCACGAAATGGCTTTTTGTAGTCATATCATTCGATTAAAATTCCGTGTCCGGTAACCTGATCCCAACTATCCGAATGAGCAGCATTGAAAAATCTAAAAGGAAACAATTTGTCTGACTATGGATGAATTATTAGATCATTTATTCAAATAATATATTCAAAAATCGATGCGTCAGTAATTATTGTCAAAGAAGATTCAATGAAGACTTTACTAATCATAGAAGCAAATAGCTTAAAAAGTATATATCAAAGACACGCTATTAGTACAAAATATCTAATTCAAATGAATTAATTAATGATATCTATACTGGATTGATTGTGAACTTTTCACTGCGGGAAAATCTAAAAATCTATTGTAAGTGGCAGATATGGTGCCCCGTCAAATTAGGTGTGAAGAAACAAGCCATGAATGCATTTTGATTCGCAGTTCATGCAATTAGTCAATAGTCCATGTATTGGGATACAAAACAAGAATCTGACAAGTAGGCCTACTTATTCTATGCAGCTTGACTCAATGACAAATACACATGTCCGAACCTGTGAGAACTTCACGGATTCAATTCTCACCACAAGCACCTGTATTTCCACATATCGCTTGTCCCTGCATCCGCTGATGTGCATTGCAGAATAATAAAAAAAAAATCCGCAACATCAATTTTTTGCAATCCTCGTAGACCCTTTCATAGACTCATGACCTCTCACTAATTTGTGTTGCAATCGTATGCGCAAGGATCACATTAATTTGGAACACTTCTATATCACAGCTCTATTTGAAATTAACGGAAGCGCTTTTATAAAGTGCATGAACTTTATCAGTTTTGAAGCTATTCTTTATCTCTGCTTCATTAAACTACTTGGAAATGTGTGAAAAGGAACGGCATTGTGACAAAACCATAAAAGGCAATCGTGGTAAAGCAACAGCAGCATTTCCACAAAACACATATTCCGAAGTACATTTATACACAGTGCATTTTAAGTGGAAAGACTTATCACATAAGTTTGAGTGTCTTATAATTAAATGAAGCACTTATTTTCGAAGAATTGTGAAATAGAGTTCACGATTGCACCATGAAAAATAAAAAGATATGACATTTCAGAATATTATTTATAGGGCCTTGAAGAAAAGAAAACCAAAATATAGATCTATTCCATATTGAAGTTTTACTACTTCTAAAGGCATTGCAAAAAGCAACGACTATGAACCGGTCAGAAACTTCTAAGTTTTTCTTAAAAGTGTTGGATCCTGTCTTGATGATCTTATCTTTTTCTTTGAAATGACTGGCTGAAATAGCCTACTAGTTCATGCAGGTATACTATTACATGCTATACCTACAAGCAGCAAGTATGTTTCAATTAATGAATTGTCAAATGTAACAATGAATGAATTGAAGGTTAAAAAGTACCTTGAGGTCATCCCGACTTGGACAAGAATCAACAGCATCTGATGATACTTCACCGTTGATGTCACGATGGAACGTCACCATCGAGCGCATTTGTTCATTTGGAGGGCAACGGAACTCTCGAGTCTTTCGGGCAGTTACTGATGAAGGCAAATTCGATTGTTTGATATCAAGATAGCGCCGAAGCTGGTCCTGAAACGACAAATAAAGAGCACAGTAACTACGACAGGAAGCGATACATTTATTGCTAAGAATTCATGTACATTATCATCACAGAGATGATGTCCGAAAAGTCTGGACACATAGAAAACAAACGAAAATTATATTCCAGATTATGGTGCGTTTGGGTACTCCGAACTCCTGAGTAGCTCTTAGCAAAGATTTAGTAGGACTCTTAGACATTACACCCATGCGCACTACCGGTTTTTTAAATTTCCACAAGAGTTTAGCAATCGCATTGCATGTAACACCTTCAATGTCCGGACTCTCTTCTTTAAATTTTGCTTCAATTTGGCGAAGAGAAAGATTAGGATTTCCACACAAAAGTATCAACTTTACATCAACTTCTTGGCTCCAGGGCATTGCATCAATCTATCAACTGAAAAGAGTGAAAACATTTGGCAATTAAGAGAAAGATCTTGATACAACTATGATCCAATGGAATTTATGAACCAATAGCTAGTCAAGGTCACTCACATTAATCATGCTACAATCAAGCATCAAAACGAGTGAGCCATCTCGAATTGATTTTCGCGTATTTCCTATGTGTCCAGACTTTTCGGACACACTGGTAGCAATGATAGCAAGCGATAGAGATTGACACAGATGTTCGTCTCTCTTTGGCTTGTTTGATTGGACAAGCACGCACAATGCAGAAGTAGATCATATCAGCGAACACACGAACCTCAAAGGTCAGATTGCAGACAAGTCTGTCAAGTGAAAAGCACATTTGACTCGATTTTCCCCCATGATAAATGCAGCAAATGGAGATATTTTTCACATCGTTCGACTCATCACGATCTAAATTTACTGACTGTGTACGTTTAATACGGTGTCTTTTTCCTAGTTGAATTTAGCCATGAATTTGCTTTCCGTTCAATGGAGAATTTATCTTCTTGCCCCTCGAGACGAGTTCTTGCCGTGACGATCAGTACTGAATAATGTGATAGACCTGTGAATTTATCTCTGTGATCGTCATGCATTGTTTCTAAGCTGCGATATTCCGTTCAGAGTTGATCTATCATCTTCATCAGTAATTCCATGTACCTAAGGTTGATTGTCAGAATTCTTCAAATGCTATGGTATGAAATCTGTACATCTTCAGGGTGAATTGCAGCTCAGCAGTTTCATCAGTTAACAAAGACATGAAAATTATTATAAATTTCGCATTCCTCAAAACTATGAGTAGTTATAGCTAAGATGCATCTAATCTCAATTTTCATATTCAGTCCACGTAAACCAGTTCTTCCGACCATTAGACACAATTTTAGACCAAATCCGTCAAATTTAACTCAATAGAAGCACTAAATGAACTTGTATTGAAATGCTAGTGAGAAAACCAAGTCATTGAAATATGATTTCTGAATCTTAACTATTGGAAATTCAATATCGATGCTCGTAAGCCTCATGTAAAGTCTCGTGTTTCATGAATAGGATTAAATGATCAACGAAATTAAATCAGTCGTTTAAAAATGAATAATTTTTTCTCTTGAACAGCGAAGGTATGAGAATGAATTTATTGATTAACTGTATATTTGATTAAGATACAGTGCACTAAGGAGTTCCTCAAAAAAAGGATTTCCATCATCTGCAATTCCATTTCAATAACTACTTTTAGTCTTTAATCTTCTGATAGGAAACCGATTCACATACGCACTATCATGACGAATGACATTTTTAGTCTCACTCGCATAATGTTGTCTATATGCATTTTTAAGGATATGTTGTAGTCAACGTCCAGCTGTACTACGACAATAAATCCGCACTTGTCATAAGACACTCATGATGGCTAGGAGTGAACGATTATCGGTTCATGCACTCCCCTTGACGTTGCAGTGTCGATTCGGTAGACTCAAGTTACCCAAACATCCAAAACATTTTTATGATCGATATTGAATGCATCAAAGCTAAGCATTGTTAATTAGATATCAATATTGGCATTTTGTCCGGACCTAAACGAGAAGGCATAGAATATTAACAGCTCTTCCCAACAAGTTGAGCAACTGTTCATGAATGCATGAATGGATATTGTTGTCATAATTTGCGCCAAGGCAAATGCTGGAAGCTGTACATATTTGCTGCATCAACTACAGCGGTCGTTTACCCAAAAAGGAACTTCAACTCGGAACAAAATCACTCTTTTCATACTTTGAAAAAAAGCAGATAGAGCAAAAGCCGAAATCACGGTTACTTGAAATTGAAAAGCAACACATGGGCACTTCCGTGTGAAAAGGAAGCACAAAATAAGTACATCATTGTTGGGGTCATAAACATTTGAATGCAATTTCGCAGCTGAGTAGCGATGGTAAATCAGGTCATATTTTTTCAAGCAAATATCAACTTCTCTTGTCATACAGCTCGAATTTCACCTGTCTTACACCGATGCAAGAAACTGCAGCTTATGTCCTATGTCACCGCAACTTGGAAATAAATTTGAAATTATTTTGATCTCGAAATTGCCGCCAAATTCAATAAAAAGCTAAAAACACTATCTTACCTGGCGAAACTTTTATTTTAAAACAGTGAGTCTATATTATGACCTTATTTAGAAACTCCGGTAGAAACCCATCAGCTCATTTTCCAGTTCTTGATGTCCTTCGCGTCCTCTACGGAGGATCCTTATTCGCCATAGTAACACTGCATGACTTAACAAAACCCTCAACTGTTTTTTTAACCTGAGATTTACTCCGGTGTTGTCACGAAGCGTGATGCAATTACGTGAGCGGCTCTACTACTGGCACCTTCTCACTCAGCTTCGCGATGATGAAGATTTCTTATCGTGTCGTCATGGAACATTTCTTTCTAGACTGGATCCATTTTTTCTTTGGCTAGCGTGATGAGCCGCGAGATCAACACACATATGAATTGCTGGAGGCAAGCTTTCCTTCTTGCTGAGATTGCAAGCGTATCTGAGTAATCCTTTTTGACGAAGAAATCATTTGATAACTTCCCATGTCAATGAAGATATACGGTAACTGGTTGCTCTATCTTATGGTGGGTCAAGAACTCCATCATCAAGTCAACGGAAACTCTTAGGAATCATAGTCCGGTTTCTAATATTGTATTCTTAATCGTCTGTAACACTTTTATAAAATATTTGCATTCTGTAGTCGTCAATCTGGATCTAGAACCTCCGACTTAGACCCCCAGCACCAGAATCAACAGATTCCACAAATCATCGAGAATTGTTATTGCTCTCTAGCAAAGTACACGCACCGGTAGCAAAAACGAAATTCATTTCACAAAGACTCTCAACATGACAGCAAGTAAACATTCGACCTAATATACACTAAATAATCGAAATGCTACATCAACATTTCATAAATTAATGCTTTTATATTAATGAAACAAGGCAATCTTCATGAAAAAATGTAATGAATGGAAACAGAATCTAATTAATTCAACAAACGCATGAAGTACATCGCTTCCAAATTACGTACATTAATAAGCACAGACCTCAGTGGAAGTGCAAAACAAGTAAAAAAACGCATCGGAAGTACATGCTAGACACCCTGCAACAGTTCCGGTTCAATTCTTGGAAGGATCTGAACAGTATTCAAGAACCTGGAACAATGCATACCTAGAATCAACAGTTTAGCGGTGGTATGAATACGTGTAGGAAAATTCTTTTACATTAGTACAGGACAGAGAGAGAGGAATGAAGCAAGTCTGGTGTGTGAGGAGTTATAAACAAATATAACGGCAAGTAAATAGCACGAACAAACTGCACGCACTTCCATATTTTCAAATTCATCCGAATTTCATGTGTGGATGAAGTATGTAAAGATTTTACAATGAATTCCATTCCGATATCTAAAACTTATTTAATTCGCAAAATTGACGTCAGCCAAGCAGCGATGATAATTTACACAAACAATTCTCTAACATTGTAAACATATTAATTTGAGTACAAAATTTCGTCTCTCAAGTTCCTATTTCATTCGATTTCAGTTACCATGATGTTGTGAGACAAAACGTAGGATACTGCAAAATTCAAATTCTCCCACAGATTCATCCTATAACTTTCAGGTGGTCAGAAAGATTCGCCATTCCAAACTTTGTGATCCTTTTGACTCCTGTCGAAATCATCTACCAGTAAGGCACAATTTTCCCATAGAATTTTATAATTGATTTTGTCGTTCATCGCAAGTCTATTCACTCCTATTCAAAACAAAACTGAGGTTATGTTTAAACAAAAAGTTAAACTATTCTAAGCAACTCTACAGAAGGGAATCCATTAAGGTCTAACATGAAACAGTAACATTCTCGTGTGCTTTCTTCGGCTGCGTCATACATGTGCAATTAAGCCCATTTAATGTTCTTCATAAACTCTTTTTCGCTGCATCTTGTAGAAATAGTCGCTGAAGAAACTTTCTCGTGCGAGGACTTCAAGCTGAAAGGATTCATTCTCAAATTCTGTGCTACACCCTTAATGCGGCTCATAATTGTGCTTGAAACATAATCAAATAATCAATGAAATAACGTTTCATGCTGTGTAATTTTTTTATCGCATTCACAGACCTTTTGTAATTATGTTTTGCCTGCATAGGAGTACTTGCTTATCATTCAATCAATCGAAACTTAGAATTAAACCTTCAACATTTTTCATAGGAAAGTTATTCGGTGCAGATGGAAAAAGCCAGCATCTTGAAAGCAAAATTATGTATTTCATTGTAAAACAACACGACAAGTGAAAGCGAAACGAGATGAACTTCTATCATGTGTGGCTGCCTCGTCAGTCTCAAAGAATGTACTTTAGTACAGGCGACCGAACCACAGATTTCCACAGAAAATTCAGCAAGAGCAATATGCTATCGGACCGCAACTTAAGATATCTTAAGTATGCATGTTCCTTTTTACGTGACAGGTGTAACAAAGGCTAAAATTTCTGCGATAAAATTTAGCGATTTGACTTATAGTACGGCAGCCAGAACGAGTTTCTTCAGGGAACGAGGTCGAAAGTGAGACTTTCACAGAATGATGCACATCCTATGCCTACTACGAATCTGCGCGTCTGCCGAGTTCTAGTGAGTTCCTCTTCTTGTCAGACAGGATCAAAGAAAAACACTTGTAAATCCAATGGGACGCAAATTGCAGTTTTTGACTAAAATGAAATTTTCCATGTTTTCTCTGATTAAGCGAAAAGTATTAAGCCCAGAGTCATAATTTTTGGCATGGAATGTCTTCAAGTCATCTCCTATAAAATGCATGTGCTTTTATCATGCCTCTGATCGACAATGTAGTGAGAATGTGGTTGAATGTGGATAAAGTTGTTCAAAATGTTTGTGTTTGCCGACATTAAGAAGCTCGCCAAATCTAAATGTGTTCAGCTTTATAGACAGGGGTGCATGAAAATGAAAGGAAGTGACCTGAAGACATTCTATGTCAAAAATTATAATTCTGAGACTAGTACTTTTCGTTTAATCAGAGAAGACATCCAAAATTTCATTTTAGCCAAAAACTGCAATCTACGTCCCATTGGATTTACATGTGTTTTTCTTTGATCCTGTCTGACAAGAAGAGGAACTCACTAGAACTCGGCAGACGTGCCGATTCGTAGTAGGCATAGGGTGTACATCATTCTGTGAAAGTCTCACTTTCGGCCTCGTTCCCTGCAGAAACTCGTTCTGGCTGCCGTACTACAGATTGTTTCATAAAAAATGGATCACCCTTAAACATCGCCTTAACTTCAACTTTGTCTAACTCCGCCAAACTTGAACAAATTTCTCTGAAATTTGGAAGATATGTCAGTTGTGCTTACTAATATCATTGTTCGAAATTTCAAGCATGAATATTGAGTTGTTTTCCTGTTATAGATAAAAAAGTAGTAGATAATTTGATCTTCATTTAGCAATGTTACACAAAATCATACCTCACTCTTATAAAATTACATTTGTTTCCTTTGTTATGTAATATGTTGTTCTACAAGCCAAAAGCTATCAAGCAAAACAAAAATAAAGAAAATCGGTCAATCAGAGCCACTATAGCACCATTATTCATCAACAATAATGTAATTGCTACATGTGATTAACTGGACTTCATGCTCCATACCTTCCTGACTTCGTTGCGGTGGTGTTGGCCGCACTCCTGATTGCTTTCAGCTAGAAATCTATCTCTTACCGGTTGAAAACAATACAAAGCACAAATGAACAATAACGAGATCGCATTCACAAAAGGCAAAGTGTCAGCCTTCCTAGAACTAGGACTCGTATACTCGTATATTTCTAAGTCCACTATTCGTAGAAGACTTATTGAGTCGAATTTCAAGAGCTGTAAGAGGCCCTCTCAGATCGAATTATCAGATCATCATACAAAAAGACGTCTCAGATGGGCAATGAGTCATGTGTCACAGGAGTAGTAGAGTCAACTTATGCAAGTCTCAATTAGTGCTTAGGACATTATCTTGGCCAGCTCGTTCTCCTGATCTGAATCCCATAGAAAATGTATGGAGCATTCTAAAACGTAACGTTCGTCGTTCACTGCTACCTACAGATGGCGCATCACAACTTACGTCACTGTTAAATAGAGAATGGAGAAAGTTAGATCAGTCAAAAATCAACGATATCATCGAATCAATGCCCAGACGAATTGGTAATGTCATTGACAATAAGGGTGGGGCCACAAAATATTAGCTTTTTAAGAACCGTTACTGTATCATAGCTTATCAGATTATATAAGGACATTTAAATATATTAGGGACATGAAATAACATGAAAAATGCTTTCTGTATCATACTTATGTTTTATTTAGTCAAATTTTAGGATGATCCACTTTTTATGAAACGGACTGTATTATTGCTCGACGGAAGATAAATGACCCTCATCGTTCAATGAATATTATCGAAGAATTTATCGCTACAAGGCTGTTAAAATTTCTTATCGCACTGTGGTTGTATGCAGTTCATTCGTTGCATATAGACGTCTATTTCAGGACATAGAAATAGAACAATTGATATTTACAATCATAGAAATTGACAACAATAAAACCTCTAGAATGGAAATTGAGCTTCATGCAATGCACAATAACGGCACATAAATCGCACGCATTTTCACTTAGATGCACCTGCCAACGTCTGTATGATTGGGTTAGAATCAGTCACATGTGTAAATCGAAGCTTTTAATTGGTTCTTCATGCCCCAACTTAGTTCCCCAGATGTGCCGCGACCTTGAGTCAATTTCCATTCTAGCCAACTTCAGATAAACAGTTTATTTCTATGTTTACAATGGTTAAGTATGGAGTTAATCTGAAACACTTGCCAGATATTTTGATAAACAACGCCATGATAATGCTACGGAAGCGTTCACTTTGAGCTTTCTATAATGGACCGAATGGCAAGCCCACAGAATTAGACAGGTCGTCTCTTCTTCTTAAACAATCTAATTCTGTGGTTTGACTAGAAAGGAAGCATTGGAACATGTAACACTAATGAAATGACACAATCTCCTGACATAATACCATAGCAATCGAACAATGAGCAACCAGTTCAACATTAAACGCCAAATTGTGCAAAGTTTCAGTGACTATTATCAACCGGATCACACAGCGAAGAGACGCAGACGACGTCAAGTTCTACACAGAAGTTTGTGAACGTTTTTTCGTGCGCCTGCTTACTTTTTTTATTAATGATCGGAGGGCCCAACATTATCAAGTAAACTTTGGCGCAATGATCTGAATTCTTTGAATCTGAAGGAATCGTGGCGATCGGAGCATTTTGAAGGAATTCACGGTAATCCAAAAGCGACGCACGACTATTTTTCCTATCACTGCAAGGTATTAAAATTTCTTTTTGCTCACTTAGCAAGTTCCTACATGTGCCATCGTTTTGAATCAGTTTGCACTTCTAGCAAAGTGATACGCTTGAACAATCTAATTCTGTGGGTAAGCCAGCATATTGCTACTTTAAGCCATAGAGATCGAGTTATCATCAATGGTATTAATTTCCCATTATTGTCCAAAAGGTTCTTTTTTAAAACTCAGTCTAATTTAGGTAGCGTCATTTCATGAAGGAATGCGCTAACTTAGTGCTTTATCGGTACCCTCCTATGTATGAGAGCGTGCTGAAACCGTGAAATTCGTCTCCGACGCCTGTCAACCAATAAGGTAATTATCACACTCTAGGATTTGTCTCGACCTTCGGTCTCGAGTGAGATTAATATCATTCTTATCAGCATCCTGCACAGATTTTTACTTACATTTTGCACTTCTAAACAGAATTTGGTGGCAAAGTCGACAAAGTTCTCGATCTGATGTCTTAGCTGGAGATCAGTTAGATGATGGAGAAGATGACAAAGTTCCAATTTTACATCTTCAGCTAGAGGCATTCCGAGAAGACTTTCCGTCACCATGGGTTCTGAAAGGATTTCAATGATAACTCAGCATTTAACTCAGGGAATACGAGAATCTCACCGGAAGAATGATGAGTCGGAAAAGTCTTTGGATCCAAAATCGACAGCAGTTGTTCCATGTCATGAGCGTTGAAAAGTCCCATAACGAGTAAGGAATCAGCGACACGTAGAAGCGGTCTGCAAGAAAAAAGGCAACGATCATCCAAAGATCATTTGTAATGTGCAAGCGGAGAGCTCAAAAAGAAAAAAATGAAGGGATGACAACAAGATTTTGTATGTATCACTAAGGAAACTTCAACCGTTCCTGGCATATTCGTCTTATTCAGTTCAGTATGCCCTATGGTAGAAGAGAATCAAACAGATGACGTTTTAACGTCACCACTCCCCTTACTGGAGGATTGGACGGTGCTGACATAGTCAGACTTTTCTGGAGCGTTGTTGTACTTTTAGTCCGGATGCCCTTCGTGCCGACTTCCAATGACACTTTCGGGGCTCGACCTCTTGACCAAAAGATCGCTAGACCAAGCACTCAACCACTGTGCCACGAAGATGATTCATCATCTCAGCTACAGACATTTACAATAAATGAAAGAATTCAAATCTCGTTCTCAGAGATCGGCTTCGAGCATCTTGATAATCCAAGTCTACGTTCTATGCCGAGGGTTCTCAAGTTGGGGCACATGAACCCCAATGAGTGCCTGGGTCCATCCCGAGTTGTGTCGCGACAATTGCCCTATCAGCTGACCCTTGAAAGCATGCTCACAAGCCACAGCGTATTTCTATACTACACATGTACTGTCCAGAACTGTCCAATTACTTTATTCAGAATGTCGCTTTCACCGCTTTGATGGCTTAGCACATTTTAGCGGTCGCAAGCCCCTTCCATAAATTCTACATATTCTTCCAAAAATACGCACGACTGTAGTCAGAAGAAGATTCACCCATGCACACTGTCTAGCCCCTATCGAAAGTGGCAACAGATCACTCTCTATCTCCACGAGTGCACAACGGTGAGTATATTATAGATGCCAGAATTAATTCGCATGACGCTCTTATTACGATGCCACCCTCTTAACTAGTTTGTTATAGTGCTTGCTTGAAATTTCCAAAACAACACTGACTTAAGGAAACTTTCAGAGACTTAAAGCTTATCATGTAATGGAAATTATTGAACATTTCTTCGGAGATTGGGGTATATAGCCTACTCATCATCATTCTTTTATTTCTTTATTCAATTTCCTCAGCATAATTCTTGTTTTGCTATAAGTTTAACAAAGAGTGCACTTATTAAATTGTGTTCGTAAAGAAAGCAGCCGTCCAGAAGAAAGAATGCAGTTTTGGCTCAAGAAGTGACGACTTAATTCAAAAACTTCATTTCACTTCAATGAGCACCTTTCGTAAATCAAAATCTCACAAGTTTCGGGCTGTACTCTATCCCCATAATGAGTAAGTAAAACCAGTATGTCACAAACAAATAGACAATGCATGAGTAGATTTAAAGCTACAATAATAACGGATGTAAATATCACTGATGACGACAGCTAGGCATCATATGCTAAAAATTCATCAAATGACTATACATGCAAAAAGCAGAAAAATCTTAGGGGTAAAGAAATACCAACAGAAGACCAATGTATTTATTACCAACAATATTCTAATCCTTGATCGCTTCCAAAATCATGGTGGACACTCAAATGCAGACACATCTCTATGCCTCTAATGTATTCCTTTCTGTCATTCAACACATCATATCTCAAGGTGCAAACCGAAACGTTGTGCAAATCTGATTAATCATGTGTACCCATTGAAATCAGATTATTTTTCTGCCTTTTTTACAATACGCCTGGAAATGTTGAGTACTTTTCAACCTGATGATTATATGACATCTGTGCAAATTGTCTCTACTAAAACTGATTTATGTTTCGATCAAGATTTTTGTGTTCACTATTGTGAATTGGCTATCAACTTCTGCATCAAATCACAATGAAAGTCATGTTTTGGTCTATTATGCCTGACTTGTGGTGGTGAGATTTGACCCAGTGACGTTTGAGCTACAGGACTGGCAAGCATGTCCTCTAACCACAAGGCCACCGGGGCATCTGTGAAAACTGGCAATTCGCCAGTAAAACACTGATAAAGCAGGCACACGGAGATCAGATTGCGTTTATAAACATTAAATAACACATCCAGATTTTAGGCGAGTGCAATCCGCAGGCAACACACTGTGCTCGATAAAGATATGTAAGAGTAAACTGGCTGCGATAAAATTCTAAGAAATATGACGATTGGGGTTGCTGCCTCTCCTGGTCAATGCTGTTCACCTTGTTGGAACAGCTTTGTCCTAGGCATGGTAGCATCCTGGTGGTACGGAGTGGCCATCCTCCTCCCCGAGGTGCCCCTCGCCAGCAGTAGGCATTTATTTGCTTACTGGGTGTGTCGCTTGTGTTCGCATTGTCTTGAAGCCTCCTATCCGCTAGACGGAGCCGGGTAGAACAACAACAACTATTCCAACTTCGATGGGATTCACACAACGTAATTTAGACAGCTCAGTTAGCTACATCAAGTCCGATCCGAAGACAGCATTCCAAGTGTCTGTGCGCATGCGTCAAATACTGTATTCTGTATGAAATTGCTAACTCCTTAATTACCGTCAGTGCAATTGACAACAGCATAACGTACATGAGGACTAATGATTTTCACCGACATGGGGTTGATATTTCACTTATTTATGTTCATCGACCTTCCGCATCTTCAACAAAACATACATATCTCTCAAATAGAGAACATCACGCAGTCACGAAATACTGCCTCACTGTTTGTCTTCATCAATTAATGATATAATTGTCTTTCCATTTAATGATTTCCACCATATGTCATTCAATTTCATACCAGATGAGCAATAATCAGACTTTCATCAATATTGGCGCCAACAACAAAGAAAATAAAACCAGAAGCTCATATCCTCTCTATTGATATGATGACATAACAGATGCCTTCAAATGCATTGATTTCCTCATTCAATATCCGTTATACAGAGTTGACTTAGATTCCAATGAACTGGAGTGTTCGGTTCAACCAAATTATTTGCCTGAGAGATACTTTAGCGGCAAATTTACTGAACGACTAAACGTAGGATTACGTAAGGATCCATTATCACAAATCAAATTTCTCAGTGGATTTGAATTATGACTTCCTCAAATCAGTCGGGTGCTCTTCTCTTGTTCGAAACAAGTTATGAATAGGTTTATTTAAGAGTAAAGAGAACAACACTTCAATAAATCCGCTTTCATTAATATTTACGTTCTAAAACCCTTGGATCAGAATTGAATTCTGACATGGTTTCCATCATTAGGACAATCAGACGCGGATAAGAGGGTAACAGAGCCAAAACCCCACGAACCTTAAAAATCAGCGATTATGGATGTCCATGATGATTGAGTTTCGATTCATGCATAAAGTTACATTTGTGATGAAAATAAGTAAAATATCAGCTCGTTTTAGTAGGAAAAATGGACATACAAGGCTAGCGCTTCGACAATCTCTGTCATCTTCAAGGTGCAGTATAGAGCATAGACAGTTAATTCTGTTACTGATAGTATTGTCCTCCAATTTTTCATAATAATGTTGCAAATTGTGGGAGCACAAGTCTTTTTGTGACTGAAGCTAAGTTTCAATTCCATTAATTTTGACGAAAGAAGCAGAAGCGATTGGTAACTTCGTTCAACATAAGGGCTACATGGAACCTACAGCATTTATCATTTATAATGTACATACAAATGCAAGAGTCACTCTGTAAAAATTCAAATATTTAGGGAAAGCTGATCCAAGCTACGAGATCAATCCCACTTATATCTGTATCACAGTAAGTTAAATAGGTAAATTGAAAACGCAAATCAATTCATAAATATCAAACACAGAAACTTTTAACACTAAACTCAAACTCTATTGTATACATGATTGATTAACATACCATACAACTTTCGACGTTGTCTGCAACTTCTATCAGATGTGTTTAGGATACATAAAATGCACATGTTTGTGCGTATTGATGTATTTTGTTTTCTTGCATCTGTGCACTGATTTTCAGTAGATCTGGAAATTTGTCAATATCTCCGTCTTTAAAGATTACTCAAGTCTCTGAAGGTTCGTGAATGTAATTGCTATGATTCAATCTCTTAGATTGGTTTGACAATAAACAGCTTTCTTTAGTCCGACGATGGAAAGACTATGAAACTATGAATGAAAAAACAATACATCTACAAGTGAACACGAAATCCAAAATTAGAAGGAAAAGTAAATAAAACTGAATTATAAAACACATCTAATCATTATCATCGAAAAACGAATATATATATGATAAGTGATGAGAAAAGTTGATTCTCCCTTAGCAGCATTTTGAAATATAAGAGGAATAATTGTAGGCCTTATTACTTATTCCTTTGATCAAGCAAGCAAAACCAGTAACAGCAAAATGAATCAATCAGACATTAAAAAGGATACTCTAAAACAATGTGACTGACTTCTCAAAACCTAGCGACTATCCTAATAATGCCATATGACAAGCTTGCCTTACTTCCTATCATTAAAATTAAAGGACCGAATTTTTCTTCTTCAAAACCCTTTTCATGTCAGATGATTTTGATAAACGACAAATGAGAATTTTCAGGGACCAAAATCTGTCAGAAAGAGCCATCCATCATGTTTTGTATGACCTTGAATAAGCCTAAACAATAACAACTTAGTCAATAGAAATCTATTGTGAATTTATGATTAGTCTATTTCATGATGGTCAATGCAAGTTGACCGATGTTAATTACAAACAAAAAAATTAAAAGTTTGACATCAACACTCTTGACTCTTTCCATTATTCACAAAAAGAAATCAAACCAGCTTCCTTACCCTTGCTCTTTGTTTATTGCCTCTTCTTCCTAAGGTCTGAGGGACTTTTACTTTTTGTCAATCTAAAGCGTATAAGATCACGTGCTGCTAATCCAGAAAACCTATTAAACTGTTACAAACTGGATGTTCGAATATTATCTTAACACAATGGAACCTCAACTCTCTTAAGGCATTTACAAGAATACCGAGTCACCATATCTGATGCCGCTGAAGATATTGAACGACAAAGAACATGATGATGAAAATGCTACTGAGGAAGAAGAAAACTAAGATCATGAAAGAAGAATTGTAAGAGGCTTTTATAAGACGCAGCTGCGTCTCATTTTGTGTGCCCAAGGTGTAATGGACGGCCTGAAGTAGAAACTCCAAGTGAGTTTCCATGATGAGTTAAGTGTGATTGGTGACCGTTTCAGTTAAGTTAAGTCCTTTTGTTACCTTGGTGATGTGTTGAGTGCCGCAAGTGGATCCGACTTTGCAGTGACTTCGAGAGTAAGGTGTGGATGGAAGAAGTTCCGTAAACGTGCATCTTTCCTGACATCCAAAGCATTCACCTTGAAAATGAAAGGCCATGTGCATTCTGCTTGTGTCTGTAGTGCGATGACGTACGGGAGTGAGACATGGGCCGTGAAAAGTGATCAGATCATGAAGATTGAGAGAACAGAAAAGGCAATGGTGAAAAGAATGTGCGGTGTGAGGCTAGCCGATGGACACAGGAGTGAAGACCTGAGAAAGAAGATGAACCTGGAATGTATTTCCGATGTTCTACGAAGAAGACTGCGGTGGTATGGCCGAGAAGAGATGATAGTGACTGGACGAGAAGATCTTTCCAGTTGGAGGTTGAAGGCAGACTGCCAAGAGGTAGACCAATGAAAACATGGTCGCAAGTGGTCTCCGAGGATCTTCACGCTCTGGAACTGAATCCAGCAATGTTCTGCGATCGACAGGAGTGGAGGCGCGCCATCAGAAAGCAACAATCGTTTGACCCCGCTCAACGTAGACAAGGACGAAAAACTGGGAAGTAAGTAAGTAAGTAAGCTTCTCTTGACAGCAATTCATCAATTGAATTGATGGCACATTTCTTATATACAGAGTGGCAATAAAGTTACCATACAGTTAATGTTAAAATAGAGATATTGTTATAATTCTATATTATTGCATTATTTCTGCTAATAAACATAAGTAAAACAGTATAAGCTAAGCTCATGATATCGATTAAGTGATAGCACAATGAGCTAAGCTCATGATAACACAACTCTCTTCACCTACTTACTCAAAGCCGTAGCTTAGAAAGTGTACAATCAGAATTTGAATCATGCCTCGTAAACTTTCTTTGCAAGAGCGCATATTTGTTGTTAAAACTTATTGGAAGACAGGAAATGCCCAGGAAGTAATTCGTCAATGGTCAAATACATACGAAACCTCTCCACCTGCGCGTGCAGCTATCTACGATCTCCGAGATAAATTTGATGCACTTGGAACAGTAGCAGATGCCCCTCGCTCTGGCCGTCCCGCAACAGTGGTTAATGAAGAAAACGAAATGCTTGTCGCCCAAGCTATTGCTGAATGCCCCCAGAAATCAGCAAGACGGTGCAGCATTGAACTTAATATCAATAGGCGATCCGTTCAGATGTTACTACATAAACTGAAATACAAGCCTTACATTCCTCGCCTCATACATGCACTTATCGGTGATGACGGAGGCCGTCGTATGCAATTTTGTGAGTTATTTCAGAACCAGTGTACCGAAACGCCTGATCTACTGGACAAAATAGTTTGGTCTGATGAGGCCCAATTTAAATTATCGGGCCACGTTAATAGACATAATTGCATATACTGGAGCTCTCAAAATAATCATGTAACTATTGAGAAGCAGCTCAATCAGCCAGGTATTACAGTATGGGCTGGATTATCGTCTTCGGGCATTGTCGGTCCTGTCTTTTTTCAAGGTACTGTCACTGGAACAATGTACTTGGAGACCTTACAGACTGCTGTTGTTCCTATTCTAAAGCAACGAGAAGATTTCCACGAAATGTATTTTCAACAGGACGGGGCACCACCCCACTACGCGACTACTGTACGCAATTATCTCGACGAAACATTTGAAGGTAGATGGATAGGCCGACGTGGTCCCATTGATTGGCCTGCGCGGTCTCTCGACCTCACGCCCCTCGATTTCTTCCTTTGGGGTGTAGTCAAGGATCGGGTTTATAGCAGGACGCCGAGAAGTATTGATGACCTTCGAGCATACATTACAGATGCACTTGCTGACATTGATAGAAATAAAGATTTATGTCAGAAAATTTGCAGAAGTGTCCTTACCCGATGTACTGAATGTATCGAAGCAGACGGTCTTCAATTTGAACAATTCCACTGATTTTTTAGTTTTATTCATGTTTGTGTTCTTCAATTTGTGATTATACTGTTTTACTTATGTTTATTAGCAGAAATAATGCAATAATATAGAATTATAACAATATCTCTATTTTAACATTAACTGTATGGTAACTTTATTGCCACCCTGTATAGGTACTCAAAATTTATTCAACGCGAAATATTTTGTTTTCCGATAAAGAAATTTGCCTATCGAAGCACGCTTTCTGTACAGAACGAAGTAAGGCAAGTGCAGCATTGACACTCAGTTCTGATAACCAATTTGCTGCGTTTTCATCGTGTAGACTGGTTTCATTGATCCGATAAATTCGAAGTAATCCTGAAATATCGGGAAAAAATTATCCCTCAAGTCGATCGGGATTGGGATGATGACTGGTCGTGGTAGAATGACAGTTGCTTGAGATAGATTGTCGGTTGGAGATGCAGTAGGGCGATGTAGGCAAAAGGATTGAGCTCGTGTGGGTGCCTGGTCATTGTGGCCTGTTGGGCAACGAATGGGCGGATGAGGCGGCTAATCGAGCGAGAAGTAGAGTGCTTCAAAGAGACAGTGGAAGAAATGTGAGGTAGTTGATGCGTGGAGAGAGCATGGTAGGTGTGGAAAGGTTTATGGTAGGAGTGTGATGGTGATGGTGATGATGGTTTAACGTCACTGCCTCCCCTTACTGGGGGCTTGGACGGTGCTGACATAGTCCGACTTTAATCTGGAGCGTTGTGATCTTTTTGTCCGGATGCCCTTCCTGACGACTTCCAATGACACTTTCGGGGCTCGACCTCTGCTGCCGACCCATCAACGGCAGCAGCAGCGACATCGGTTGTCTCTGTAGCACAGTGGATAAATACTTATCCAGCCGATCTTTTGGCATAGATGTCGAACCCTGAAAGTGATGTTGGAGGTCGGCAGGAAGAGCATCACACACAATGCTACAAAAGCGGCTATGTGAGCACCGTACCAGCCACACTGGGGAAGTAGTCACAAAGTTTCATTTTAGTGAAAAATAACTAGCATTTATTACATATACACCAAATCATATGTGTACCTCTAATGTGCTGTCAAGAAATTTCTGATTTTCAAGCTTTATGCGATTTGCATAGCTGCATTTTGTATGAATAGGAATTTTTCATGGTTTGCGTTATAAACGAAATCTCATAAAGAATAGTGAGATCAATGTATAAAACAGAGATTCAGTCTGATGCTTTACTTCTGCTTTTATGTGAGAACTACAAAGCATAGTAATCAATAACTCATTGCGAAATAAATACTACATGAAAATCTCTAGCTATTCGCGTATTTTGATGGCATTCTTTCCGACTTTCAATTAATCGCTCACAGGCATGATTAGAAAATCCAAGCATACGGTTGATACGTGCATGGAAACGGCATGTGCCGCATACTACGCAAAATCACTTGCATGTGTAAAATGTAAGATCACGTCTTCTACAAGCAATACATAATAACAGTCAATACGATAAAATAACGAATAAAGTTCTCCAGAAAATGAGTAGTATGCTGTGAGTTGAAAATCATGAAAAAGCAGAGAGAAAATCTCACTACTCACACGAACAGGTATGCGTTTGAGCCACCGATAGGATCGCGGATGTGAGATCCCGAATTGACAGCGGATCGAAGGAACCGGATGCATGTATCCCTCAGACGAGCCAAAGGGAATGGTGGTGCTGTTCCGAGCATATGAGTAGTCACTGCGGACGGCTGTTCCTCCGATACCGGCATGCCCAACTCCTTACACACAGAGGCGTCCAACATCAGAGTTGGTCGAACTGAGCGGAAACTTTCCACTGAAGGAATTTCATGGAATCGAGAATGAGCCGCTTCGTCTGATATATCAAAGATGGAAGGGCGCTTGCCGTGTCGACGCTCAGCACCTTCTTCGGTCGACATTGGCAACACAAATTCTTGCTGTGTCAATTCCATCAGTTGTTTGTGACTCTCCAGGTGCATAGCAATTAGAAGATTAAAGAATCCCATCCGTATAGGTCCAGCAAGATCTGAGGAAAATAAGAACATGAAATTTCATTTCTCGTCAACTCAGCGCAAGATTAAACAAAGAATACAGAAAGATAGTGACAATATCGCAAATAAACGAGTTATGAAATCAGTGGTGTCTTTTTTGTGCAAACACTAATAATTATATATTTAGGAAACAATAATTATGCAATTTCCACTTATTTCGATGAAGATAATGAACTATAAGCAATGGAATTATGAACACTGTTTAGATATCATTTTTCTACATATTTGTTAGATATCGACAGTGATATTGATAGTTTGTTATCATATATACAGATTTCGAATGATTTTTCACCATTTGATTTCCAAAAATGTTACTTATGATTTCTTTGTATCTAAATTGATAAGATCAGATCGGAGAAATATAGTTGAACATAATTTACTCATTTTTGTGCGTAGAAAGACTTAAAAATGATATTATTTTATTCATTTCAACTTATAAGAAACTTGCTAATTATGTAATATTCTGCATTTTATTGCATGTTCCAACAAATATTTATAGCCATTCGTAACATCGAAAATAAAGATTACAATTTTCCTTACACAGACTGACACAGACCTTCAACATCTAATAAGATGTTGGTATTGATGAGTTATGATAAACATTACTTGCTGTTATCAAACATATAAATAAAATTTTGGTATATATACGATATTTTGGTTAAACCACATCACCAGCAACACAACTATGCTAGCTTGGAAATAAGAGCATAAATGCAAGCTGCGAAATATTCTAGGATGTATAGTTCTAGGATGTCTGCAGAAAATATTATATGGCCGTGACAAGTTATCTGAGAAGCTACCTTCAAAGACAAAGTGGCATTACTGCATCGTGACTTGACTTTCCAAGTTCACTCTATCTTAGTTTCCTTTTTTTACTCCATGTTTTCTAGTTTGTTCGTTTGAATTTACTGTATTTAGATTAGTCACATGCATGTCACATGTCGTGAATACAATACAATACTATTGCCGTAATACCTTCTGAAGCTGATGTGGCTTAACGTATTGGGTTTCTACCAAGAAGAATGATGCTAGGATCTGAAATCATTCTTCACTTATAGGGTAATCAAAAGAGTATGTCATGTCACAGTAGACAAGGTTGTATGATTTGCAAAGTGCAAAATATTTTTCCTTACCATAAGAAAAATTTCCCTGTTCATATTTAATAATCTTAGTAAAAGACAGTCGATCAGATTCAGTAAATTTTCAAAACACAGGCGCGTGGCCATGCACACTTTCGTCATTTCCCATCGACCGTAGAAGGCACTGGACACCAAAGGCGTGTCTGCAGCTTCGATATTACGAGCGCAACTCATCGAATCTTCTGAAATTCACGTGCAGAGTTGTCTGCTATCTACATTCCTTTATCCAAAAATTACCTTTCGTCAGTTGGTCACATAATTCATGTTTAAGTGTGATTTGTTCATTCATACAGGAATCGAATCAATATTTGAACAATTTTAAGTTAACCAACATTTTTGAATTTCAAACAGTATGACAAAGATTGCACTTTTCTTTCAGCACTATCCACATCCGTGTGATGAGAGAGTCATTGCCGTATCAACATTCCTGGTATTGTTTACATACAAATTGTCCTCGCTAAAAGTATGTCTCATAAATTATAAGCTCAGTTAACATGAGAATTGTTTGGGAAGTTAAAATTTCATTCAAAATGTGGGTGTTATAACTGCCGAATTTCTCTATCAGATGAAATGATTCCATAAATCACAGACGTTGATGAAAGTAACTGAAAACAAAATTCTTCGTTAACTTCCGCTCATGACTTTGATCGTGTCACGATTTGTAGCCGAGCCAAGTCACTTCCCAATTCACCATTAAACATGACAGACGCGACCTCAACATGAAATGAGACAAAAAATTAAATCTCTTGAATGCCAGGCGAAAATTGGATCAGAAGGGATGAAGACTCTTTAAAATATTCCTCTAAAATTTCTAAGGTATCATTTTGCGGTTTGAAAAGTTGATTTAAGTCAAGACATCTGCCAGAGGGGAAAACATTAGTTTGCGAAATGTTCACGGTGATCTGAGAAGTAAAGTTGTAGTATTGCTATTCTTGAAACCTCAATTACTGCACCACTAGAAAATACCGGTTCCAGCTGAAAGATGCTCAGATATGCTGATGGTCCAAGCCAGTGCTCCTCAGGGTGAGCCATACGCTTTTTGAAAATGTACTTGACGAGCAGGGGAATTACGCCATTTAAAAGTGTACATATTTTGGTGATTTATGTTTTGTGAAGATAATGCACGCAACATAGGCTCATATTTTACTTAACTGGGAATTGCAACGGCCAGTTCTGAGGGAAGACACGGTATCTCACTGCTCTGCTTTCTCTTCTTGTACAGATGTAAATGTCTTTCGGTATTTAATGAGGTCATTGAAGGTTTTTCGTGCATATATACAAGGTAGAGAAGTTCACTGATACTAATAGATAAAAATTAATCTTGATTCCCATGCTTTCAATCAACCAACACAATCTTAAGCTACTTATCACTTCTTTGTTTATCATGGTAAACATCGTGTGTCATCATAATCGTCAATGATATTATCTAAATTTGATACAGTAAAAAGTACAATTTTGGCTCAACAATTGCTTCATCGGTTGATGCGAAGAGCTGTCAAAAAGATTATAGGCGATTACGGGAGGGGGAAGAGAAATTACCAATGACGATTGCGCAACTAGCATCATATACACTGTTCTTCAAATAGACGAAATATTATAATCGCTTCTACTTTTAGCAGAGCTATGTTTTTAAATTCTAAAGCTCTCTCAGGGAACTCAGAAGTCGATCGACTTCACTGTAATCGAATCTGATTAATCACTTTAATTTGAGCAATTTTCACATCAACTATGTGATCCTTCAGTTTTGAATGAATTTTATTCTAATTATTATTTGATAAAAAATTATTGATTTTAATAAAACATTTTGACTTTCTACTTATCAACAAAATAGTTTCACAACTAAAAATTGAAATAATTTATTCCTAGTCCGCTGCTAATGATCCCATATTGAAGGCAGTATGGAAAATTGATGAATGGCATCCGAAAATGATTGGAAATATTTTGTAGAGACGGTCATCACACGATCATACTTCATACTACCGCATCACAGAAATAAATTGCAATGTCTGCTTGGGTCTAGAGATGACTTTCCTCAATGCTGATCGTCACAACCAGAACTAGTCTCGAGGGAAAAGAAGATCAATTTTCCATTGAACGTAATGCAAATTCAAGCCTGAATTCCGACGAGCCAGAAGAATGACACCACATTAAGCGTATATATTCAGTAAATTTAGATTGTGGAGAGTCGGACGGAGGGAATAATATATCCATTTGGCGAATTTATCACCAAGAAAAATGGAATTAAACACATGCGCATTTCACTTGACAGGCCTGCCTGCAATCTGACCGTCTAAGTTCGTCTGTTCGCTGATACGAGTCACTTTTACAGGTTTTTCTGTTTGTTAATATAAATCTGTCAGTTATTAACGGCGTTGTGCGTTCATTAACGTCATTTTGCAATGTTCAGTGACATTTCACATTGAATAGCTGCAATTGTCTCTTCAACATCGGCAATATCGTTCATGAGTAGAAATCTGTCAAATGAACATCGAAATTTGTAAATAAATAGCGGCATTTTGCACTCGATAACTAGGCTGCCGTCAACATAGAAATAGATTGTTGTTTATCTGAAACTGACTAGAATGGAAATTGACTCGAGGTCGCGGCACATCCGGGGGAACTAAGGTGGGGCATGAACCACCAATGAAAAGCTTAGAATCGCACATGTGACTGATTCTAACCCAATCAGACAGCCGTTGACAAGTGTATCGAAGTCAAAATGCGTGCGATTTTTGTGCCACTATTGTGTATTGCATGAAGCTTTACTTCCATTCTAGAGGTTTTATTGTTATCAATTTCTATGGCCGTCAATATGTATGTCCCGCTACATAGACGTGTAATTTCTAATATTGACAAACAACGCATCGTTGATGCGTGTCTTGATGAAAATCGAGATTATGGGCCGTATGCACAGCCTAGTTACAACTAGACTGTTATTTCCTAGTTGTAGCTTGATTTGGTATGCACAGCTCTTACTAGGGTAGTTATAACTAGGTGCAGTGAATGCTAATAATAGAAGTTTAACAGCGACACGCACGATTGCATCATCAATGCGTATTCAAGGCCGAATATTCGTCACGATCAATCTTAACGACGACCTAATTTTACACCACTTGCGTCACATGAAAATGCACGTGGTTCTGTATGCGGTTTGTCAACAAATTGACAGTGTGCAAGCCAGTGCAAGCATGTAGGCCTATACGTCATGTATGCAGTCAGTTTATCGATTCAAAGAGGATAGCTGTTTGTAGACAAGGTTCCCAAGAGAAAGAATAATGTTATCTGTTAGCTTATCACTATATATACAGAGAATAATATATATATATATACTGTCAGCACATCACTGTAGAATGGTCAACAAAAATCACAACCTAGAATGGTCATGGTATCTCATGGTCTCAGTGTAATAACGTATTGTCGTATCAAGAAAAACTATGTTTATATCCACGAAAGAATTATATAGTTTTAGAATTATGTGTCAGTTGGAAAAATATAGTGCCCTGCAAAGTCATACACCGTACCGTATTTCTTCAATTGTTCGATTGTCGCCTGGTATGCACATTTTGTTATCATGTGGGTCAGGATGTCCTCCCAGGCCGACTTCTTCTTCTCTTTGCTCTGATCATCTCTTTGTTTAGATAAAATAGCGGTAGAATGTTTGCTAATTGCTTCAAGAAGATGACGTTCTTCTGTACTATCCATGACTGTGACAAATGCAATACAATCTTAACCTTTCAAACAGTTCAAGCGAGCGAAGCGAGCGAGTTCAATTGAGCGATAATCAAGTAATCTTTTAACCTGAACAATGCTACCAGTAATGTGTACATGCAGATGTTATTCAATAGAGTATTGTCTGCAGATCAGAAAGTCAACATACGATATGGATTTTATGTTCAGAGATCTTGCCTTGAGAGATACCGCCAGATCGAGTCTTGCTCGAGAACGGCATTTAAGAGACCACGTCACTCCCCTTGACATATATGAAGAGGAAGAATTCAGGAGCATATTTCGGTTTTCAAAAGAAGGAGTGATGGACTTAGCTACTCATCTGAGCCCTTATCTCAAACGGAACAGTAGGAACATGTTCTAAATCCTATTCAAAGAACATGTATTGGATTACGGTTTTATGCTACTGGTGCCATGCAGCTAAGTTTGGCTATGTGGATGCAGGTTAACCAGAGCACCGTTTCAAGAGTTTCATGGGAAGTTACATGCGCCATATTAAACTCATTGAGATCCAGAGTTCAGTGGCCATCACGAAATCAAATTAATATGACAAAAGATAGATTTTTTTGATCAATATAATTTCCCGATGACTGTAGGTTGCATCGACTGTACCCATGTACGTATCGAAGCACCAAACGCTCGTTATTTCCCGGATGAATATTTCAACCGCAAGGGATTTCATTCAATGAATGTTCAAGCCATTTGTGATGATGAATATCGATTCATAGACATCTCAGCCGAATGGCCTGGTAAGTTGATTAGTGTTAAATGTTGATATGTTTAATGTTTACAAGTACATAATACAGACTTATTCAGTTAAAGTAATTCTGTATAGGCCTAATATTTACAGTAAACATTACTAATAAGCTTAGCAAAGTTACTTTGCTCTAGACCTACTCATAGATAAATAATAAATGACATCACGTCTGAAACTATTGATTGGGTAATACATGGTAATACAAAGGTAATACTTCTACTGGAATAATTCAAAATATCTAAGCTTATGATTAGGCTAATTGATGACGATGTGATTCGTGGCCAAATAGGGGCGGCTGTGTTTCAAATTCATTGTAAATCCGAATTCAGTTTTCTCTACGGCTTTATTGAATGACCAATAACAAAAGTGAATATTAATAAAGCAAGGTACAAATGTTTCGTGCGACACACTCAATCTCTAAGAAAGAGTGGCATTCGAATCGTCAGATAATTATTACTGTGTAACCTGATTTAATACTTTGTATTCACTATAGACATACATGTATACTGTATATTCATATAAATGTATGTAGGCCTATCAATAATACATGTGTATTTATATTTCAGGTAGTGTTCATGATAGCCGAATCTCCTATCTACAAGACGCTTTCAGAAAGTACCGATGTAATCATCTTGGGCGACGATGGATACGGCGTAACCCCATTCCTCATGAATCCATACCCTATTCCCGAATCCGAGAAAGAGCGGCACTACAACAAGCTTCATAAGAGGGCGAGATGCTGTGTAGAGCGTAGTTTTGGTATAGTGAAACGCCAATTCCCCTGCATCAAATACATTCTTCGCATAGATCTCGAGCGTGTTTGCCCAACCATAATGGCTGTGTGTATTCTGCACAACATGCTGATCGAAAGAGGTGAACAAAACTTGGATTTTGATGAGAATGAAGCTGTGGAATCTGATGATGAAGAGGAGGAGGAAGAAGAAGAAACTGTGCGAAGTCGGGCTCTGCGCGAAAGGGGAAAGGTTGCCAGAAGAAGAATTGCTGACATTTTATGGTCTCAACGTTACCTGTAATTTGATTTGTATATATACATAATTTTTTGGATACATTTACTGTTCTTGATTTAGATCTTCGCTTGGATATGAATTTTTTATAGATAAGAATATTAAAAACCTTTGAAAATTACATAGGCTACTCCTATATGTGTTAAGTGGTGTTAATCTACAAGTTTTAAATTAAAAAATAGAATATTCAAGTACGTATTTTAGTATATTATTCATTAATTTTATCAATGCCTAGCAAGCTTGACCTGCAACTAGGCAAAATCAGGGAATTCCACCTAGTTGTAACTACCCTGTGCATGGTAATCCTAGTAACAACTAAATATCGATTTATCGGCGCTCTATCTACTGCATATCAATTGTCCAGAAATCAGAGCAAGTTACAACTAGCTCGCTGCTAGTTATAACTAGGATGTGCATACTAAATTTCTAAAAATAAAACTCATCTAGTTATAACTAGGGTAGTTTCTAGGCTGTGCATACGGCCCTATGTTGAAGTTGCTGGTTCTCTTGGAATTGCTCGTGGGACCGCATGGTCAATCATCAGACGATACCAATTGACGGGGAATGTTATTGCTCGAGTGCGCGGAGAACATCGACCTCGACTTATTGATCACGAAATGCAGGAATGTATCACTGGAATTGTTGAGAATAATCCGGCTTTTACGCTGGAGCAAATCAATGCTGAGCTACGTCGGAGTCTCCCGCTCAAGCCACATGTTTCTCTCAGCACGTTACACCGAGCACTAGATGCGCAGCTGATAACGATGAAGAAGATGGAGAATGTCGCAGAACGCAATCGGCCTGACGTTAAAGATGCGCGAAGGCTACATGCGGAATGGTTGCTCGCTGAAGGAGATGCACAGGAGCTTATCTACATAGATGAAGCAGGATACAATCTGTGGATCTCTCGAACAAGGGGTCGTGCACCACGAGGGCATCGATGCGTTCGGGTAGTTGGTGGAAGGACGGGTCCCAACTTCACGTTAATCATTGCTGTATCGGTCACACGCGCTTGTTGTTTTCTTCAACACAAGAAGGAGGAGTGAATGGCGACCAATTTAAGGAGTTTTTGACGAACGTGTCAGCTGTTGCCGGACCACAACCTGTCCTTATGTTATTCGACAGTGCTCCGTGTCACAGCCGAGCACATGAAGCATCATTGGCGGATCAGCACCAAATTTGCAGAATTCCACCCTACTCGCCCTTCCTGAACATCGCAGAAAATGCTTTTAGTGTTTGGAAAGCAGCCATCAAGAGGAATTTGGAAGAGGTGCGAGACCAGATGCTTCGGCAGAATCACCAGATGCGACTGGCAACACTGGCTCAACTGTCCGAACAAAATCTATCCGAAATCACTGCCGCGGGTTGTCAAGCTTCCTGGAGAAAGCTACGTCAGCTGATTCCTCGATGTATTCGACAAGAAGATATTATTGACAATCATGCCTAACTTTTTGTATAGTTTTGCATATAAATATACACCATATATTCTGGATAACTTGATTTTTTTGGTATAATTAGAATTGAAAGCTCGGGCATTCTTTTGCTTTGATTAATTTTTATACAATAAAATCAATTTAACTTTTCGACCACAATTTTTATTTGGGAGGATATAGGCGATAATTTCAAAATGATATACTTAGAAAATTATGTAGGATAGTCACAGTATTGTGCAATATGTCCCTAAACAATGGTAGATATCTCGATTGCGTGAGACATGGCCGTTTTTCATTGAGAAATGTCGATCTATTGAACGATGTCGTTAATCAATGATAAATTTCATTTAAAAAATAAGAAATACCGTTTATTTATCAACTTTAACGTTAATCAACGACAGATTCATACTAACAAACGCAAAAACCTGTACAATGCGCTCGCTTGACTGATCACAATAGTCAAAAAGAGACGAATATCTATGTCAATCTCTATCACATGCTACCATAGAAATTGACAACAATAAAACCTCTAGAATGGAAATTGCGCTTCAGGCAATACATAATAACGGCACATAAATCGCACGCATTTTCACTTAGATGCACCTGCCAACGTCTGTATGATTGGGTTAGAATCAGTCACATGTGTAAATCGAAGCTTTTAATTGGTGGTTCATGCCCCAACTTAATTCCCCAGATGTGCCGCGACCTTGAGTCAGTTTCCATTCTAGCCAACTTCAGATAAACAGTTTATTTCTATGCTTGCTACCATAGAACTTAACTGTTTATCTGAAGTTGACTAGAATGGTAATTGACTCAAGGTCGCGGCACATCCGGGGGAACTAAGTTGTGGCATGAATCACCAATGAAAAGCTAAGAATCGCACATGTGACTGATTCTAACCCAACCATACAGCCATTGACAAGCGAATCGAAGTCAAAATGCGTGCGATTTTTGTGCCACTATTGTGTATTGCATGAAGCTTTACTTCCATTCTGGAGGTTTTATTGTTATCAATTTTTATGTCTGCTACCATTGCATACAGTGGCTTGGATAGGATTATGACTGCTCAAACTCACACGCAAACGAATCAATCTCTGTGCCATCAACAAACCGACATTGTCCATTTTCGTCTCACTAACTATAACAAAGCGTAAAGTCGGATTTCTATGAGAAATATCTTCCAATCACAAAAGATCTGTTCACTCACTGATGCTTTGTATTGTGTGCATTAATTGTTTGTCGTCTACGTGTGTGACAAGGATGTGCGCCACCCGATTATTTCCTCGACAACACACTGACCGATACAGTTCAAGTGATTGTGCATGGAAATTCAGTAGGTCAGGATTCTCCTCCAGTTCCAATACATCCACACACCGATCTTGTTCCGGAATGTGCACAGCCAGCATCTGGATCGGCTCTTCACACAACATGCTCCATCCGCGAACTTCTGACAGTTTCAGTGTGTGCACACGAAGCTGTGCATCCGGGACTCGTGCCCAATAAGAGCGTTCTAAGTATTGAACTGTTAATCGGGGATGTAATTGAGGCTGAGCCAACTTCGGTGGACGCGTCATTGCAGAGAGAACGGATAGAGAATGGCGAGTACGTGAAAATTCCATTACCACCATTTCCCGTGCAGTTGGACGAGCAAAGACAGCTGGGTAGAGGCGGGTTAGCGGCTCGACCTAAAAAGAAAAACCACAATGAAGATATTCATCATAATCAAATATGTTTTCTGAAGTTTGGCTAGTCTACGTGTACTACAACTTTATGAACCCTTCATGCAGATTGTGTCCTTTTGCAGACATTTCGACTCGCATCTTTTGGGACAACATTAGGCAGCAAAGTTGATCCCACGACGACAAAAAATTGAATCAAAAGAAGGAGATGAAAGTGGTTAGAGTCGTGCCATGCCTGGAGCGCCAGCAAATTGCATTTGAATGTTTTTCAAACAGGGCCTCAATTCCGCAAATAATTCATCAATGAAGGGGTTAAGCTGGCACAGGAAAGACAGTACAACAAAATGTAATGCAGCTTACTCATCTTGTAGCATATAACAATATTGTAAATAATATTGATAGCAGAACACGCGAGATAATTTAATTTACTCATTTTTCAAGAGAATGTTCTGACAAATAAATATTCCTGTAAGAGCACATAATGCCGTATATTGTTTCAAGTGTGAAATCTGTAAGGATAGCTATGTTGGTTCTACTGCTAGAACTTTCTCTGTGCGCTATGCTGAACGCAGTATGTGTTATGGAGATATGAAAAGTGAATTATCTCAACATATTCGATCCAAGGAGGTCTAGATATCTATAATTGTACAGGAGGCAGAATGACGCTTTCTGTGGGAGCAGTGGCGGCGCCAAGGGGTTACATACGGTTTCTGATGGTAACCGCTAGAAATCGAATTGTAACCGTACTTGTAACCGTTCTGTGAATTTGAGCTCATTGACTTGACGACTACATCAACATTAAAAGAACTTGTGCGTCGTATAGAATCTGAGTCATGTCAGTCTCATTCTATCAATAAAATGTTTGTGAGACGCAGTGTCGACATGTGCACGCAGGGCGCAGAGCAGAGGGATCTGATATCAATAGCAACTGACACATAACGCTGTGGTTTGTGTTCACGAATGAAGCATCGCATTTCGTTACAATCAGTGACGATGACGAATACTTTATTGTTCGATTGAGGGTGCCTTTTCATTGGCCTTGCGAGTTATGAAGACAGGAATACAGAGACACGAACTGATTGTTTCATTCTGTGACTGAGACAGACACTTGCAGAATCAACAACGAGTGTTGCCAGATTATCAGATATGGATAAATGGCTATTTTCTGCCAAAAGACGGAGGGAGTCTTCGCCTAGTGATTCTACGGAAACAGCTGATAGACGTAAACGTGTAGCTCTTCGAAAATCTACTTCACCGACTGACCAGTGTGCCCCTTCCTCCGATATTGATCCAACGTCGCATACATCAAATGAAAGTGCGTGTTCTGTGTCTACTTCTCACCAGAAAGCTACTTTGTCTTCTAACGTCCCCATCGATGGTAAATTTGACTATTGACTGAAGAATTCATGTCTGTTGAATCGTGTCCAACTGATGCTGAAGACGATCTTGGTACACCATTATATCATTTATCAGACAAACATTTCACCCTATCAGCAGAAGCCAAAAGCGCCACGAAACTCATGCCGTCCGCGCCACCAGGACCGAAGGATATATCCCAATCACCAGATAATGGTCCCTATAGAAAGCCACTAGCTAGTGGTCCAATGACATTGATTCCCAACAAATATAATCGACGATTTGTCAAAGATTGGTTGGATAATGAAAAGTATTCGTGGTTAGAATATTTCGAAAGAGAGGGAAAGCTTTTTGCTTCGTATGCCGGCATTTCAAAACAAGTGGAAAGGCGCTTTTGTTGATGACGGATTCGACGCATGGACTAAGTGCAGCGTAAAAACTGATGATCCTGCGGTCGATCGTCTATTTGCTCACAAAATCTCCGGGCGATGACCACATTCTCAGTGTTGAGAAGTACGCCAACTATTCTAAATCAAAGAAATCAGGAGCTACCATTGTTGATTCCCTCGATGACAGTCATCGAGAGGCTATGCAGCGTAACCGTGAGTACATGAAAATCATTTCTGATGTCTTAAGACCAGAGAGCGTTAATTACGAGAGGCGACACTTCCCATTCAACGCATGTTAAAAACGGGCAACATGCGCTGGTCTCCCGTTCTTCCCTAATGATTACACCTGACATCAGAAAGCTGACCGAATTCTTAAAATCTTCTGTTACTCTGAAACAGGAGCGATCTATCAGCGGGAGGCCACTTTTCACCAGAGAGTTTTTCACAGACTCACGGAAGTCATAGTGGCTGCATCATAATCAAGTCTACTTTTCATTGAAGTTCTTCGATAAGCAAATCAAGTTTAGTTGATATAGCTTTTTAAATGAAATGTAAACTTTTGTTTTAGAAGCAACACTACATTATCAGTTCGATGAAATACAGTTGATGGTATTTCTTATAAAAATTGATCTCATCCCTTGCTTAACTGATCAAATCATGGAATATTACATGATGTTAATGATATATAACAAGATAATGTATCAATTAAAAATTATTTGTTAAATATTGTGCGTTAAAATATGTATACTGCATCAATAAATGAATCCACTACTGTCATTTATCATAATATTTTAAAACACCTAAAAACAAGACATGAATATGTGAAATTAGAGTTGGATTTTTTAATGGCCCAAAAATTACCCTCTTTATTTGAGATAAAAAACAATATCATAATAATCATGACATGATTTTTTTCAATCTTCTCCTCTTCCTCAGCATCTCCTGAACAGATCTGTTTTTCTCATTTGTTGTTCACGAGCGTTCTTCAAACAATGAGGTACGTCGATCACAACGTAGACAGGTTCTCCATCACAGGGATTTATTAGATAGGGATAGTCTGGTGTCGCTCCTTGATTACGTATACTTGCAAATTGTGTAGTTTCTTGATCGCAAACGATGCAAATGATTTTCAGACCAACTTCATAACACTTGTGAAGACAGTCAAAAATTATTTGGAGAAAACTTTCCTGTTTCACTGAGTGGCGTATCAAATAATATCCGATTAATTGTTTCCAGCGTGATCGAACTCATCTCACCATTACGGCCATCCCTTCATCATCAACTTTTGGAGAACGACCGAAAGACCCAGCTTCTTCATAGTCTTTGATGAAATCTTTACTTTCATCGTACCGTATGACCGGTGAAATTTTCATCGCATCTAATGATAGAGTAGCTATGCGATCGTCTGGCTTCATTGCATTCAACTTCTTAGCCATTAGATCCATTAGTGTTAAGCAGGGTCCAGAATACACACAGACTATCGATCGCTGCAGATTTCGCACACTGGGTAAAGCGAAACCTTGACTTATTAGGAATTTGTAGGCCGCTGTAGACCGGAACTTTATTCCCAGTGCCATTTCGATGATTTGCCGACTCCAACGCATTCCACTTCGATTTACTTCCACCGCTTTCAGTTGTGCCGCGAAAAAACATCGAACTTTTTCTGGCAGTTTTGCAACGTCGAAGTGAGAGGTTCCTGCTTGACGGATCGATTTCGCAAATCTTAAGTCTCTTTACTGTTCTTCTGGACTTTGACAACGCACTTTGAAGATTTCGAAAAGATTTCGTGTCGAGGGCTAGATACAGTGCATGTAGGAGCACTGGAAATAGATGGAGGATCTGTAGTTACACGTGGAGTTTTCGGAGGACCGCTGTCAATGTCAGGACGTGATAGAGGAGGTTTTCGAGGAGTGGGTTTCGTTGGTGGATGAGGAGCGTTGACGATCGTGGGAACAGCAGTTGGTAGCAGTCTTGAGGAGGTATGACGATCCTTAGGGCACATGTACTGGGAATCCTCAAAATGAGAAGAGCAGACTCGGCGGCGAGGTTTTAATAGTTCCTTTAAAGGTAACGAATCTAATGAAGAGTTCCTCAAATTTATCACCCACTTTTGCATAGTTCATTGTTTTTTGGGAATAAATGAAACCTGATGCGATGACCCTCTGATGTAGTCTTAGAAATACTTCTATTATTGCAGCTAAAAGCCTGACACAGTATTCCACGACCAGGCATGACGAATAACGTGTAGAAAGTGATTCATAGTTCTCATTTAGATTATTAACATACCAACATGTCGCTAACGAATTGAGGAAGAAAGTGTAAACTGTGAATGAGATGGGCGAATAACATAGGCAAAGTTATTCTCAACCATATGTTCTCAACTCTCATTTGATTGATTAGCTAACATTCCAACATGTGTTGCAAAGTTGGTCGCTGACCAGATGCACGTATTATCTCTGGTCGCTGACAAATCGAGGAAGGAAGTGTAAACAAACAGTAGTCAGTGAAGGAGCCCGCCTGCGGTGCAGAATTATCTGAGTGTCGCCTCTCGTTATTTACGCTCTCTGCTTAAGACTGACGGCTGTTCAAAATATAGCACAGCGTGGCCACCGCGAAGCCAATGACACAAGTAACCACGGAAATTTTCTTGAATCTATATTTTTTAAAGCCATATTGCCAAGCTATTTACGACCGGCTAACCACAGGACCCCGGAATGCTAAGTATACACATTATACCATACAGAACGCTATCATTGAAATTATGGCAGAAATTATTCTTGAAGAAATAAAATCTGAAATACAAGAATCCAAATATTGCACAGTTTTAGTGGATGAGACAAAGGATATGTCTAAAGAAGAACAACTATCAATAGTTATCAGGTATGTTTACGAATGTGAAATTCATGAATAATTTGTATGATTCACGATGGCTGAACAATTGGATGCAGAGAGCCTGACGAAGCATATTCTGCAAGAACTGTTCAATTTGGGGATTGATTTGCATACATTAGTTGGTCAAGGCTACGATGGTACTCGCGTCATGAGCGGGCATCTTAGTGGAGTTCAGCAGCGAATTCGTGAGGTGGCTAGCAAAGCTTTGTATTTTCATGGTGCTGATCACAAATTGAATCTTGTTATTGTTGGCTCAGTCAAGGGTGTGATGCCAGTTGCCGATTTTTTTGTCACACTTCAATCCGCTTACAACTTCCTTAGCGGATCCAGTGTTCACAGTAGGTGGGTTGATTTCCAAAAAAAGATGGGTCTCAAACCTATCGAATTCAAACGTCTATCAGATACTCCCTGGTCTGCCCAAGTGAGAGCCGTCACTGCTGTTAAGTTAAGATTCGCTGAATTTGTCGATTTTTGCGTTCTATCATTTTGAATGACGAAAACAGGGAGCGACCTGGTTCTGCGGAAAGTATCCTTTCCGAAATTAATCAAGCATTTCTCTACATCATGTTGGTAATGTACGACTTACTCTCTGAAACAAAAAAGGCCTCTGACGTTCTACAGGATCCCAAAATTGATTTCGTGAAAGCGTCAAATTACATTGAAGCTATTGTGGAAGAGATTGAATCTTATCGCAATGATGCCAAAGCCAGTGATTACTATCAAAAGTCATTTGAAATGGCTGAAGGAAGCGATGTTCCTCGTTGCCGTGAATCCAGAAGACAGTCAAGCCTCACAGACAGATTTCAAGACTTCGTGGTGTATTCAACCGTTGGCTCAAGGGAAAATCCTACCACATCGGACGACATGAAAAGACGGATATTATTCCCTATTCTCGACAAATTGAGTTGTGAATTCAATGAACGATTTAATAGCTCTAACATGGACATCATGAGATCGCTGTCAGCACTGGATCCTCGTTCGAATAACTTTTTGAATGTTGATGAAATTCGCCCATTTGCTGAGCACTACGAAATTGACATGGAGGGACTTTCCATTGAAATGAGACACGCTAAGCGAATGGTTGACAGAAACGAGGTGAGATTGAACAATATTCTAGAACTTCTTGAATTTTTGAATCCTCTATCCATGGCATTTCATGAACTCAAAACAGCATTAATTATTTCATTGACTCTTCCATTTAGTACTGCTTGTGTTGAACGCACATTTAGTAAGTTAAAACTAATTAAAAACTATCTTCGAACGAGCATGCAAGACAGCCGGTTGACAAATTTAGCTATCATTAGTGTTCATCGCAAGCGAGCTATGAATGTCAATTTGGAGCATGTCATCAATAGATTTGTGCGAAAGTTCCCAAATAATCGTTTAATGTTAGTTTGACACTATAATTGCATTAGTTTGTCTTTTTATTTATCTCCATGTACAATTTTCAGTAACAATCAACACGTCACAAAGATACGTGTGATTATTTATGGCCATCAAACATGTGGGGGTGCGTTGCATTGTATAATGAGTGTATCTGATACATGCATGTAGACCTATACATGCTTAGAAGAATGAATTATGTTTTGGCTTCTGTTGCTTGCATGAACATTTAATCCCATGATTATATAGGCCAATATACGTGGTGTGATCCAAAATGTCCCGGACTAACCTACTTGCAGATAACCTGTGATAACGAATACTACTTCAGATGTAAATTTAGGTCTTTAAGGCATGAGAAATATGGTCGCCGAAATTTTTCCGGTCAGTTTTCTATTTTTAAAAAATATTTTTACATTTTAACATGAATTTCTGTATTTTCTGAATTGATCGAGATCCGATTTGTCTTATTGTTATAGTTAGATTGATTTTGATTTGTACCTTATTTGACGGATATCTTTGCCATGAATATTGCACGTCTTTTGTTAATTGCTTCATGTGTTACGATATCAATCAGTGAAGTTCATTCAGCACGCATTCATTAAGAAATCCGTGTCAACGATGGTTCTTTGTTCTATCAGTTTTCATGATGGATGTGACAAGCGTGTCTTCAGTCGAATATCGCAGTGTGATACGATACCTCCTGATCCGCGGCTTCGCTAATGGTGACATTCTAAAGGAATTAAGCCTGGCATATGGAAGCAAAGCTCCATCGAGAACTACTGCTTATTTCTGGATAAGCGAATTTAAACGCGGAAGACAATCTGTGAAGCAAGATTTTTCAACTGTTGGTCGGCCGCAGGAGATTCCGGAAGAGAAATCGAGTCAGTGCGATGAAGTGATTACAGCACACAGAAGGATAACCATCCGTGAGTTGTCAAGAGAGTTGCGAATCAGTTATCACTCCTGTCATGACATCATCGAAAGACTTGGATATCGCAAACTGGCATCACGTTTCGTACCGAAGTTTCTGTCACCTGAAATGAAGGAGAACAGACTTCTGGCGGCACAGTCAAATTTGAATCTCCTCGAAATGCACGGAGATCAGTTTCTGAACTGCATCCTTACAGAGGATGAAACACCTTTAAGTTTGTATCTGCCTCAAAGTAAGCGAGAATCTGCAGAGTGGCGAAAATCAGGCGAGTCTGCCCCTTTGAAAATGCGATCCGGAACATCACATCGCCGGTCGTTGATGCTGACGGTCTTTTGGAACGCTTCGGGAATCCAACTGGTTGACTTTGCGGATAAAGGAGTAAGAATCAATAGCGAATATTATTCCAATCTGTTATCTGAAGCGAGGAAGAAAATAAGAAAGCCACGAAACATTCCCCTCTACTTGCTTCATGACAATGCTCCGATTCAGACCTCGCAGGAGACAACCAATGCCTTAACGAGAAACGGATTTCAACTATTGAGCCATCCTCCTTATTCACCTGACTTGGCCCCAAGTGACTTCTATCTGTTTAGATTCCTCAAAAAGCATCTTCGTGGACACCATTTTGAATCGCCAGTTGAACTGCGGGATGCAGTTACTGAGTTTTTTGATTCTTTGACACCGGAATTTTTTCATAAAGCTTTTTGTGAATTGAGACTTCGTTGGCAAAAAGTGACGAATGCTAACGGCTCATACATTGAAAAGTAAACTGTTTTCTGGAACAAAACATTTGTTTTTCCGTTAATTATTAGTCAGGTTATTAGTGATAGCTTAACTGTCAAGTTAATCTAAATATATTAATTCTAAATCGCTAGAATTTATAGGAAAATCTTGAAATTCAGACAAAAATGTTTGAAAATTTTGAAAAAATAGAAAACTGACCGGAAAAATTTCGGCAACCATATTTCTCATGCCTTAAAGACCTAAATTTACATCTGAAGTAGTATTCGTTATCACAGGTTATCTGCAAGTAGGTTAGTCCGGGACATTTTGGATCACACCACGTAAGTGCATGCGTTTTCAGCTTTGACCTGCATGTTGGGTCTATATGTGCGCACATGACTGTATAGTTCAGGGGAGCACAGGTTTTCATGTCTAAGCCATCTACACATCTATGAGTATAGTTTCATGAAAATAAGTAGCATCCGTTAAAAAATTCAGATCATTTATGTAACCAGCAATATAAGTGACGTAACCCATTTGTAACCGTTCCACTCGCTCGCTGGCGCCGCCACTGTGTGGGAGAGCTTCGAAGGCCTGTTACAGAGATAGGAGTATATCAGAACACTGAATGAATTTGCATTATTTTGCAAGTTTTGTCGAATTTTTGTGTAAGCTCTGAATTATCTGCTCTCTGTCATTGTCATTGAATCGAATGCGAAGATCGGGAGATATTTCATTCAAAATTTTCCTCATTCCAAAAATGTGGAACCAGTGAGTTCCGTAGCATTTGTCTTGCTGTTCAAAATAAGTGCAGCGACTACTTTTTCTGTGAATACGTTCGGAACCGAAGGTAAATTTTTTCGTTGGATGCTCGATGGAAAACATGCCAAAAAAGTCAAAACAGCTATTTTAACAACATGTTTTGTATCCTGTTGCAATCGTATTGAATGTTCGACATGTCTCGTCGAAAATGATTACCCAATCTTTTCGCATGCCATGCAGCTCAGAGGAGATGTTAGGTGTCTCACGAACGAGAGAGATCACAACTTTATTCATAATATCGGGATGCGGAAGATGTAGGTATTGTCTTTATGTTGAATACCTTGTACGATAAGAAGAAATAACTGAGTTGCAATCGTCGTAGTAGAAGAATATCGATTAGTATTGAATGACAAATTTGACAACTGTCAATTAGGAAATATATTATATTTCCTATTACATTTATAGGAATTATTTACATTATATTTCCTATTATATATTATATTTGATCAATTTTGAGGTTCTTGTTGAAGGACAGGACAATATGCTTAGTTTTATCGCTACACGAGGTGACATGATTTTTGCGTGATTAATAATTGCTTCGGGATGAGACCATCTTTAAAGATGTTGTTGGAATCCGAGAAAATCACGAATATTCACCAGATCTCCGCATGATTTCATACTGACATTCACAAATTTATCAATTTTTGTAGAAAACTGTGTAAAGCCATCATTAATCAGCCAAAACACTTGGATGCATTCGTCGGATAATTTGATCAACAGATCATCATTAAAGAAAGCAGATACCTTGATGCCATCGCGCTTTTCGACTGAATCGAGCTCGTCTGCAGTGGATACTGCTACCTCCATTGAAAATTTTTTCGTTCATGGATTTCACGTGATTTGTTATGTACTAGTGCCTTATTACAACTGAATACACTTGGTGGGTCTTAAAAATCGTGCCTTTCTTGTAATGAAAATTTCCCTCGACGGCCAACGTTTCCGGCAGATTCGAATACTTTTGTTATTGTGACAGTGTTAGGAACATAATCAATGCAACGTTTTCCATGAAGCGTTTTTCCTGGTACGTAGTATACTGAGATATAGGGAATGCCATTCAATTTATAATTAGTTTTGCTCCTGTGAACACTGCATTTATTCATTATCAGGAATGAATGATGTAACTTTGACTCTGCTTTGACAATGCAAGATAAATTCCAAAACTGTTTATTGCTTTACCATGCTTATGCAAGTAGAATTTGAACTATCCTATCTCTGCAACAGGCCTTCGAAGCTCTCCCATAGAAAGCGTCATTCTGCCTCCTGTACAATTATAGATATTTAGACCTCCTTGTTCGATCTAAGCACAAGAACGTTGCTATGAGTATAAGAGATTTCTATGTGGAGATAATTGACCATCAAAACATTCCTTTCAGAACTAGAATTTCGGAAGCTTATTTCATTGATTTACTGAAACCAGCTCGGAACAGAAAACACGAGCAACAGTGAGCCACTGAGAGGTCTTCCAACTTGATACCGTGTTCTATTTGATATTTAAAAACCTTTGATATATATATATATTAATATTATATATATATATATATATATTATTTAAAAAAGCGACGTTTGAATTTTGTAACGCGTAGCAGATTTCCTGCTGCTAAGCCCATTGTTGTGTGCTCCACAAAGCCTCTTCCTGTTCGTTCTCTCAAGGATCCACGTAGTCCTCAAGGTCGTTCGTGTCTTGTCTATAATTTTCAATCTGACTGTGGACACAGTTACATCGGACGTACCGAGAGGACTTTGCGGATCCGAATGAGAGAACATGTTCCTAGGTGGCTTGAGGATAGAAAGACAAGACCGCGATCTAGAACAGCACCTCTAAGTTCTATAGCTCGACACATACTTGAATGTGAATCTTTTCAGTACCGTCCACTTAATACATATTTTTCTATTTTATCATCTTGTAAATATCATTTTTTTTTGCCTGTATTGGAAGCACTGTACATAGCTGCGAGGCGACCTTTATTCATTGTCTTTACCTTGGCACTGATTGGTTGGTGTCATTGGCTGCAGTTATCATTGAATGTTTCTCAGCCATCTCTGTACATGTTCACACTTGGCCGTCCACCCTTGACAAGAGGCCACGAAAGCGCTCGGGTATTAAACACATGAAGTGAATTGTGTTGCTTTCATTATTAAAACTTATTGGAAATCGGCATTGCTTTACAACATTTAAAAACCTGACAAGCATCAGTGTACTTTCGCAGATGGTCAAGACGATCGAAACGTTGGGTTTTTGTTTGTACCTTTATTTTTTTTTAATTTGGAATTTCGGCTATACAAAAGGAATGTTCAATTCTTTTGAAAAATGAGAAAATGTTGTAAATCTCTGGCAATAATCAACAAACTCGAAATGCTTGCTCGAAAACTCCGATAATACCAAAGAGGCATGACACTAAATTTGTTAATCAATCTTCAGCAAAAATTAAGAGATTGTCGTGGATCCATATATTACTCTGAAAACATGAAAATTAAATAAATATTTGATGTATCTGGTCATAATATTAACTTTCCAGTGTCAACTCATTTTTCCATCATTTGCTTACAAGACAAAATGTAAAATTCCTTTAACTGCCTGAAATTATTTTTCCAAATTTATCACTCCGTACACGCAAACACAATATACTGCAACTTCTGAAAGTAGCGTCGCATTGAAATGTAAGAACACGCTTTCAAAAATTGCAGAAAAATAAACTTTCTCCTTTAAAAGATCTTGTGATGTATAGATTTGACGACTCATAAATGGATAAGTAGCATTAATCAGATGTGTTCAATTCTCGGGAAACAAAATTAGCATGAAAAATTAATTTATCGTGTTGCTTGGCAAGAAACGTGATGCACAATAAAGCACTATGACAATACACAATTATACTATTAACTTATCTCAATTGAAAAAGCAATAAAAGTGTTCGAAATCACTCGATTTGGTTTCATCAATTAAGCTACACATGCACTTTAAAGATGAGCAATATATGGGATAACAATCACGTCTATGGCCGTGAGTTCCAGCTAGATTGGTAAATCACCACCTAAATGAAGAGAAAAAAGAGCATAAGCAACATAAAATTCACATAATTCATCCACGGACTATCAACAAAAAGTTTCCTCTTTCTTCCTTACAAAAGTACAAGACATTCTTTTCAAAGATCACACGAGTATTTCATGTACAGAAATCAATCCTCTCTCATATTCAAATTTGCCATTTATCAAATCGGCCGGTGTCGATGGCATTGAGTGGACTTGCTAAATATACTCAGACTACATTATACTACATATACAAAGACTACCATTCAGTGTTATTCACTAACTGTAATTAGAGAAATTTCTTCGACACGAAATTAAACTTGACACTAAGAATGAACTGGCATATACTCGTAAGAACCCCCACTGAATCAACAAAACTCGCTTGCCAAACTGGCAAACGACCAATGTGAGGCTGAAACAGGAATTCCGTTCTCACAGTCATCAAGTATTTATGCTTGTCTCATTCTTATACGGATTATATTCAAATAAGAATTTCATTTTCATCCTCAGTGTGTTGATGATCACACAATAGAGAACATAGTTTAAAGCAAACATTGCTATCACAAGCCATATGAAGATCAGCATGAGTTAACGGAAAATTAATCATAGTTCATTCATGAAACAGACGTGAGAAAATAGTTTATGAAATGACAAAAAATCGAAGGAGAAAATTTATGATTTTTGTGTTGAATTGCAGCTATCCTGATGGAAAAATAATTACATTGCAGTAATGCTGCTGTATAGTGAACATAATTAATCGTTGGAATTTTATTATGACATTTTCGTGTCAAATAAATGTCTATTTAGCTTGCATTTTCATTAATGAAACTTATGATCAGGATTATTACGTCAGTTTATCAGGATGTATTTTTCACATCTTTAATATGTTTTATTGCCACTGAAAAGTTCCAAAAATTGTTCGACAATATTTCCCAGTCTGTCTACAACATGAATTGCTGAATGGCCACACTTCAAAACATAGCTCAAGATAGATGGTCACATCTAGGATAGAAGCAGAAACAGAAAGGTCACCGACAGTCCTGACATATTCACACCACTGATATCATGTTTTTTGTTAACGATCTCATCGTTCTTTATCTTTGAATATGATTTAAGTCACTTATTTCGTAAAATAAATTGAACAGAAATATGGAATTTAACCATTAGACTAGCAAGTGTGGTCATGAGAGTCAATTTAAGTCATCAGCTCATAGCTTGCCTGTTCATGCCTCCAGTTTTGCTAATGATGCTGATATCAGTGCCCGGAAGATGTCACTAAATTTTGAGTAATGGTCCCAAGTACCGCCATCATTTCATGCACTGCATCGAAACTTTGGCTTTGGACAAAACTTACTCTTCTTGAGATAATTCCTTCCGTTTACTATCGCTACGTTGATGATACCACTATTGAGCCCTTCCCTGTATATCACTTCCCTGTGATTTTGGATGTTTTCAATTCTATAAACGAAAACATAAAAGTTTTCCTTGAAAATGCCTAAAAACAATGTTTTAAATTTCTTTGATGTCAGTATCAGTGTTTCTGAACAATTGAGTAAAATGAATTGGTATACGAAAGGATGTCATTCTGTCATTAGCATGAAACTTGATGGCTGAGTACGTTTCGGACAGCTTTAAATATGTCCAAGAACGATAGCAATGCGGAGGCTTGTATGAATACCACACAAAAAAAGACTTTACAATAATAGCTTGAAATATTGTTCTCTTAAAAATATTTCCCCTAACACCTCAAACAATTTTGCTCTAATGATAATGACCCCCACCGCAAAGTTAATTACATTAGTGATAGTTGTACGCGCAATTTAAAAAAAACTCGCTAAAAAGTACAGCATACCTTTTAACATAGTCAAAAAGACCGGTAAGCAAATACGGGATAGTTTTTTCAGTACCGCACTAGTAGTACTTGTGATTGCGACATTTGTCGCAAAATTTCTGATCACTATACTTCCAAATTGCGTTATGTCATTTGCAGCTAACGCTGTAATTTTTGTCACGACGCCTACATCGCAACTACCAACCGCCCTTTTTATTTACGTTTTCATGAGCATCGTCGCAGCGTTATTAATTTGAATAATAAGAGTGCCATTTCTGGCACTCATTATCAATAATCACCATGACTCTATTTGATCTATGGATGACATTGATCTCTTTGGCTGTCGAACTGACCCTGTCCGTGCTCGGATTTCTGAAGCTAAACTTATTGACCTTCAGAAACCTGCTATCAACCGCAAACACGAGCTCATGAACGACAATTATTGCTGATTTGTATACATGCTAGGCCTACATAAGCATTGGTTCTAAATGTGTCTGATTCACCTAAGTCCCATGAGTATGTGTCTGCGATATGAAACGTCGGGCAGTTTGTGGTTTTTGATACCTAAATTTCTCCTTAAATTTCAATAGCAAATTTCTGGGAGAGATTAGCCTCTTTCTGATAAATGCCTATGAAAGCGTCCCGTGTGCGGCAATTAACATGAGATCATCATCGTGGGTTCACTATCTTAGTTGATGCTAATGACTCATCTTTTCATGAAAGTATTCTTACATATAGGCCTACCCTGCGAACTACATTTACATATTTTTCAACTCGATTGCAAGTGAGCGACAGAAGTCCTGTTTGCTGAACACCTGACACTTCAGACTACTCACTGTCCAGTCCTACCAAACAAAACTAGAAAAACCAACAATGTTTTTATCTCCCTTATGTGCAATTCAGTAGCTCCGCAACCTGACAACAGGACGATGTGCAAGGCCTACACCGCCAGGTGGCCTGTGACAGCGGCCTATCGACCCTAGAACCATCGTGGACAGCGGGAGATGCCAACAATCCCGGTACAGGAACTTCCGTCACATAATCCATATTGTATCGTCCATAATGTAAGACAGATGGAGCTGATTGGACTTGCAAGCGATATTCTCAATAACCCCTTTAGAAGCATTTGGTCACAAAATTCCTCGTCAACCCAGCCCACATTTGCACACATGCATGCGCTCGCCAGTTACCAGGAGTGTAATGTAAAATCAAGGATGTAGCAGGTGGTCAACAAACACTTGAGACCAGGCGATATGGAAAATATGATTAAAGTTTACTGGGACATTTTGTCCGTCTTAGAGTGAGTGACCTTTGGTAGCTTAAGAACTCAAAAATACCAGGTGTTCGAAAGTTTCACTATCACGAGAGGCAACGCCCTTTGTCTACATCAAGCAGCAATTGTACCCAATGAATTAACTCTTCCTCTTCTTTCTTTATTATCATTGTTTTTCAAAACCATCCTACGTAGTGATTTTTTTCAACATGAATGCAGTTTTAACAAAAATAGCGACGATCGTTTAAAAATAGAGTTTTCTGTTCTGCACGTGTGTCATTGAAATAGGCACATGGCAACAAATACGTAGATTCAATGCGATATCAAAAGTCTAACGGGAAAGATAATCTTTTCACCTTGCAATAGAAAACTAATCTGTCACAGAATATAATAGAAGACGGTGCAAACTCTGGTTTCGTCAAATCCGGAAATCTACTAGTCTAAATCAGGAAGCTTAAGGAGAGTAACATACATGCAAATGACACTCAAGACTTGTAAAAAACATAATTTGCAAAATCTTTTTTTAAAAACCAGTTGAGTTCATTGTGATGCGTAAAATGCAGAAGTACAGGATATATTCACTATCTTTTGACTCTTGGCACTTCAATAATTACGTACTCGTATGTGCGTCAACTTTCTCAGAGTAAAGACCAATCCAACAAAGCAATAGTTTACATAGGATATTTCGTCTTTTATGGAGATGTCCATCTTTGACTACTGCAATAGCTGCCTAATTTGAAGAAAAATCAAAGCATACATAAAGACCACATCGTAATTATTCTTTATTCTTAGCACTCATGCATCACTGCGTCATCAATTATCGAATTTGTGACTTTTGCGATGACGATATCTCTTGAGAAAACATAAAAGCCATTACTCACCTCTCTCATAAGATTTCAGCTATTGAAAATCAATGGAGAATCGAAGCTCTTTATTATTTGATAACCAAAGAAAATGCATTATAAGACATTTAACATTCCAATACCTCATCGAATTGGAATTCACATGCCAAGTGCAGAATACGCCAACTTCAACGTGCAGTGCCGACTTTGTTAAAATATATGTTATCATAATTGATGCAAAGAAATCACAGGCTACTCGCACCTGAGTCGTGACTACATCTGCTACGTTTAGCATATAAAAAATGAAGCTTTAACGTCAATACTCCCCCATACTAGGGGCCTGGCCGGTGCTGACATAGTCAGACATCTCTAGAGCGTTATTCCACTTTTATTCCGGATGCCGTTCCTGCCGACTTCCAATGACACTTTCGGGGCTCGACCTCTGGACCAAAGGATCGCTAGGCCAAGCACTTAACCACTGTGCCACGGAGACCGTGGAATAGCATGGAAAACATTAATGAAAAAACACTGAGAAATGACGCAATTAATGGGATTCCATCTGAACTAAAAGACTGGTTAGTGATAAAATATCACAGTTGGTTAAGGAGCTCACTCGAGATGCAGATGGTTTCTGCTCACCTGGGGAGGTACCACCGCTCTCATGCACAGGAACGGTCCCGAAACTTACTTTTTAGCATCACTTTACGTGGGGCAGAGCAAAGACTCACCTGAAATTTATTTGCAACTTCACGGCCATTCAAATCAAAGCCTAAAGCACCGGAGGCAGCGTCTAACCAGCAAGTAACCAGCAGACCTTGTGACATTCGCTTGCTAGCGTCCTCTGGCGTTCCATAACGAGCAAGTAGTTCTCCAGCATTCATTATATAGGCAGATTTTTCGCTGCATCCGGGCTTCGGTCGATAATCAACGTCTAATTGACAAACTACTGCCTGACGAACCTCAGGGCTTGCTCCCTGCTGTAAGTTGGTGAGTTTGAAGTTTGAAGAGACCCAACCAACATACACCTGAAGAGATAACATTCATCTTGAAAAATAAAATCATTGCGACATCATTTAAGAAATTTTTTTTGATGAGATATTCAGTTGATTTTACTTTAATTCCCCATCATGCATAGCCCTTGAAAATATTTCTGCATGTAGAAATTTTCCAAGTCATGAGTGAGTCATATCTAAATCCTGAGCAAAAGTTAGTTAGTAGTAGTAGCAGTCAGCGGTTATTATAGAAAAAAAATGAGAATCACAAAAGTCACGTAGATGAAGACAACAGTGTGACGGTGCCTTGATTTGACATTGTAAGTATGTTGTGGGAAGAGCCAAGTAAACTGATGTTCAGTTCAAAATAATAATTTTTCCTAAGGTGATATATTCGGTGACATTATGATAAAAACTCAAACCAGAAATAAATAACAGAAGAGCGCTTGAACAATTCAGTGATTTCCTTTTCATCTTAATTTACTAAATTTGTTAATTTTCTTGTCAGATTAGAGTTTATGCTCTACTACCGGTAAATTACTAAACTGCACAATCTGTTTCAATTGTTCTATGTTATTCATCTCTTTCCTAGCAATAGACTTTGTCTTTGTTTTTCTCTCCATATCCAGGAGACCAAGGTTCAAACGTTGATCGCGTCAAACCTAAGACGGTCGGCTTTGTTAATCAATCAGCACAAAAAATGAGAGCGGGATAAAATCTCGGCCGCGAGGAAAAGGAGCTCCGTCGCCTAAGTAGTCTTCATCCCATTCTACAACATATCACATCACATCCCCAGCCATTCACAAATAAGTCTTAATTTAGTGAACGCAAGGAGCTCAGTTTTCTTTATGTGCAGTAATTTATCGATCTTCCTCAACAGATGTGAATTAAAATTTCAGTTTGCCAGCTGTATACAAACTAAGGCGTACATAGGCAATCTAAAAATTCTTTTACTTTGCATATTGCATCTCTGAGACAGATAACATGGTGATGACGATAACGACTGAGTCAAACTCATGAAAATCACTTTCTGTATTGAAAAGTAGAACTTTACTCTCCCTCTTTCATCATTTACAACGCAAAATTGTTGGAAATAATCCATTTTTATTATGTAGACGCATTTATTAGTTTAAATAATTATCGTGTGAAACTTCAAACTCAGTCGCCATTCCACGAAGCACTTAATATCGAAGATGACTGCAATTTGCCCGATAGCTTCAACAATCCAAGTTTTGACATGCTATGAAATTAATGATGCCGCTAATTCAAAAGGTAAGTATATTCTCCGCAGCACACTTTTCCTTTCAAATGTTTTCTCATACATAAATTGACATGTTTCTCTATTCGCAACTTCCATGGATTGGAAATTAAATCCAATACAACTCATCAAATCTTGAAGTCAGATTTTTAATTTCTTTCTTCGAGAACTGAGGAATATTTAGAAACTCGCTCATTTCCTTTCTGTCGTTGCATCGTTTGATATTTTCCTAAACCAAAATAATGCTCTTATACAGCCTACTTATAGATCAGAATTTAGTAGCATGTTTTTTAAATTACAAATTGTGTTTCGGAATAAATTCTCACCGCATTCGGTTCTTGTCCCGGTAGAACGCGTACAGAAAAACAATATTCTTCCATGTGCTCAGCTAGAGCATTTTCTCTCGCCAGTAGATCAGCAGCTAGTTCTGCATTGTCGTCTCCATCGATGTACTGCGTGTAAATTTTGATATCACTGGCATTCGGAGGCTCCACCTCCACACTCCGCTGAACACCACTGCGATTTCCAGTACGCATTCCACTTCGTGGTAATCGACTGTTCGTTGGTTCCGGAGAAGTCTCACGCGATCTTCCGACCTGTAGGAACATATAGAAATACAACCTAACTTCTGGAATATTTTCTTTTCATTATTTTGTGAGCTTCAATTTTACCTTTTTGAAGAGTGAAAAGGGGGATTTCGATCGCTTAGATGACCCTCTCTTGTCAGGAATCTCAAGGAGCGATCCACCAGCTGTACTTCCTGCGTGACCGCTCAATAGGTCATTCTGACTAACAGAAGCTGGTGGGTGATGACGTTTGTTGGAAGAGTGAGTTTTGATCATGTAGTCATCGGATGGAGTGTGATGACCACCTGCTGATTTCGAAGACTGCTGTGGTAATAGCTGTCTGTGAAGAGATTCCAATTCATTGCGTCTTTCTGCGATGCTTCTGCAATTGATGAAAATAGAATTCAGATCTGACATTTTTATATTTTAGATCAAAAAACAATGTTCGGCCCGGTCTCAATTTTGATGCTGCTCATAGAGTAAGTATATACAGAAAAGTTAGAGTGTCGACTCAAAAAAGTGTCTGTATAAAGTGAAAAATTTTTTTAATGAAAACTTTTTTATGGAGATTACGTTCCTGTGGTCTTCCCAAAATTATTTGAGCAGTTTTTTTAAAAAGCTACATTATTCCTGTGTTTATATACTATCGACATGAAACCCCTTTATAAGTAGTATGAAACAAGTTGGATATCAAAAGGGATGAATATTTACGAACAGGCATCTTAATTAAGCGGAAATTAAGCTGATGATGAAGGAAATTTCATGAGCTGCATTATAATGTAAGCCCTGCAAATATTCAAGGATAAGTTGAGCATCTTGTTGAGAGCTTCTTGACTGAGATGTCATGTTTTTAATTCAATTTTCAGCGGCATGATTTTATGATTCACAAGGCGTCTTTTCTTGAATCTGAATAGTAATGTGGACCCATTAACAGCCTTCGTAATGATCAGCTTCCTTTATTATGATGTCTTGCTCTTTCAGTGGTAATTTGTGATATGATCACGCTTAAGAAAATATATATCTTATTATAATAAAGCTGAGCTTTTAGTAATAATGGTAACCCATCCATGAAATGCATCGTTGTAGTAATCATATGAAAGTTGGCAACATGCTTTAAATACTACTCATCAAAGACTTATGAGTAATGATGTTAAATTTATGCTACAACTGAGGGGGCCGAAGCACAAATATGAGCAAATTGTCATGCCTCGCAATATTTTTGATGCATTTGCTTATGCAGATGTGCAGTTACCCTCTTTTGCGACATAATTATCTCAATGCAATCAAGCACTCTCACAAAAAATTGCTTTTTTCGAAGTCATGTGCCACAGTTTCCAACAGATCCATGAAATCACTCTTGCGAAGAAAGAGTGGAATTCAATTTTTGAACTGCTATTTATAGCAACACGATGACCGAGTTGGTAAAAACTGATGCCAACATTGGAATGAGCATGCGTCAATTGTGTTGTTCATGAAGTTTTGGAAATGGAATCTGATCATCAGAATCAGAGGGGATTCAAGGACTCCCCGGGGTTTTCAGAGCTCAAAATAGCCTGAGAAGGTGAACCTGGTGGCGAATAATTGAAATTTAAGTGACAATCAGCTGGTCACATTTTCTCTCTCTGGTATTTCTTGTTTTTCTACACATCCTTCTGTGTTTGGATTGATGTTTACTGTAAGCTTGATGAGAAATAATTTGACTTCAATGGTCGTTCAAATTTCTCTTTACATCAAATATGAAAGTATTTGCAGCGAAACTGCTATCACAGAGTTCACTTATACTTCCGCTTCCACGACCTTGTGACTACAATCCCACGAAAATGAGAAATATCATTTTTAAAAAGGATACTAGGCTTTTACGGCACAATTTTATCCGCGCAATTGGGAGGTTGTTGGTCCAATCAAAAGCTTTAGTTAACAAGCACTCATTGATCAACATTACATTGTCAACTAAAATTATGCTTCTATACTACATTAATTTTGTAAAATGAAGTACTATATAAAATTATGAGTAGAGCAACATACTATCTATTTGCTCATTCAGTAGTACCTCAAATTCACAATAATAATACAATCGAGTTCATAAATATTTGAAAATACATGGTACACGGTAAGCCGCGGGTAAAAACGTTTGGTTGATTGATAACTCAGCAGAGAAGCTCTGTCTCAAATGAAATGAAATTAAAGCTAAAATATTCCTTACCGAGCTATGAAATGGTCTTTGCATTTCACTGGTAGACTCAGTCGCAGGAAGTCCATTTCGTCTCTTTGTATGTTGCCGTATGTTTTTGAAATGAATTTCAGTGATGGCGTACTGGAAAGAAATAGAAATCGTCATTTCCTTTAAGAGCGAAAACCTTTTTAATGAACTGATCTCAAAGGTAAATAATTAGTCAAATATAAATCCTTTTAAGTTGCCTTTTAAGATCGGTTCTTGCCATGCTACGATATCAGTCTTCAGTTCCCCAATCCGTGAGAAATCCAGGAATGTGGGAGTCAGCAAATTGTAGACAGATTTTCATGGGAAAGATAACAACATCTGCTTCTGCAGCTAGAGAAAGTGCGTTTCGTCCATCAACCATGATAGCCGTCTGACGTTGTCTATTACAGAATCAGCTGCATGTTTGGAAACACTTGACTTTCTGACCGGTTATGCAGATGAAATATGTTCACATGCTTCTCTTCTTCGTTCTAGAATCTTCAATATTCAACTTCTGATTGAAAATAGTTTGGATGTGGAATCTTTCCATCCATTGTCGTATTAAAGCTAGATTTTCTATTCCAATAATGACATTGCATTGACAAAATCATTCTGATAGTGCTTTCAAAGAAGTAATAAGAAGTTTCAAATATATATTCTTCGAGATGATTTCTAAGAAAATTGAAATGACAATATTTTTGCAAAGTTTGTTATCCACATGTGCTTGATAATTTCCAAAAGTCTGGACTTGATTCAAAATCAGATCAGAAGTCAAATCATCAAATGATGAGTATCAGTAATAACTAGGCCAACCGAAGTACTGCAAAACACCATCGAGTAAATCAAGAACAATAAAGCAGCATTAAGTTAATGATACATTTGTTAAGAGGAAACATCTCCAAAACAAGAAATTTTTCGTAACATGGGTCTTCACAACGAATGTATAATGTCAGATATTATTCATATGCATAGCACTCGTATCAAATGAACTTTTCAACTCTGAAAGTTGAACGCTGCATATACCGATAAAATAAAAGATTGGTGAAAAAGCAGTAAACGCTAAGTACAATTATCTCAATAGCGGTATCGAGTGAATTTTCAGAAGCACGCTTGCTAAAATACAGAACCTATCTTTCACACATTTAAAACATACTTGGGTTGCCCTCACAATGTTGGAGGCATTGTTCTATCAAATGGCATGTGCCGAATGTAACTTACCTGTCGGTCATTCTGATGACTTCAACGCTTGGATGAAGACTTGTCACATCTCTGAAGAGAGATGCGTCCTCACGAGAATACCACAATGGGCTGGGTCGGCTCATGTTCCTGTAAGAAAGAGAATGTGAGTTACAGAGGTCTATAAAACAGCGTAACCACACAGCCACCAAAACACTTTCCAAGTGCGGTTTGCTGATCCGCAAAAAACACGCAAAAATACACGAAGTGAAAAAGTTAGAATTTAATGATATTGAGGAAATAATGAAATTTGTCAATTTATTAAATATCGCACACTTGACATAAAACAAATTTTGTAGGGATAAAGGGATATCTGAGAAAAACATTGTGAATTATGTCAGTGATGGTGATTTCGTTATGTTCTAGCATATACTGCAACTGCACAATGCAGATTAGCACCGGAAGATTCCGATCACAAGCCTTTTGAGACAAGTCAATGCTCCAACTAGTTCATGAATCCTGAAGATATACAGTATACCACTTACTCGTAGAAACATCAACAGCTGCATAACTAGAGTCCATCTCTGAACATGATGTCACGCTGTTTGTCATTTTTGATGACTGACTGAAACTAAGTTGTGTAACATACAGTAAGGAACAAAAAAATGAAAAGTCTGCATTGAATGCAAAATAAATCCAGCTGCTGTGTACATGGAAGTGATAGGCCAATGGCAGTGCCGCTTCATTAACTTCAATCATTCTTCAACACGTAATTCTTCGCCATAGTGCACGATACACCAATTTTGATAAGTCTTTGATTTGACTGGACTCCTACTTCAATTCTGCTCTATCGGATACAGATCGAACATTCAACACCTCAAGCGGCAGCCGGCACAATTGTGCTCCATCATAAAGCAATTTAAATCGTAATTCGGACTTTTTTTTAAAAAAAGGAGACAGTACTTATTACAGTACCTCAACACGTTGAAAATGTAGCAACAAGTTTGTCTAAATAGCTATAGAGCTAGGTCTTCATCAACTGATCACAATTTGCTGAAGAGTCTATTATAAATGCACTTTTAAGAAAACTTACACACAGAAAGGTTGATATCCTTCCTGAAGGCCAACACAGGTGAAATACTTGAGAGAGTTAACGTCGTTTCCGAAATTGACTTTAACTTGTTGTCCACAATCCAAGGAGAAAGCAGGCACGTATTTGATATCGTCTCCAACATCGACGTCTTTGAAGGCAATTTCCTGTCCTAGTGGATCCATCATCAATTCCCCATTTAGTGAGTATGCTGTAACCAATGGAATATGAGAATTAATCGTTTTGAACAATTATCAAGCATGCATGTTGAACATCTAATCATGACCATCCTTCCAGAGCACATTTCAACGATATTCGGGGAACCAATCTTTCGTGTATTCTTCAGGGATCCACATCCTTAAAGTATCATACGCAGAATCGCTGACGAATGTTTATAGTCAAATGCAGAATCCAGTGCTAAGACATCTAATTGAATTTCGAGGAACTTCCCACATTCAATTTTCATTAATTAGATGGCACAGTGGCTTAATCACATGATTAGATTGTTCAAGCGTGTCACTTTGCTAGAAATGCAAACTGATTAAAAATTATGGCTCAAGAACTCGCTAAGTGGGCAAAATGAAATTTTTGATGACTTACAGAGATAGGAAAAATAACCGTGCGTCGCTTGCGGATTGCAGTGAACTCCTTCAAAATGCCCCGATCACTACGATTCTCTCAAATTTGAAGAATTCGTATCATTGCGCAAAAGTTTTCTCGATAATGTTAGTCCTTCCGATCATTATTAAAAGAGATAGCAGGCGAACGAAAGAACGTTCATAAACTTCTCTGAAGAGCTTGACATAGACTATGTCTATTTGTTGTGTAATCTAGGTGATAGCAGTCACCGAAACTTCGCACAATTTAGCGTGCTTAAAGTTGAACTGGCTGCTCGTTGCTCGATTACTGTGGCATTATGCCAGCAGATTGTGCTATTTCATTTGCGCTACATGTTCCTATGCTGAACAGATGTAGCATGTTACATGTGCTAAACAGAAGAAGAGACGACCTGTCTAATCCTGTGGACTTAATTTACATGTATCTCTTCCTACGGTCACCCAGAGACTACCAGCCTTTTTCAATCACATCATTATTAGCGTTATATTCAAGACTGTCACAAAAATTATGCGTCAAACAATCCATCAATCATATTCTAGTCACTGAACACCTCTCCCACAAGACTGCTGAAATAATGGCTGATGTAAACCGCTGAAAGTGTTAAGCGTGGGAAAGCGGATAGTACATTGTTTTGATTTCCTGATGGTGAGTGGTGCTGGTAGAGGTGAACGGACAGGCGGATGACTGACTCCTACATGTGTGAGTTTATGTGAAGAAGAAAAGTGAAGTGTTGAATTAAATTCAATAAATCAATTCAAAACAAACAGCCATTATCCCAATAATGAGTGGCGTCTAGTCCTGTGTAAAATCTTTGCGGGAAGCAGCTCCACACCAGTCGACTGGCGACAACTCGGTAAAAAGGGAGTTTAAAGATCAAAAACTCCGTAAAGCTCCAACCACTTTAAAGGGATCAAGAATACACGGGTTGGTAGTCGTGGAAGATGTTGAAGTACAGATGTTTCTACAAGCTAATCCGAAACGTGCGATGGAGTTGTACCATGGCAGCCCTTGTAGGCGATGATTCTGTTCAGTATATCACACCTAACAGCCACCGCAGCTTATCGAATGTTGTTATGATGTGCTCGTACTGTCGATTCTGAACACATGTCGAGCAGATGAGCTGATGATCCTCCGAAACCCACAGATGGTGGACGCAAGAGAAAACAGAGAAACCAGTCAAACTGATCAAAGACGAACGCATTGAGTAGTCTGATCCTGACATGATAAGGATCGATTCACTGAACGAATGCGATGCAGCATTGATGTACGGGATGATATCCTCTGACAGATTTTAAATTTAAATGATAGGCTAATAACTGAATGTTGTCAAGAAATTCTCCAAGCAACTTCACATTGACGCTGAAGCGCAAGCTCAAATCATCAACGACAACGGGAGCAGAAACCCTTCGTTGAACTTGTAGTGGCTGGTACCACATGATTTCTGTCTTCTCAGAGCACTTTTTGATGTCGTTAAATCACCGACAGACCCCCGCATTCTGAGAAGTCATATAATTATTTCAGTAACGCTAAGCCATAAACCAGGAACTCATCCGCAAGGAGGTGCACATCCAAGCCTTGTCGGCAATCAGAAGAAACAATGTGCGAGAAAATAACATTGAGTTCACATCTAATCATTTAGGAACTCCACTTACAACAATAACGAATCTGGTCTTGCAACACACATGAATAGCACAAGCTTCAGATCTTGACTTGCTTCATAGCATGAATTTGAATCTGGAGGGAATTGATATAGTTTTATTCATATTGTCATCACCTAATGCTTGTTATCTCAACGGTCAAAATATCCATGTTCTTAAGTGTGTCAGGCAATTATCAGATCAGTTTCCCGGTACCTTCTAGAACACATTCAAGAAGATAAATCAACACAGACATAAATTCAAAGACACTAATGTCCCGGTTCCGTGATCTCACTTGATACATTATGCCAGAAAAGACATTATATTGGCGGAATTAGTCTGACCTCATGCCTGATCTCTATTTTATTCACCACAGGACATTTTCTTCAATAAGTGACACATGATTTTGGCTTTCATGGGCATCGAGTTTCGATTCACATTTCCTTTCAACTCACGACAGAATGCATCTTATTCACTCATTGTTTGTACTTCTTATTAAATTAATGGTGGTAATTCGGATGCGGGTATAAAGCGTCATATGCAGTATTCATACCCAACAGCTGTAAGTCACTGATTGACTGCCTGCAGAGTGCACAAGTTGACTTGACAGATTCCACCTGACTCTCATCTAATCAGATTATCAATTTCTTAGATAGTAGATGATATCTTAATTGATATTGTCTGATCAATCTAACGCCGATATCATGACACGGTCGTGACCATGGAGATTAATTGTCTGCGTGTTTGGGTCAAGAGATGATTAACGCGAGGCAAAGAAAGATATTTATATTCTACTTTTTACAGAATTTTCACCCCTAGCACAGCTATGAGATACGAACGAAGCTAGGGGTTACTCAATGAAAAAGCAACAAATAGTATTATTTCAAATAAATAAAAGGAAAAATCAGATCTTCTAATCTGCTTAATCCGTCTCCATCAGAAACCTGTTCGCACGCCTCTTGAAGGTATCAAGATTGTATTGGTCAGGGAAAGTGGTCTGGAGAAGCTGATTCCAAAGCGAACAAAAAGCTTTTAACGAATCACAGTATGTGGGCGTTCTAAGCTCACATGATAGCATGTGAGTGCATTAGCTCTGCGTGTGCTTCTGGAGAAGATCTTGGGTTTGGGTACGCACTCATTTGCTGCCCAGCTGCTTCTACCGAAATAGCATCTGCAGAAGAGACTGAGTGAAGCAACATCCCATCTGACGGAGAGCGGCTGCAACATGTTAGCAAGTTTTTCATCCATGAGATTCTTGACACGTTTCTCAACCCGTTCAAGGAGGTTAAGATGCGATTGTTGGGCGCCGGCCCACAGATGACAACGACACTCCATCAGAGGACGAATAGTGGACTTGTAAAGACTGTAGACAGTCTGTGATGGAAGATAGCTGCTGGCGCGATAGAGACTACCAATGCGTTGAGCTCCCTGCTTGCTAATTGACTGGATGTACGGTTTCCATGACAAGTATTCCATAACCGCCAAACCAAGGACGGAGAAGATGAAATTTTGTTATCTGATCCTAATATCTGACATATTAATGCTATGATCATCATCTCCTTAAAGTCGTGAGTGCAGAATACTCTGAGTTTTTGAAAGATTGAAAGAAACAAGCCATTTGGCGCCCCATTCTGAGACCCTGCGTAGGTCCTCATTAAGAACATAGCATAACTGCTGATGTTGCTCAGTGTTCTTGGCTAGTCGCTCCTTGGAATTGAAGAATATCGTGTCATCTGCATGCATCACCACATTACTCACTAGGCAGTCTTGGAGGTCGTTGATGTACAGCAGAAAAAGAGTGGGTCCCAAAATTGACCCTTGAGGAACTCCTGCATTGACAACCTTGGTGGAAGACTTTTGGCCATCTAAGACGACAGATATCTGCCGGTCACTGAGGAAAGAAGCAAGAAGTTTGTGGAGTTGATCAGTAACTCCATAGGACTTAAGCTTCCTAAGGAGTCCGTGATGCCAGACTTTATCGAATGCCTTGGAAATATCGAGGGCAACTGATCTCGTCTCACCTTGTCTGTCAAGGACACGACTCACATGCTAAGTGACATATGAAAGAAGATCTGCAGTTGATCGAGAGTTCCTGAAGCCACACTGTTCTTCTGATAGAACGTTCTGAGTTTCAAGGAAGTTAACTATGTGTTGGTTAATCACTGCTTCAAAAATCTTGCCAGCAATTGGAAGCAGGCTGATAGGACGGTAACTAGATGGAAGAGATGAATCAGAACCTTTCTTTGGAACTGGAACCACGGAAGCTACTTTCCAACAAGAGGGAAACTCACCGGTGGATACACATCTAGTGAACATTTTGGATAAACGTGGAGAAAGCTCAGGTAAGAGATGCTTGAAGACCGAAACCGGGATGCCCTCTGTTCCACTAGACTTAGAGCTATCGAGACCTACGATAATGTCTCTGATGAGAATGAACGACTGATCTGGTAAATAATGCCTATTTTCATTTACCAGATTTGCTATGGGTTATTAATTCTCCAAGTTTTGTGCAATGTGGTGATTTCCTTTAGAACAAAATTTCCCTTTGCAATTCCTCTCAGAAGTGCCAGTTTGGGATTATATTTAGGAAAAATATCAGCTTCGCTATCCAAATTAATTTTCTTGAAGCAAATAAAATCATAAAAGCATTTCAAAAAAGGTGGTTGAATGTGCTGCAATCTGTGTCGGTTGTGAGGCATATCAGGATCAAGTTTCAATCAATTCTGACCGTCTTTCAACCTTATATTCAATACATGTAAATGGCTTCTAGATGGGGAACTTTGTGGGACGGGCATCACATTGCCTTGCAACAATGAGATTGTCTTCATGATGTGCACATGTTATGGCCCCCTCTCATTTTTCTCACGCCGGAGCGAATAAGTTTTAGAAGGTCTCCTTTCATGACTTTTCCCAACTTTTGTTATCTTTCTGTGGGTGGCAGATAGTAAGTGTTTGTAGATTCAATATTTAAGCCACAGGAGCCACATGAAAGACATGTGCAACCTCATTTGTATTTCGCTTCCATTGATTAGAGACAGGGGTTTTAAGTCGATTTGTAACTTCTGCATTTTACCCGTTCAGGATACACGGTCGAGTTATTACGCTAATTGACAATCAGATACTTTCCACCCCGTTATGATGACTGATATCACGTTGATGCACTCTACTTGAAGATACTTATTCATATTTCAATAACTGGGCGAATGACACAAATTTCTCTCTATGCTCTACACCGATGTTGTTCTGAAAGATTTAGTGACATAATTGATACATAGACATGCAGATCTCATTGATATAAATAGGTTAAGTGCGTCCTACTGTTATTTTCATGAAATTCCGTCAACCCGTTCAGCAGCAATAACCAATTTCAAAAATATGACGCAAATTTTGAAATGCAATCCTTAATAACAGATCAACTTGGAATACATAACCGATTCCATCATCAGTGACAGCATGCGCGAAATAAGTAGACCTAATTACGCTTTGTTATGTGTGGCTTAGAAGATGTAAGGGGAGGCATAATGACCCAATCTCCCCCTAAATGCTACAGCAACAAGATGATGCCTGAGGTAAATAGTGTTAAGCACAATATCACAAACATAAAATGTAGAAAATTTCCAATTCACACAATATTGACGACTGCCTGAACAGCGAAGACTTCGAGTTCACATGAAATCAAATTTTCCGGAGGCACGTTTCAAAACTTACCGACCATGCGATCTTGCAGATCAATAACACAGCCAATGACGTCGCCAGGCTGACACACTTTGCCATATGAAGCTGATTCTTGATGCCACTTTCGTGCGGAGCTGCATTCGAATGCGTAGGAGCGAGAATCCGATCCTACAGCAATGTTAGGAGGACACGTGGACTGCGCCCAGCCCAATCTGATGTGACCACTGCTTAATACTTCAGCTTCGTAGTACCTGTGCCAACGAAAAGATAATATTGAAAGCGAATGAGAAAATGAAAATTGACTTAAATTAGTTAACGAAACAACGAAGCTAACTAAGAGCTAGCTATAGACTCTTCCTCGTTCGTCGCCTACAAGCTACAATGGCTGTCTATTTGTCTTCGCATGTAACAATGGTTTTTGAGTGCCATCGCGGTCTTCAGTTTTCGCACTTTCATCAGGGAGAGTCACTGCTATCCAGAGGCACTCACGCCTGCAAGAAAGATATCTGCTAACTCATCCACACCTACAATTCTAAGAATTCGACTGAAAACGACTGTAAATCGATAAGTGAAGAGGCCTTGGATCATTTTTTTATCGTAAATTAGGAATCCAAGTATTTCTAAAATGCTCTTTTCTGTGTTGCTCTCTCACTCATCCCTTTTTGCGTCCTCTCCTTCCAGAAGATGCTGGGTTAGACGTTTTCTGCTTGAGCATGAACTTCCATTTCGGTCGATCACGGGTGTCTGCTTCCTGGGCTCCAACACGTTTGAGGTCATGTTTCACAACTTGCTTCCAGGTCATATTTTGTCTTCCTGCTCCTCTTTTACCATCTACTTCCATCCACATAACTTTTCTGATCCACTCTGCCTCATCCTTCTCATCCGACCCATCCTCATCCTTCTCTTCAAGTCTTTGCCTTCTCGCGATGTCTGTGATGTTCTCAAGACCCACTGCTTTTCTGATGCTGTCGTTCGATTTCCTGTCCGATAGTCCACACACATCCACCTTAGCATTCGCATCTCCACACGATCGGGATGAAAGCAACGATCATGACTCGCAGCCATAAAGCATGGCTTGCCGCACACTGGCTCCATATTCACGACCCTTGGTTCTCAAAGATGGCCCCTTGGATGTCAAGAAGAATTGCAGTTCATGGAGTTTACACCATCCACATCTTATTCTTGACACTGCCAACTCAACACTTCCCGAGCTATCGAGAATGTCCCCCAGAATGGAGAAACTGTTCACACACTCAAGGCGAGCTCCTTCCATGTCGACACACTCCGCAGTCCATTCGACTGCTTTCGACTCTAGTTTCCTTCGAGGTTTTCTTGCAACCTTTAATACATTTCAACCAGCTCTTTGGCCACCTTTGACTTTTTGTTCGATAATTGACATTTTGTCCGCAGAGTGTCGAACCTGGAATAATCTGCAATCCAGTGTGTAGGATTTCACGTCTCTCAAAACTTAAAAACTGCAGCACGGGATTTTAAATTATCTCAGTTCAGTTCAGCGCGCCATAGACCGTTGAGGGTCGCAGCCATTACTGCGAATTCTTATGAGAAAGAAAATAAAATCTTGGTGTAAAACTTGACTATTCTGCAAAATCAAATGATACATGCCAGTCAAGACAGATTTACATTTCTAAGCTTTCAATTTCTTGATTTCTTGTATTACATGCATCAAGTGGCGAATTTCAAGCAAATTCAGATTTTGTGAATCATATTTGAATTGCCTTAGTCATGACATTCTAAGTGCAGGATACACTGTGTAGCGGAGATACGTCTAGGGAATTGTCTGCATGTAGTTGAAATGACCTGCATCCAAGTGTGAGTGATTTTGTTGAAATTTTTCGTTCAGTGCTATATATGGCATGCATCATTAAATAACTCACCATTTGCCAGCTCCAACAGCCCATGTACTCTGAACTCGATACGTACGCGTGAGGCGTTTTGTCTTCATAGATTTTCTGTTTCGACCTGAAGATAGACAAGAAAATGTGAAAAGTTTGACAATCTATTGCAACCTAGGTTCAACATATGCTGCATGATAACTGCTTTTAGGAATGGTACCGTAAATGTTTCAATGAATGTCTTGAAATAATTAACAACCCAAGAGACGAATCGTTCGACATACCATTGCTTATGAAAACAAAGAGCATCTTTTTAATCAAAAGAATTATTAAAACTTCGATTGGAGGACAGTGCGATGGGCTACTGGCCACAATCTTCGTCAGGAAACTGGAAATGTTGCTTCATTTCATTGCACAGAACACAAGCATAATGAATCTGAAATGAAAATATCTATGTTGAAGAGGTGAATGGAAACGAGAAACAAAGGAAAACAGAGGAACAGGTTTATCAGTCAGTGGATGACAGATTGGCCTCATGGGATCAACATGCAGCATGTTTTACAACGATCTTCCATTGTTGAGACAGAATCTCTTATCCTTTTGTCCTCATTTTATGAGTGATTTTGTGTGTAACCTTTTCTTTACTTATGCACTATGACCTAATTTTCAATAATTTATGAAAACCCAAGTTTCAAATTTACTGACTACTGTTAATATGTGCATAAATTATACCCTTTTCAACTTCCTGACGAAGATTGTGGCCAGTAGCCCATCCCACTGGCCTCCAGTCAAAACCGGTCGAAGTTTTAAATCATTATTTTGATTTGAAAAGACGTTCTTTATTCTCATAAAAGCAGATGTTTCAATGAAACCATGTGAGTAAAACAATACACCTATCCCTCAAGTACACCCACCTGCGGACTACTGGACACCATATTTTAGCACATCTAGATACATCGATCCGCAAATTCAGCTGAGTGACCGTTTGTCTTCAACTTTGATCACGAAGGGCAGTTGATCTCTCTGAGATCCAAGAAAAAATTCTCCAGCAAAACAGAATTTCCTAATATTATATTGGACAGTAGACACCTTCAGAATTGTCGCTCAAATTAAATCAGACATTAAAAACATGTATGTCAACTGTGATTCTTGTAATTTTCGCTACCAAAATCTGATATCAAAGTTGAAAAGATTTCATTACCACAGCTACACCCTGATAGCGCCTCCGGCATAGGCTTGGACAAGGGGGTGTTTGCGATGATAGAATCCACCCCGAAATCCTAATAAAGATGATTCAGGAGTAGGGATATTCCCAAGAAAATCCGTATTACTGCTGTTATACCTTTCAACTCTTGTCACTTCAGTGTGAAAATCAATCATATAAAATTTTCATTTATGCTGCAATTTCTAGGAATCAATGTGACCTCTGTTACTGAATCTTTATGATATGTTATGCTGGCATGTGACACACATTCGCTGCTATCATCATCGCCTCGTGCATATATCAGAAGTTCACATCCAAGTTTGAGTTCTAACCGACTAGGTGCCTGAACCAAATTTCATCGACGGAGTAAGGTGAGAGATTGAAATCAAAATATCATTCAGCACATTGAAGACAGTCAGAATTCCGTGCTCAGTTCGTGGGAAGAAGACTGCGTGAGTGATGATCCCGAAAATTCGACTGCACCTGGGTTATTTGCACCGATAAATATATGCTGATAGAATGCTATTATCTTCTCAAATAATTCTAAAGGCAATAAATCACTAATTATTGTCAGACGGTCCTCTGATCTCAGACTGTAATCTTGCAAATAGAGCTGAAATGTAACATAAAAAACTTCAACTACAATTAATGACACAGTAATTTATAAGCACAAATTCCAGTGCATAATAACGCAACAGACTTAGTTATTATGTGACACTATAAATTGACGTGCATATAATTTTGAGAATCATCCTCTCCTGAGCGAAAATTTTGGCTACACGCCTATGTGCAGGTTATGAAATTTCTACGAAACAGACTTTGAGCAAAACTGTGTAACTCCCATGGTTCCTCTTAGGTGCAATCAGTAGTTTTAAATCAATTAGAACTACAGGCATTTCACTTTCATTTAATTATTCTGCACTAAGAATGCTCTGGCTTCAAATGAAGTAATAGATACTATATATCTCAACTATGGACATGGTTATTTGAGGAAACGTCGGTGGAACATCGATATCAACTCACCCATATCCAAGTTATCAGACACAGGTGATTCGATGGAATAATTGTAAGCGATAAGAGTCTTCACGGTCTCATTTGCTGTTACTCGGTTTGATTGTTTGATAAAATCATCCACTTTTGAATAAGGTACCAAATGTGGACTCCGTTTGTTGTGAATATCCTGAAAGACAAAAACAGATGATGCTATTGGTCTCAGTGGCACAGTGGTTAAGTGCTTGGCCTAGCGATCTTCCGGTCTAGAGGTCGAGCCCCGAGAGTGTCGCTGGACGTCGTCAGGAAAGGCATCTCGACTAAAAGATCACAACGCTCCAGATTATAGTCTGATTGTGTAAGCACTGCCCAAGCCATACTAGCCATACTTAAAAGGCCATAGAACCGAGTCAGACATAAATCCAGTGAGAGGTTTTGACTTTGCATAACAAAATATATGTTTGGAAAAGTCAAGTACTATGAAATAGACAAGAACGCCTTTCAATATATTTCGAATATTCAGACCCTCGCAATTATGAAGAAAAAGTTGAGATACACAATGTTCATGGTACATGCACAAATACTGAGTTTTGATCGATTGTAAAGAGTGAAAGCACTTAGTATTGACGTTGATAAATGAATATGCATTATGCATAGTATGGAAAGATATCTAGCAGCTGCAATGTCCTGCCAGCTGATCATGCAATGACTGCCGCCCTTTTAACTCTGTGCATACGATGTATCTGTCATTCAAGTCAGTACTACGTAATTCGATTCCTTTTAATAGGCACCATAAACATTGTTCATGGTCATGGCCTGAATAGCCGAATCATCTTGAAAAGCAATGTTGCACATTGTGCATTATATCATCGGCAAATAGAAGATTATCGTTTCACCTGACCATCATGATGCTGGGCTGAATTCAAGAAAAGCCGATACTGTTGATGTCAAAAAACGTTGCATTCCCAAATTTTCGTCTACAGACCGTGTCAGCGGAGGAAACTATCTCTCTTCTTACCCTGGCGCAGTCTGTGTACAAAGTTTGGGAATACAACATATTCGACAGCAACAGCATCGGCCATTTTTAAACTCAATCGGTCAATAGAATACGTCATACGGGCCTTTCCAAGCATGTGTCTGCTTAATCCCAGTCATCTAATTGGACGTGATTCCAAACAGTTTGGATACAAACATTGTGTATGCTACTGTAGAACTAACTGGGTATTTTTTATTCAATTTTTCCTTGAAGTAATCAATTTGATTTATTTATTTGCTTAATGATTATTAAATTTCTACTGAATCACTTGCTTTCGGTAGCAGCAAATCGCAAATCGATACATTTGCTTCCTTACCTTAAGAGGTTCAGTTTTGAAACTATCAAAGCCAATGAACAGTTCCGAAGCATTTCAAATTCACTGAGTCAACCAATTTTTAAACAAGAAAAACTAGCATATAACAGGCAGAATTTTTCGGAATTTTCACGTGTTTCCTACCAAAATGGCATTCCGTCATTGTGCATTCAAATTCTCGACGAACTTCAACGTTAAAAACAAAATATCAGTCACAAAATAATTATCATTTCTATTTCTTGCAAGTAGGTCTGTGATCCAATGGCTCAGCGGCTAGTTACATGAACTAATGATCAGGAAGCAAGACGTTCAAATCTATTCACAAACAATGGAGCTGCTGCGGAGGAAGAATCTCGGATCCCACATCATAATCCGCCTATCCTTGACGCTTGAAATCGAGTTTGTATCAAGTCAAAAACATCTATACGAGCTGATTCATATTGATAAGAGCGTCTTGCAGATTCGAATATTTCATCATTCCAATGATATGAATAAGACCTCTCCCATTGGATTTATCCTGAACTCTGAATGAAACTAATCTTCAAGGCTTTAAAGTGCGAAGACAATTGTTCCATCCCATGCGCTCTCACATCTTCGGGAAATCTCTGTTTCGCTCCATATTCATTTCATTTTCACAATCAATACATCGGCAAAAGATACCGTCGTTTCAATGGAAAGCGAGAAGAAATATGAGGTTGAGATTGTCGCTGTATCATGTTCACAGGCGGAAAGGATGCTCTGAATCTGCATTGAGTTACCAACTTACACCTAAAGATGACATAAATGAAATCTATGCTGAATAGTGCGAATCGTCTAAATGAAGGACTAAGCGCATTTGCACACGGAAAGGGCATGTATGTACATCCTAATTCGGGATTCAGGAATAATCATTACAACATGGAAAGAAAACTTGGATTACTCGGAAATTGAAAAATATGTAAAAGTACACCACTATTTGTAGAGAATGTCGTGAGTAAGATCTGAATTACTAAAATCAAAGCACGAGGTCTTTCGCCAACTACCTTCGGAGTGCAGTACATTAAAGACCGATAATCATCCAACAAAAAAATGTGTGGTGTAAAAATGAGGAATGAGTTGATAATTGAAATATAAAAATTCCACAAAAGCCAGAGACATGAAAAAAAGAGAAAGCAAGTGGGGAGAGAAAAGATGACAGGGAAACAATCTAATGAGGAATCTAATGATGAAGATTTTCGAAGCGCTTCTTTCCATCTGCCATTTTCTCTGAATTCGTTTCTTACCACGGTGCCTTCTTGCAGTGGCCTTGTGGTTGTGTTCAAGATAAATTCACGATGCGTTCTTGCATTCACGCAAAGGAATGATAGAGTGAGTTAATGAGACGGTGCCTCTTTTGGAATACTCACCAGCTGAAAAGTTTATGAACATGTAGCAACCATCTGTATCCCCTATGCTAGCCTGCGCACTGCAAAATACAGGGAAGAATTGACTAGACTCGCTCGGTACTATTAGGGCAATGAAATAGAATTCTGCATTGAATATATCATGAACATCGGCGAACATGAATTACAACCCAATTCTGATTATCGCCTTCAGTGTTGAATTCACTGCTCTTTCTTTGTAGCAAGGATAGTAATAGTTAAGTGCATATGTCAATAGGAAAGTTTATCTTCAAATACAATCAGAATCAAATAAAGAAGAACTTGCTTATCAAGTATTATGAAATCTACAGATAATGATAGTCAAACAAAAGTTGTTTAATCATTGAAAAAAGATACATTTCAAAAAGAGATTTGATGGGTAGGACACAAGCGGTTAACGAATCCGTTCGCTTTATGACTATACATAATGGCATTCAAACAAGTCGAGAGTGCTTCAGTCTCTGTATGATTCCAAGAACATGCGTTCCGCGCACGGCTCTCAACGACGTTTTATCACTGTTAAGATTTGGTGGATACAACCCTCGATATTCTCGACGTTCAACGCGGCTTGAGCGTTCGTCATCACTGTCAATTTGGATATGCCAATGAAAACAGAAAATTTCGGGAAAAAATCAAACATTGTGTTGATGAAGCTCAACGAATGCCACATAGCTCTGCATCTTTTTGATTTCTGAGAATAACCGTGATACCTCGGTCTGTTCAAATCATAGAATTGGATCTTTGAAGCATTTGAGGAATCAATGGAATGGCATGGACATGGATCCACTTCTATGGCTCAAATAATAAGGAAATCAGACTTCAATCTGCTACACAGTAGGTGCATTGTGCGAAGATCAATGAAAGGCTCTCATTGATTCATCAATATTGAGAGGATTTTCGACAAAACATGTTTATATATAGGAATCCACTGAATCAGACCAACTGTTATTCAACATTTTCTTGTGAAATAACATTTACTTTATTTTATTCCGTCTTTTTTACAACAAAACTACAGCTGTATAAAGGCACACCTATCCAACGTCAGTTATCAGATCTGTAGATTATCGAGGCGTTGTCTATTCATTCCAAGTTACAACTCCGACATTGCCATCGCCGGAAATGGAATCGGTAAATCTAATTTTCATTTCATTTGGAGTTCTAATTATTTGAACTTTTAGTGAGTACACTAAATGCATCGCCAACAAGTGAGGAAATTATTTATTAATTATACATCGACGACATTACATGATCTCAATGCAGTTTATAGCGCTATGTCTCTAGAGATTGAATTATCTGTTAATTACCTTCAACGTTTTCCCATATGAATTGAAGCGACAGTTTGAGCTAGAGAGCATTCTAGATGACAAAAGAAGTTGCATCTTACAAATAACAAAATGATGATTAGAAAAATTGAAATATTGGAATCAAATGATCTGCAACGAAAGTAGTGAGAAGCTTGCTTTTTCAAAATCATTTGCTCCATAGCCTCTGCTTCAGAACATTTTGTCAGAATAATATTATTAAAACGTTTGCCATCCACGTCATATAATACAGGTGGCTAACAAATTTACAAGGCCACTTCTACACGTTTTGCACTATTTCGTGGTCAAACAATACAATTTCCGGTTTTCCCAGGTCCTAGATGCCCTTATATCATGATTACTTATTTAAACAAAGACACGAAGCCATATTATCCACATAGGTATAGGGCATCCCTCGGAAACTAACAACCTTCAACACGTTAAGGTGTGAAATCTCTAGTGAGAGCGGTGGCACCTACCGCGGTAGGCCGACGCAAACCCTGGATCTTCTGCAACTTCGCACAGAAGTGCGGCCCTTAGCCATCATCTACATGCGATTTATTGAGCAGATGAAAATTCTCGTTGTCTTATTCACTCCGGACCTTAAGTGGGACGCTCATTTTGCAAACAAACGTGCTCCTCAAAGACTGTATGCGTTGCGCATATTGCGGCCGGTTTTAAATCCCTTTGACCTGCGCCGCGTATATTTTGGATTAATTGTGTCCTTAATCGAATGCTGTTCCTCTTTGTTCACATCACTGTCGTACAACAATAAACGTCTACTTGACAAGATACAGCGCCGTGCTCACAATAATTTTTGCCATAATTACTGTGATTGTTCAGCCCTTCCTGACTTGCACGCTCGCGGGACTGATGCAGCTGTCGGTTTTCTTCGTGCGATCCAGAGAAGCGAAAGCCACCCTCTTCATCCTCCATGTCCTCCTCGTCAACCCGTTCTGGTAGAATTCTAGTGCCCACTTTCAGGACGACTCGTCGTCGGAACTCTTTTTTCCTGCGACGACTATAATTATCAATGACATCATTGTTGATTACCGTATATACTCGCCTATAAGTTGATCCGACTTAAAGTCGACCCCCGACTTTGCCGCCCAAATACTGGCATATTTCCATAGCCCCGCAAATAAGACGAGATGAAAAGGTGAAATTTTTGTGGAGTCAAGTTCGACTTTGACTTTGAGTTTGTAGGCAGCGTCGTAGGATAGTATTGGTAAGAGGAACAATCTATGATTATGAATAGCGATGTATTGAGCATTGCGCACGCACCGGCAACTGCGGTAACAGAAGAAAAATGTTATAAATTTAATGGGACCCGCCTATAAGTCGAGACCCCTACTTTGAGAAATGAATTTTGGGTGAAAAAAACTCGACTTGTAGACGAGCATATACGGAAAATGACTTGTGCTTCCTGCATTTCTCATCATCCTATCGCCTACCGCATCCTCGTTACATTATGTGCATACTACGGTTAGTTATTTCATACGCTTGCCTTATATCTTGTACTTTTACGATTCTCAATGTAAATCGAAAATATACATTTAGTTTACTTTATTTATGGGCAGGACATGACAGATATCTTTGCTATCAGCGAGCCATCTCGTCCGATCGAATTTCCATTGACATTAATTTCCGGTCATACGTCTATGTAGATTTTAACGTATGCCTTTCGAATCGTTGGTTGACCGATAGAGCATGGCACAATCGTCTCATTACGAGTACAGAACATTTTCACATGCTCCATCGATCGCCAACTAACCCAATTGAGAAAAGTAGCTCTTAGGCAAATCTTTTAAATGCAATTTACTTTCCTCTGAGATGATTGCAAAAATGGCACTTTCTATGATGACATACATGTAGACCTGAAAACAAAGCAGTGACCTAAAAACATGGATATATTACAATAGAGTCTAGATCGCTCACTTGTCTGCATTGAGACAACGATATTGCGTTAATGCGCGCAAATGATCAGTGCGGCGAATAAGAGGGCAAGAATGAATGACTCAGCGTTACCGGCAGCACGAGCAAGATAATACAGTAGCCCTAAACAATGTAGTTTAAGGTTCCCAGTCGATAGTTCGGTTTCATAATTCACATTCATCACATCAACTGCACTAAGCGCCCAGAATGATTGTCAGCTGTTCCGCATATAATTGTACAAACCGACCACAAGTCCGACGTCGAACATCAACTACCGACGGACATCAAGATGTAACTTTTTTCAAATTTCCTGTGAAAGATGGTATTCTTCTGAAGAAATGTCAATCCGCTATGCGAAGAGAAAACTTTAAACCTACAGAATATTCTAGGATTTGTAGTTATCATTTTCTTCATACCGACTTCACTGAAAATCTTTGCAGACGTCGACTAAAGAAAAACTCTGTTCCATCTTTGTTCAAATTTCCGAAACATCACATCACTACAAAAGAAGTGAAACGACGAACGATAGTGAAACATCGCCTAGGAGTGCGTTGGCGAAGAATGACACTCAAAAGACTCCGGGCAGCAGTTCTTCATGACCATGGACTATATATCTCTTCTGCTTCGAAGCGTGTGGCGAAAGAGAAAACGAGAATTCGTCGACTTGAACATCTTCGCCGTTCTGTCAGGAACCTACGACGGAAAATATAGGCAAGAGCAAAGAAATGTGAGAATCTCAATACTGTGATTAAACAACTGAAAGACAAGAATTTGATTGAATCCTCGGCCGAGAATCTGCTACAAGAAGCGTTTGGTGGAACATCATTGTCTTTATTTCATAATTTGTTTCGAATGAGAAATTGTCGCAAAGGTGGAGAACGCTACGATAGTAAGATAAAGAATTTCGCTATGACACTGCACTTTTTGTCTCCTGCCGCATATGAATTCCTTAAACCGACACTGCATTTACCACATCCATCATCTTTAAGAAGGTATGCTTCATCCGTAAACTGTGAGCCAGGTTTTCTTTTTGAAGTGATAGATGCTATCAAAAAATTGATCGATAGTAATCCTGATTATCGTTATTGTTCATTAATGGTAGATGAGATGTCAATTAGAAGAGAATGCTCATGGAATTCGTCAAAACATGAGTATTCAGGCCTTGTTGATTTTGGTGGGGCCCTTTGAAAGAGACATTGGCATCTCAGGCACTTGTCATTATGCTAGTTGGTTTGAAGGGTCGGTGGAAGGCTCCAATCGGATATTTTTTCACAAACCATATTAGTGCAGAACAACAGGCAAATTTGATAAAGTCGTCTATTTGTAGAGTAGCTAATTCAGGTGCTGACGTTCGTGCAATTGTGGCTGATGGTCTTTCTGCAAATGTCCGTTCTGCGATACTTTTAGGATGCAATTTGTCACTGGATGAACTCTAAACTTTTTTTCCCCATCCTCTTTATCCAGAAAGGGTCATTTACTTCGTTTTTGATGCTGCGCACATGCTGAAACTCATGCGCAATCTGATCGCCGAGCGGAAAATCTTGTTGTACAAAACTGAAAATAATGACTTTGAAACTATTGAATGGAGGTACATTGTGGAATTGCACAAAATTCAGTCCGAAGAAAGTTTATACTTGGCTAACAAAATTAGTGGTCGTCATATAAATTACCAAAACGTGAAAATGAAAGTCAGTTTAGCAGCGCAAACCCTTTCAGCATCCGTAGCTACTGCAATTGAGTTTCTCAGAGATGAAATGCATTTGCCGCAATTCGCCGGCTCCGAAGGCACTGTTCGATTCATAAGAATCATAGATAGATTGTTTGATCTAATCAACTCAAAAAATCCTCTTGCGAAAGGGTATAAAGCTCCACTTTCAATTTCAAATCGTCAGTTTTGGGAATCATTCCTGAACAAAGCTTGCAATTATCTGAAAAATTTGCACGAAAAAAAACTATGAAACCCTTAGTGGATGGGCGGAAATCTCAGGGTCCATTAGGGTTCATAATTACAGCCACATCAGTTTTGAATTTATCTTACGATTTGTTACTAACGCAAGAAATGAAATATTTGCTCACTTTTAAACTGTCACAAGACCATCTGGAAGTATTTTTCAGTCTTATTCGTAGAAGAGGGGTTGGAATAATAACCCCAACACAGAACAGTTCAGAGCTAGTTTGAGAGCACTTATTATCAAAAACAATATTCCGTATTCCAGAAACTCGAATTCGATTAATTTAGATGGCACTGAAACGTTGCAGTTAGAGCCTTGTTCTCGATGCCCTGTTGATTTGAAGTCAAGAAGCGATGATTCCTTTGTAAATGACCCAGATTTTTTATTGGCTGTAAGAAATCTTGAAAGAAGTGAAGAACTATCTGATCCTGACTGGAGAATGAACTGTTTAGTTTATACAGCTGGGTATGTAGTCCGCCACTTGAAAATTGATTGCAAAAAATGTCACAACGCACTTCTAGCTGATAGTCGAACTTATCCAGATCGAGAATCATTAAAATTTTTGCGATGCAGGAACAATGGTGGCTTAATCATTCCTTCCAAAGGAGTCGTTGAAGTCATCAAGGCAACAGAGAAGGCTTTTAGATTCATAATGCCCAGTCCCAAACTGATGGAAACTTTGCCACCAACACGGTTTCTAGATATCCGCATCCAAACAGCTGTCCTAAGTCATTTCCAATCAAAGATAGAGTATGTATATCTTTCCACAGCTATGTGATCATGCTCTTGATTTCGACTTTTCTCTTTTTGATGATCATGCTACCCATTTAATAAGAGAAATAACTAAGTATTTCCTCAGAATAAGGCTGCACACAGCTGCCAGATTGCACCACCAGAGAATCGTTTTAAGGGGAACGTCTTCAAAAAGGATGAAATGTAATAAAACCATACTTTTCAGTGGCGAGTGACTTCACTCAAATGACATTTGACTCATCAGAATATGATATAATCGCGGAAATGTTTCCTGCCTTTTTTTGTATTATATGAAGCTTTGTGCAACGATCGACGCGTTTTGCTTCTTATTTTGATATCATCATGGACTGTAGGTGGTACCACTTCTTTCTCATAAGGTAAGCAATCTAGAAACTAGTATATAAATTTTAATAGTATATCTATGCCTAAAAATTGTTGCTTACTTCGGTGGCTCCGTAGGTCCAACCTTGTCGAATTCTGTCTCTTGCCCAAACATTATGAGTATTCTCAGCCAATGCTTCCACCAACTCATCCAGGCGCTCATTCATTGAAACAGAAGACAATTCGAGTGGAGCGGGTTTGTAGCCATTTGGTTGAAGATAGCTGAGGACAAAGAAATATTGAGAGCATTTCATGATCATACACTCCAAAGCATTTAGGTCGGATGATACAACTCACAAGTCACAACGATTGGTTACTTTTTCTTAGTATTCTGAATCATACTGCACCTACTACCAGGGCATTTGAACGAACGATTAAATGGTATTTTTTTTCATTTTTCTGATAAACGAATTATCGAACGGTATGCTTGAGATGTCGATGAAAGGTTGAACGGTTTTTGTGGTTGATTGAACGTGATTGAACGGTAATTTGACCCCGGAAAACCCAGTATAATAAATAATGGTACAAAATCCTTGATACTTTCGAAAATTGCTTATTTACACACTCTGACCTCAATAACGTAGTATTTTTAAATTTGAAAATATTTTTGTGCCATACCCATTAGACTGTGGTGGTAGTGAAATCTCGAAAATTGGACAAAAGAAAATTCTATTGATGCTCTTCGAAATTGATTATTTAAGCACTAAGACTTCGTCAGTTCAGTGACATTTCGTGAATAAAATGACAAGATACTTGCTATTACAGTATGCTTCCATCTCTTGTTATTGATTTAGTATTTCGAAAATACATTAACTACACATAAACTACTAAAAAATCTACGCATATCACATCAATATGTTTCAAACAACGGTTCCACCTCCTTTATTGATTTACACCATTTTACCACCAAATTGGCAAAAAAGCGCCACCAAATTGGCACAATGAGAACACCAAATTGGCACAATGGGAACACCAAATTGGCACAGTGGGAACACCAAATTGGCAAAAGTGCGCTTCCAAAATGGCATAACTTGTTTTCATTTTACAATGAAATTATATACATAAAATATTCATATTTCATATAATAGTTTATTGTACCTTATCATAAATTGAACAGCAAGCCATCGTTTGTCACTCAGCGATTCTCATTTTCACCTCATTTTTATTTTTCATTTACATGTGCAGACATTGATTCATGTTTTCAGCAGCAATTTATGTAGCATACGTTAGATCATTCAAACCTCGATTATGTGTAATCATCATCATCAGGTATAAGACAATAAAAAGTCAGATACTAATGAATCTACATTAGTCAAATTAGCTTGAGGCTTTCTATCAAGTCTTGCGGGATCATCAGGAATTGAAATAACAAACTATTTTACACAGACTTGATTGTTCGAATTCATATAATTTATCGCATAACCGACCATAATTATGAAGGTCAGAATAAAAAACGAATTGATTGCTTGTAATTGAATATTTTCAAACTCAGAAATTAAAACTTCATAACTTTCGAACGAAAGACTTAAACAAAATGATTAAAAGTAGAAACTAGTACCGTCATACACGAGGAGTTCTCACAAGAACCACGGCTGACCAGTAAATGGAATGGAATTTGTTGCTTTCAAAATCCATTGATCCACATGTCGATAGAAATTTCTTAAATGTTCCCGTGTGATATTATTAATTGCAGGCTCAACCAAGCTCACCAGAGTTCTCCTCTTTATATATCACCAGAGATTTTCCTTCCAATGAAGCAGCTGCGAAGTCGTTTTGAGGATCAGAACCTCGCAGTTGTGATTTAATAAATGATTTGATCACATTGAAGCAACCCTCCACTGGATTGAGTTCAGGACTGTAAGCTGCATCAAAACGCTTGATGATGTATGATTTTGTCGAACATTGATAAAGTTTGAAACTTTTCTGTGAGAGGGTGCATTGTCCAAGTAAATAGTTGCATTTTGTGCTCCAAGTTTCGCACTCAACTCGGTGAAGAAATCAACAAATGCTTCCTTACAACTTCCAACAACGCTTTTCCAGTGAACTACGTGGGTGTCATCCACAGCGAGGATATTTTTCCCTCGTGAGTTGTGTAGCCTACGATAGGCCCTTTGACCTCTAGGTGATCGACCAATGTTTCTCCTCGTGAATAAATTGAAATTCGATTCATCCACGTGAACACGATGGCCATGATCTTCCAAATAGTATTCATCGAACTCCTTCCGCTTCTCAATATTTTCAGGCGTATTCTTGCCGATTGGTTCAGGTCGAATCATTCTAGTTGTTATAGCTTCGCCATCCAATACTTTTGCTATAGTCTTTGCTGAAATAACATTGTTTACGGAACTCGCCAACTCCTTTAAGGTCGCATCATTATGATCCTCCAAGTAGCGCAGTAAGCGATGCTTGATGTCTTGATTTAAAGTCTTGATTTTACTTTCGTGCAACTTAATCTTTTACCACCTCTCGGTTTCATTGTTGCTGTCTGACGTTTGAGGATGTTATAAGCCGTTCTCTTGTTAATACCCAACTGTTGAGCAAGGTCAATGGGATCTCCTCCAGCTTCTTTTTCGTCTAAAATCAGTTGTTTGTGCTGTTCTGAGGTTTTCTTGTATGTATTTCTTCTCGGTGCCATCTCGTCTTATTATGCTGGTTGTAAATGACGAAGCAATTTATCGAGTGAGAATTTGTCATACTCGTTGATATGGAATCAGTCTCACCTACTTATTCAAACCATGGGAATCATAGATATCTTCTTGACTGTGTCGCCATTAATATATTTGACATACAATCAACCGGTGTGCGATTTACATAGCATCTGAAAGAAGAGTGACGAAAATATTCGTATCCATTCATCTGTCAAATGAAATATCAAAATCATGGAACGAATGGATGCAGTGCCATGTTCCATTCAAGATCATACATTGCTTTATTATGTTTATAACTTAGCAACTTGTTTTGTAAAAAATGTGCCAATTTGATGTTCCCAATTTGCCAATTTGGTGTTCCCACTGTGCCAATTTGGTGTTCTCATTGTGCCAATTTGGTGGCGCACTTTTGCCAATTTAGTGGTAAAATGGTGTAGTATTCCGAAAATACATGTACTACTCATAAACTGCTAAAAAATCTACGCATGTCACATTAATACGGTTTAGCAGTGGTGAAAACTGAAGAAGTTTCACGTCCTTCCATCGAGCAACTAAATCTGTCATGATGCGCACTAAATGAGTTGCTCACAAAACATTGAACAGTTTGAATTCAAAAGCTGTGACGAAGTAGGTCTACTTGCACTGTGAATGTCAATCTGACCTTTACTTTTTAAAAATAACATGTATTATGTTGCTTTAGTATCAAGTAAAGTCATAAATTGGTAGGGGGCCCGCTGCAGGCATCTCGATTTTTGCGGGAAGCGGGCATTCGCCTGCGGGCACAGGCATGTACAATAATGGCTTAATCTGCGAATTCATATCCGATCAGTAGATATGCAGTTAGGGAGGGATTCATGGAGGCATACATGACGTGGGCATAATGTATGTAGGCTAAGCATATTTTACAATTGATTCTAGTCACCATCGGATTTCGTCACATCGTATTATTTAGTCACTATTTCTGAAGGCTAGACCTAGACCTCTGCTAGCTGCCAAGTTCCAAGCTTTGTGTAAGCGAAGTGTCAAATGTGCATTATTTCGCGATGTCAGATGGGAGAACATCCTGCATTGCCAGCTTCCACGTTTCCATCAAAATTGAACATTGTTTTGACTTATGCCATGAACGAACGGAACGGGGGTGATAGCTCATTTGAGCGGTGAACGAACGGGTCTGAAAGGCTACTGAACGGAAGATCGAACAAACGGTGAAAAATATGGCCGTTCAAATGCCCTGCTCACCACAATGCTACGATATCGCGTTGCTTGAGATGCAGAAAAATAATAACTCAGTGATGTAGCAATCAATACTACTTAAACTGATTCATGATTTAATCTAATCAATCTAGGTCATTCGAACTTGACTTGAAAATGCTGATGATCGCCATCACAGGGATGGATTCTTTGCGTGTGGGTTAATCCAGAGCGGACACAATCCTATCACAACCATTGTATGCAATGGTAGCAAGCGGCAGATATTGACATAGATATTTGTCTCTCTTTGGCTTGTGTGATTGGCCAAGCGCGCGCACTAAAGAAGTGCCTGTTATCAGAGAATTGGCGAACATCAGCGGTCAGATTGCAGTCAGACCTATCAAGTGAAAAGTACGTACCTTTGATTTAGTTTTTCTCCGTGATAAATTCGTCAAATGTAAATACTTTTCACACCGTTCGACTCTTCACAATCTAAATTTACTGACCGTGTAGTCTGATGTGTTGTCAATGTCCTATTTCGTCAGAATTCAAACTTGAATTTGCACTGCGTTCAATGGAAAATTGATTTTCTTGCCCCTCGAGACTAGTTCTGATCGTGATCATTTGAGCTGAGGAAAGTCATCTCTGACCCAAACACGCAGACAAGGTAATGTATCTCTGTGACCGCCATGTTCGAAATATTTCAATCTAGAAGAATTGTATCAAGTACAGACACTAATGAGGAAACGATATCGCATCATATCAAATGGTTCATTGCATTAGCAACCGTAAATAGTGAGTGACCAATAAGATGACGGCTAGCAGGCTATCTTTATCAATCGATACCTACAAAAAGTAGGCGAAAATGAACAAAACTATTTTGGGAATCATTCTAGACCCAAAGATATAACGGTCTTTAATTAGGAATTCATGTAATTGATCGATAAAAGCATATCTAATTTGTTATCAAATCATTCTATGATGCTGATCTATATCATAAAGAATAATGAACAATCATACACATGTGATATCAATCACCGATCACAAAACATCTTGATAGATCAGCTAGACGCAATGCAATATTGAATAAAATCATTTTAAGGGCTACTATGATTAAATGCTGAATCAATACATATCAGAAGCACGTCAAATTCATTATTGTTCATATGAGCTACTCAGTATTTGATGAATGACGAATTTGCAATTGTTCATCTTCGCTGCCACTCAGTGCACAAATGACTGTATACTGCACACGTTCGTTCGGTCCTTATCAGAGTGTGACTAAACGCCGTTCAATTGAACTAGTTCACCATCTTCGTGAACTTGAACTGAACGGCGTTCGCATATTTCGGAGATGAACGGGAGTTGAATGCTCCCGTTCATTTCTACCTTCAAACGTTCACACATGATTGACCGAAATTACTTAGTTAGAATGCTCCGTCCTCAGCTATTTTTATTCATACTATCGGACGCCTAACGCTCATGACGACACGCATGCACAATGTAGAATTCTTGGAAGTCTTAGATGATGAAGTTTCTGATAAAGTAACTTGGAACACACAGACGTATGCAGCAGGAAGACCAATGAATAAGGCAAACTTCATTGCTAATTCTTGTGACATTTTAAGAATCGACAATTTAACTTAATTTTATGACAAAGAACTGTAGGCCTGCTTTAGTATTGATCCTTGTAAATTGTAGTGCTATTCCATCTATTAAAGATATATTTACACAAGCATACCTTCATACAATTGCCACTATGTCAAAGAGGAAAAGTATCGGTGCTGCTAAGCCATGTAAGCTATAACCCAGGAATTCTCCAAGTTGCAGTTACAATCTAGTTCGTAATATCTCACACTGAAATACTTACGGAAAGGGAAAGGTGAACGAGATGGACTAATATCTGAACTTGAGCTGAATGGCGTTCATTTTTCAATTTCGTGAGCTTGAACTGAACGCCGTTCAAAATTTTCATGAACTTGTCATTCACTGGTCCTCACTTACTTATTTCCTTGGTTTTCGTCCTTTACCACGTTCTAAGTGGTCAGGCAGCTGTTGTCTTCGAATGGCGCGTCTTCACAATTGCCGATCGTGGACACTTGCTGGATTCAGATCCACAACTCGAAGATAATTGACTACTTGTGACTATGTTTCCCTTGGTCATCGTCTTGGTATTTTGCCTTTAAGCTGGAGAGATCTCTTCGTCCAGTCATCTTCTTTTCTCTGAATGTGGACATACCACAGCAGCCATTTCTTTTCAAAAACATCCATCTTCTTCCTTAGGTCTTCATACCTGTGTCTATAGATTAGCCTTACACCACACACACTTCTCACCACTTCCTTTTCTGTTCTTTCCATCTTTATGGTCTGACTGCTTCTCACGGTCCGTAGATCATCACGGACACTCACAGAATACACCTGTACATCATAAACATCACGCATCATGTTGAAAAACCATCCATTTTCATGACTACAGTGCGCTTACTTAGACATGAGTCAGCCAGCATCAATTTTGATTCTATTTCCATTAATGACTCCATTAATGTACAATGAATGCGTTAATGTTTTGAGGCGCTAGTATTTTTGTTGAGTTGTCAAGCTTCTTTGTAAAATTTCTTAAAACTTTTGAGAGGGAAAAAGGCAAGCAGACTTCCAACGACTGACAGATCATATCAAATCCAACTGCATTTAAGCGGTATCACTGTAACATCGACTCTTCTATTGATGAATACAGCGCATAATAAAAGTGTCTGGTTCGTCTAAAAGTGTGTACAAATTTCCATCTGGCGATAAATTTTCATCGCTAGATGGGATGGAAACTGACAAAACGCAAAAGAATCACCTTTCAAAGTATATCAAAAGGAAGGCAATTTATCCTTCACAAACTCATGAGCGCATAAACGATGATTGCATTCACTCACAAGAATAGAAAGTTTTTGATGCTCTTCAATGTTGAAGCTTCAAAACAAAAGAAATCGCTGATTATCTATACCAGTGGTTCTCAAATTCGGGGTCGCGACCCCAAATGGGGTCGCAGTGACCAATTCGTGGGGTCGCGAGATACGCTTGGGGTCGCTGGGGGTCTCGGGGTCAATTTCTGTAGCTAATGATATAATCTTTGCAGGCCCGGCCGATGCTGCATGAGGATCCGTTCTCATGAAATTAAGAGCTGATATTATTATCAGTTCTGGTGTGGCAGCACTGCTTCAAATGGTGTGTCTATGCGAGCATCTCCAATCCAGTTGATTTCTTCCAAAATATCACCGCATAGATACCAGTTTACTCACTCACACGAACAATGTAGGCCTATAAGTAAATCAGCTGATGTGGTATATTCATAACTTTGTTCGTACGTGTGACGCTGTTGGTTGCTATTTGCGCTAACTCAGCGAGACTTTTTAAATTTAAACTATCGCATTCTGCAACCGGTCTCTGATCATCGAATATTTCCTTAAGTCTTCCGTGACACATTAGGGGTTCAATCTTTCCAGTGACCTTCGTTATATGTGTGTGAGCATGAACCACTTAGAAGGAGAAGGACGCTCAAAACTAAAAAAGTTAGTCAGCGCGCGAAAATTAGCAACTCGATAAAAATTGAGAAAATACCTTGATTTTTATCGAGTTACTAATTTTCGCGCGCTGACTAACTTTTTAGTTTTGAGAATCTTAAGGTGGCATGAATAGAAGAAATGATGCTCTCACCCTGAATCATCAGTATTTAAAATATGAAATCAATCGGGCAGGTGGTTCAAAAGATAGAGCCATTCATGTACAAATACTTTCATTTTCTCCCGTTCATATAATGCGTTTGCATATGCCTAGTGCCTACTGTTGGTCACAGCTGACAGAGGTGAAGCGTCCTTCTCCTTCTAAGTGGTTCATGCTCACACACATATAACGAAGGTCACTGGAAAGATTGAACCCCTAATGTGTCACGGAAGACTTAAGGAAATATTCGATGATCAGAGACCGGTTGCAGAATGCGATAGTTTAAATTTAAAAAGTCTCGCTGAGTTAGCGCAAATAGCAACCAACAGCGTCACACGTACGAACAAAGTTATGAATATACCACATCAGCTGATTTACTTATAGGCCTACATTGTTCGTGTGAGTGAGTAAACTGGTGTCTATGCGGTGATATTTTGGAAGAAATCAACTGGATTGGAGATGCTCGCATAGACACACCATTTGAAGCAGTGCTGCCACACCAGAACTGATAATAATATCAGCTCTTAATTTCATGAGAACGGATCCTCATGCAGCATCGGCCGGGCCTGCAAAGATTATATCATTAGCTACAGAAATTGACCCCGAGACCCCCAGCGACCCCAAGCGTATCTCGCGACCCCACGAATTGGTCACTGCGACCCCATTTGGGGTCGCGACCCCGAATTTGAGAACCACTGTCATAAGCTATAGAATTTGAAAAACTTACATAGAATCTAAAATTCTCAACACTCATAGCGACAAAAGTAAGAAGCATGAGAAATCATCTAAGGAGCATTGGTTGGACAGAATATTTCTGACCTTTCAGGGATAGCCTAATGGATAGAAATATTCTGTCCAACCAATGCTCCTTACATGATTTCTCTCATGTTTCTTACTTTTGCTCTATGAGCTTTGAGTATTTTAGATTCCAGGTAAATTTTTCTAAAGTCTATAACTAGCATGTAATCATTAAGTGGTTCAAGGCATTTATAATCGCAGATGTATCTTGAAAATGCTAAATAGAATATGAGCGAAATGTTGAAAAATTCATTGTCGCTTTTAATCATTTCAAAAATAACATCAAAAAGACTATTTATTAAACCAATCATATTCACCAATAAAACACGCTGTGTATACGCGTATGTTAGGACAAGGCTTGTTATACAGACCATCAGACATGCAACTTTTTTTTCAAAGGAAAACATATAAACCACACACATTATATATACCATACCACACGCCATTACAAATATCAAGGACACATACATGTATACATTTTTATGGAATCCTACAGTTTGACAACTACTATCAGCTCTACTTAATCATAACATAGAGATCACTACAGCAGCACTGATATACGACACAGCATAGGTCGATACATACCGCATATCGAGAACCTTGATTGGGCCTCTAAAAGCATATAAAATTTATTTGACAAATATTTAAAAAAAAACTTCTAGTTACAAGTTGTTAACCGGAAAAATGGACACATTACATCATCTTTCATATATACATGTATAACTGCTAGTTCATCATTTTCCTTAGAACCGGTGAGAACAGACACCGGATCGAAATGCATAAATCGGAGAAAATTCACTTGAGCTGAAGTGAATGCAAAATCGAGCTTACAAAATTATCTGTGCAAAGTACTGCGTTATTTGGTTCTTCCCACAACATACTTATAAGGACTATGTCATGCATGAATGCACACACTGATGAAGACGGGACATGGCGTCAACTAAGGTATTCCAACAATATACGAGCTCAGTGTACAGAATCTACTTCAACTGGGAGAATTATCCTCCCTTCCATTCGTAATAACAGTAATTCTGTAGTTTTTTCGATCAATCGTCTTTGCTAATGAATAGGCTCCATAAACGCACGTAATATACATCTCACTTGCTTATGATTACGCATAACAAGAAATTTATTTTTCCCATTTGCTGTTTAATTCCCAGCCAAAATCATGTATGACATTATGAATAAAAATCAATATGTGTGAATGTGTCTTGCTCAGTTAATCAAATAAACACATATAATCATCGACAATATTCGAATGTAACGAATTCCGACTCATTGAAGAGAATTTCCTATCCACGTTTAATGATGATCTCGAATGACACTGATATCATTACAAGGCAGATACATAGAGAACAGTCTTTGTAACATTATGAACTCTTCTTTCACCTTTCAAATTGCATGCATGATCTATTCGTAAATGAGCTCAAGTTCGAAAAAGAAGTTCGTCAGGTGAGTTTATCAACATATCAAGGTTGTAAGGCATCATATCTAGACAACATAAGTAACGCCGGCAAAAACTTGATAACATTCAAATACCATTACAATACAGAAGACGTTCGATTGAACATGAAAACTTGATGCAACCTATTCTTACGTCTGAACAGTGATATACTGAAGACACTTTCCCTTCTTTGAGATCTGATATCATTGAAAAGTGTCTTGCAAACAGTTTGCGTGACCAATCAATATTCATTTTAATCGGAGGAAGAAGTCTTCGACTGAGTAAATATTCTTGATAAATCAACGTTTCGTCATCAGCTTCAACTGTATAAAATTGAATAGGTATTTTTATTTATTCACTTTTATCCAGTTGAGGCTGATCGCGAAACGTCCATTTAATAAGTATATTTACTCAGTCGACTACTTCCTCCGCAGAGATGGAACCGGGCCGCTTTTTTTCGGCCCGGGCCCGTATGCCCACAGTCCATCAACTCCAAAATATCAAGCCCGGCCCGGATGTATTTTGCATCTGTGCCCGGATGAGAAATTTAATCATCTGCACACTTTACCATCCTTAATGAAAATTACAATTACGTTAGTTGAGTATAATCGCCTCAAAAATCTAATTGTTAATTACATGATCGTGTGCTGAGGGGCCATGTACATCCGTTAGTAAATTGGTAACTGTTGAGTTGAGCAGTAAGTTGAAATTTCAAACATTAAATACACAGTAATTTTTCAATCTTTTTAAATATTGTACATGTATAACGCGTTTGTCTATCACAAATACAATGGATCTTATTAGATGTGTCGATAGCTGCCACTGTTGCAATTTATCTTTAGGTTTATTGAAGCCAAGAAAACGAAAGCACTGAAGACATATAGTCTTTTGGATAAGTGAAGTTATTAAGTGAAAGCTTGAAGTAAATATTCAATCAACTCTTTTGACCAAAATTCCAGAGAGATGCTACTTGCTAATCGTCCATTTATTATCGTTTCTGGTCGAGAAAGCATCTTTCCTAAGAACCATGTTGACAGCCATCATGTGAATTGATTCAGAGAATTTAACTGATCACGTAAGGAAGATATTTTTTATTTCCGACATAATAGGCATCGGCCCGAGTACTAGATATTCCAGGCCCGGCCCGGCAGGGTGCCTACAGAATTGTCCATGTCCGAGCCCAGCCCACTTCCAGCTCTCATCCAATCAAAATCAACTTGCCCCGACAGACGATGAAGTCATTTGACAAGCAGCATGATTAATGAATACTAATTCACTCCTAAATGTAGCCATTGTAGCATTTCCTCATTATGACTCTGCATTGTTGTGCTGAGTTGTGTGACCATTGGCTGTTGATGTTAGTCTACAGCACCGAATTTGTGATTTTAATTTCTCCGCACTACTACGTGGCACGGTGGCATAGTGCATAGTCGTGTCGAGTCCCGAGTGTCCCTGGAAGGAGGGAAACCGCTCTACCAAACGTCTAATATTATCAGCATCATTGGGTGAGTAGTGATGTAAGAACTCCAATTTTTACATGACATTGTTTTCAGCAATCGACTTTGAAACAAACATTACAATGGCATTGCGATGTAGAAAAGCGATAAGTTGGGCGATCGATGACAAAGTCTACTCGGTATTATGTAAAAACATTCATTTTGTTAGTAAATATATATGCCCAATAACCGCAAGTCGTTGTGCATTTCACCGAAACTGCGCAAGACAATGTGCTCCATATAATGCATTGCTTAAATTTAAGTTGAGTGTTTCGCAAACATTCCCAGTTTTAATTTACTTCATGGAATGGCATTCTCCGTATTTTCCATAATAATAATAGTCAGAGATTAATGAGTTGATCTGTTGGCTATTATAATGTGCATTTGTATTTGTATCGCCATTTCTGCTATCCAACTCTGATATCATCAGAATCCTTCAAAATGCACCAAAAAGTTGACACTTGACTTACTTGTTGTTCAATTTCACGACACGTGGTTGAGTCCCTTCCTTGCCAGGAATTGGATCATATGTGATATGATAACCCAAAGCCACAATTGTTCGCAAGGTCTCGAAAGATAAAGTAACATTATAATGTCTCTCTGACGTTGGTAATCGATCGAATGAAGTCAAACACGGATGCCTTCGTTTATGATCGTCTCGTCTCTGAAACAGGAAGTGATACTGTCCCAGTCCATTGCTTTAATACATATGAATATACAGGCATTTTCACAAATCTTTGAAATTCATTACAGATACATGAATCCAATAGCATGTGTTCTACTTAGATGAACCACTATTACAGCAAACTTCGGCCAGCGCTAGCTGAAAGCTTTCGACTGACTTTGAACATAATGCTGTCAGTGAGTCCTTCCGCATTCTAGAAAACTGCAGGATGACTTAGTCACTGCTTGGAATTGTCTTATTATGGAGCCAAAAACTTTACCTGATACAGAAAATTTCGAATCAATTCAGAAGTGTTAAATCAGGAGAAGGCAAATATGATGTTTTTGTCAAAAACTGTATTTTGAGCGTCGAGGGTAGAAAAAACAGGAGCAAAGTGCCTTCCCATTTTTAACAAAATAGGTCAAAAAAAAGGTCGGAACCATGAAAGGATATAAACGCAATCTTCCCCCTACAGTTCACAAATCAGAACAAGTACTCGACAGACGCACAAAATGCAAAACCACCAAAATGACGAACACAAATGCGCACCACCAAATCACCCTTCTGAAAAGAATTATACATGCACGACATAGACCCCTCTGTCCACTCTTCGTTCCCTATGTACATGTCAACCACACAACACAAAACACCTCTTCACCTGCACACGCACGCACACAGACACACACAGCGCTGATACTATGGGACCTACGGGTTGCCCCATCAGGTGTGTGGAACTCATCCGCCGCTGGGAGCGGGCGATTGGCCCGCCCAACCCCGGACGGCCTCCTGGACCCCTCCCAACAGTAGGGAGGGGTGGGTTGACTCCAGTTTCAAATGATGTGCAACATTGCAAAACATATGCAAATAGTTTCAACGTTTACATAATCATAGAAATTTGGATAATTCTTAAGAGGTTCTGACGAGCGTTCCCACAGGCAAACTCAGAGTTTTTTAGTATAAAAATACATAAGTTGACAGCTATAATAAAACAAATGGCGACTCTGTCTGTCCATTGTGAAAACTCCGAAACCGTAATCCTGAATCTTTTTGAAAACTTTAAAATTTGCCTATCAACAGCCTCACATAAGTCAGATTCTAAACGTGACCAAGGTAAAATACACGAAACACGGAACTTGGCACCTTTGCTCATGAAATCACGAAGCACAGAATCTCCTATGATACTCAAATTACCTGTAATAATATGTCCGTGGGTCGGATAAACAAAGTCTGTTTTAACCCTACAAATACAATCTTCCGACATGATGCGTACTACATCTTCTTGAGATCAATTCTTCAAAACTTAGTGTAATTACAAAAACGTAGTGAAATAGCATCATTTATCATGCAACATGTTTTTGGAGAAAGTAGGTGTTGAATATTAACAGGAAACACATTTCAACATGATTATTATCGAAAATGGCATCATTTTTCATATCAAACCCAGAAATAACACAAGTGAAATATTTAACAACATTACAGGTTTTGAGTTGTACAATGCGCAATTTACTTTTAGACAATCGTTTCAACTTTCTATAAAATCTGGCAAATAAATGATTGCGAAACAAAACATGTAGATCACGAATAATATTTTTCCATGATTTCTTTTCCGTGCAACGTTTCTTGCGAACAGAATGACGTATCCTGTGACGTCTTCGTCTTCGAGAAACAGGGTTCTTAAAATATGAAAAATCTGAGACAGAATTCTTAGTAATGCATCCACCCCCACACAATCTGTCATTTAATCCAAGAGGATAAACAATATTCAATGTTTTTATGTACAAATCTTCCTTGTGATGAAGCAAATGTTGGTCTTGTAGGTAGTCACACTGCGTACATCAATTGCATCAAAATTCTGACCAGACAGATCATAAAAACAGTGATCATTATCATTAAAATGTTTACATAAAAAGTAAAGAGACCGTCCTTTACAATAGTAAATCTATGCCCTTTAATGTCGGCGGTCACGATTGTGACGAGTTGTTTAGTCATTGATTATAATTGCCTTGACAACTGATGTGTGGTGATGAAGGTTTGATCCTGCCAATTGACACAGTTGCTTAAGTGGCTCGTAGCTCGGTTGGTAGAGCACAGGTCTAGTTAACCTTGGTCGTAGGTTCGAATCCTGCCAGCTGCACATCTTTTGCATGGCAATTTGATCTATCGTTTATCTAATTTCATTGTTGTTAAATGTAAAGCTTGACGGGTTCAACCAACATATTGCAATCCGCACTTTTTACAAGAATCAAATGCACAACGTATTGACTTTTCCAATTGAAGGTACCTGGATTGATAAAAATGAGCTTGCTGCCTGTACTAAAACAGTTAAAACAGTTATCCACATTGAAAACTTTACAACATTCACAATTTCTAGAGTTGCATACTGAGACATTGTTAACATTAGTAGGCGCGATCCACCTTTTCGCTTTAACGCTGAATATTTTAGTCGACATTAATCCATGTGAAACAGTTGCCAGAGCCCACGAAAGAAGAAGGAAAACCTTGCATGTTGGACTTTGAAATCCTGCTATTTAGATGGCAATTATATATGCCTAACCGATAACATGTAATAATAAACGGTACACGTCAAGTAAGGCGAAAGCCAAACAACAAAATCCAGTAGCTAGGAGCTTGACTCCACCTGCATCTGCATTTCCGTTGCCTAATAACAATTTCAAATGATGTGTAACTTTGAATAGTTTCTTTGAAGTTGATAAAATCATAGAAATTTAGATAGTCCTTAAGAGGACTGACAAGCTTTCCCACAGGCAAACCAAGCAAAGTCATTGATGCAAAGGTGATTCCTTTACAACAACGCTTCACTCTGTCGCTAGTTTCGGACGTTTTGATAGCTAGTTCAAGTCATTAGCCACAGACTCAGTGGATCATTTAAATCTCAACGATAGAAATGCTGAAAAACGACTTAATTTTGTTTTGCGGAATAATCAGCCTTTTCCTGACATAATTTATCATCAGTTTGAATCACGCTATGTGATTTATCTAGTCTAGATAAATGCGTTATCAGTTTCATTTTCATTTGATGAGCTAATGAATGTGAATGCTAACCACTTTCATCCACGAACAGTTTAGATAAAGTGACTTTCCAAACGACTTCCTATGAAATTCCCCGAGCGAAATCGATCTCAGGCCGTGTTTTTACCATACTTTTGCCAATAGCAAACCATTGGAAGTGAAGATAGAATTCTAACAAAAATAATGACAAATTCACAGGATGAGCTTTTAGCTTAGTTCTCATGACAGTCCAAACATTCTAATTAATAAATGAAGTCAAATTAATCCGTCCATCATGGGCGAATCTTGTCTAACAATTTCATAACAAGTGACAGATGTGAGTTTCTTTTCTAGTCGCAGAATGAAGAGAAAATTATTGATGCAATGTACGCATCACTGATGAAGAAAACGGACTGGGAATTCAACTATCAAATTCTCAAAAACAAGATTTTAACTGGTTTAAGATAATATTCAGAAAATGCGTAAACAACACATCTATTACAGCATAGCCAAGCATCAATGTCGTGTGAAATGCTAGAGATTTGCGTCATTACTTTCACGAAGAACCTTCTGCTCTTACAAGGTAATTCCACATCATCTGCGTGATAAGAAATTTGAACATATTTTATTTTTCACAGTGCAATTATCTTTTCATGATTATTGCTTCCATAATAGAGGTCATGCTTTCCAAAGAGTACAAAAAGCTTCAAGGAGTGCAATAAACAGTCTACCGTGTTTCCAGCATGATATTGCAGTTCTTAGCATTTTTGCCAGTGCATCTAAAATCTTGTCTTGGCAATTGATGTGTTGAATGCATTGAAATATCCTCGCACTAGTACAAGAACTCAATTTAGTGCTACATGACCATTAAACGGTCAAAATCTCTTGATCAAATAAGAGAAGTAGAGCATATTTGATAAATATTATTGCACGACGTTCATGTGACGCATTATTATGTCTACATTTATCAAATGATTTATCGCTACATGGCTGCTATTCGTTGTATGCAAACGTTTATTTCAGGACATAGAAATAGAACAAAGACATTTTGATAAACAGCGATTAGATATCACCCCCTTTGAGATTTCTGTAATCGGCTAGCCAGCACCTTGTTATTTCTAGGCATAGAAATCGAATTATTATCAATGACATTTATCTACTGATATTGTCCACAAAAGTTTTACAGTAGGTTGATCAGTGGTTATGCAAAAGCACATGATTGCTTCGCGTTTTCAATACTGTGGACCACAGAATTAGACCGGTCGTCTCTTCTTCCGTTTGACTAGAAGGGAAGCATTGGAACATGTAACGTTATTGAAATGGCACAATCTCCTGACTAAATACCATAGCAATCGAACAATGAGCAGCCAGTTCAACATTAAACACTCCAAATTGTGCAAAGTTTCAGTGACTGCCATCAACCGGATCACACAGCAAAGAGACACAGTCGATGTCAAGTTCTACAGAGAAGTTTGTGAACGTTTTTTCATGCGCCTGATAACTTTTTTTAAAATGATCGGAGGGCCCAACATTATCGAGAAAACTTTTGCGCAATGATCTGAATTCTTCGAACTTGAAGGAATCGTGGCGATCGGAGCATTTTGAAGGAATTCAGAGCAATCCGCAAGCGACGCACGACTATTTTTCCTATCTCTGCAAGGTATTGAAAATTTCTTTTTCTTTCTTATTAAGTTCCTGCATGTGCCATCCATCTGTTTGAATCAGTTTGCACTTCTAGCAAAGTGATACGATTAAACAATCTAATTCTGTGCCGTGGACAAGTACTCATCAATTGTTTCTAATGTCCATCGCTATAAATTCCACTGAAGTGCGAAGAGTGTAGCGTGGCGTGATAATGCACAGTGGACTGCACCATTAAGTTATTTAATGCAGGCCTTACGCGTCTCGACCGCTTCGCGGTCTCGACGCTGTCGTTCATCTACCAGTACTTCCAGCATGATGTTGCAGTTCTTTGCATTTTTGCCACTGCAGAAAGTGGTTCTTGCATTGACAATCTATGTATTGAATGCGTTGAGATATCATTGCAGTTCCTCGCACTAGCGCAAGAACTCAATATCATGCAGGAAATATAATACCGCATAGCTTATCGTGCTTCCACCTGTAATTGAACTTACTGTCTATATTACTTGAGGGATAATACTTTTGAGTTGGAAAGAGTCAGGAAATTTTACGATGTCAATTATTAGGATGACTACTACTAGTCTTTTGTACCTGAAGATGGTTACTGAATGTTAATCGAAAAATATTGTACATCTTAACAGAAAATAACAATGGACATTGTAAAAATTCCTGACTCTTTCCAACTCAAAAATATTACTTCATGACCAGTCAGGGCATCTTCCAAATACCAAGTTCCTTGAAGCACTCTGCGCTTCGCGAGTGCACTTGACAGTTTGTTCAATTATGGTGGATTTACTGAAACCTATGCGGTAATAAACATCTCTTGCACTCTTATATGGAAGTGCATTAGCACATAGAAAGTTTTTCATCCTCTAAAACGGTAAATTCTACATGGAAATCTCAGGAAATATCGCTGATATCGCGATATCTGTGGAATTGTCGATATCGTCATAAATTCTGAGGAGCTGTGAAAAAAGAAGTTACTTACACAACTCATGCAAAGACATCCATCTTGATTACATTATTCTGCACTTGCTGCGTACATAACTACATGTATTTGATGCGTGTTAAACCAATTCATATTAAAATCATTAATCATTTAGTCATTAAGATTACATAATTAAACTTTTTATATATAATTCGAGGGTTCGGTCGTCACCCTGTTCATCTTTATACCCGCACATGACATGAACAATCTTCTGCCGTCGAGGAATCAGTGACAATCCCCTAATCAAGACAGTAAAGCAGTTCAATAAATAAGAGAAGAGTGAAAGTTCTCACTGCCGATTAGTGACGTGAACAACGTTGCAATGGTTATTTCACTATTAGGATGGAAAGAATAAAAGGAAAGTTTACCTCACTGAATGTCCAGCCTTGTTCGATCTTTCTCATGGCCCAAAGTTCATGAAGATTGACAGCCAACTTGTCTCTCACTGCTTCGATGTTCTCATTCAATTGGACATGACTTGTGTCGACTGGAGTTGGGATAAACACTGATAATTCTCGAGGCTCCGTGGGGCCGCATAAAATTCCTTTCTCTGGTGTACCAAGATTGAAACAAGCATCAATTCTGAGTCTGTCCCGCGGCATCAAAGCCTCAGCGATGGGAGCGTGACCATCTGGTGGTCCAAACTTCAGTTTCCCCTGCGTCCCACCGAACACGAAACGAACCGAAACTTTGGCAGACATGCTAATGCAAGGGAAGAACATTCCCGTGGTGTTGAACGTCTGAAAGAATCCTTTGACAGCGCTGCCGTTGATGGAGAAGCCAATTCTGGGCGCTGAGAGATCCAGAAAGCAGCCGATAACGTCGCCTCGTTTTAGACGCTGCTGACAAACCCTCTTTGGTTTTCCGCCGCTCCATAGACACTGTCCATCGAAAGCGAACGAGAAGAGGTCATCACCGAGTGATAGGGCACCCCAACCTGTTCCGCCCCCCGGGTGAGGCAGAAAACCGTCGGTGTTTCCCCAACCGATCCTCAACTTGGCGGAATTATTTGTCACAGTCTCCAAACTGTCAATGACAACCTCGAAGTACCATCGCTTGTAAATAGCTCCTCCTTCGCTGAGACCTGCAGGAGAGATCATGAAGCAAGATCAAGGGTTATCAAAAGTCATCTGCAAGCATTTGATTAATGTTGTCGAATTATTGCAATTGACTGGTTTGACTTGGAAATGACGATAGTTGATTAACTGGTTACTGGTTAGCTTTTAGTGGAATCACAACTCACTATCGTAGGGAAAACATCAATGTCTTATCACTAACTGTAAGCTTCCATCCAGGATTCCAAAGCACTAGTACGCCTACTTTGTGCATAGCCTATTTAGCATCTCTATCTTGCAAAGCACGTTTCTTTGATAATAACACTTAAAAAACTCTACTTAATGTTCTGTTAGAATCATGCACGATCCATCATTCACTTGTTTCAGCAATTCATTATCATTTGAACTTGGCGGCTGATACTGCGTTTGTCTTAGGAGATGATGCCACGAACTGGGTTCCACCGATTCTTCAATTGACGAGTAAGGTCGTATTATCGTTCGTCGATAGCTCAATTGGTATAGCATTGACCTAGAATGCCAGAGGTCGATGGCTCAAATCCACCAAGACGCACAGTCTGTGAAGAAGATTGTGATGCATGAACTTGCCTCTGAAATTGAACTTATCAATATTCACTTCTAATTAAGAACATTGTTGTTTGCTTTTCATATAACATGCCTGACTTCCCGTGTCATCAACAAACTGATATTAAGCTATTATGTGCCTTGTAAAGCTGCTTGCAGCCTCATGCGTACAAGTGAAATAACTAAGTTAAAAATCAAAAATCAAAAACTGATCTATTCAAACAGTGATGATAAATAGTTGAAATTAAGTGCGATAAATTGATTGCTTAGTCCAGTTAAATTGGAATTAATTTTTGCTGACCTCTACAGGACCATTAAGCTCATCAAATAGTAAGAAATGTGCAATTCATTTTATCACATTCGTATCATAAGGGAGAATTCCAAACCATGTTGCACATTTGCTGTTCAGTCTTGATTCTAAATCACGTGTCTAGATTCCCTCACAAGTGTGGGATGCACTTTTGATGAGAACAGCACTGAGAAAATTACACATGTTGCACAATGCCAATGAATATTTGCAAAATAAGATTGACGAAAAAATGGAAAAATGATTGTTCTTCAATTACTTCTAGTTTTTCAGCCTTTTCCACTACACTGCAAAATTCTATTTGCTATGGTTTTGTACAATTTTGATATATTTCTATCGCTATTTGTGGAAATTCAGATTTCAACTGACTTCAGACCTGATACGAATTTGTAAATCGATTGATCAAGAAACTACAATGCACATGCTTGTGTACATACTACAATGTACTGTACATGTAGGGAAGCTACAGGTGAAAATGATGTCAACATCATATCAGGAGGAATGTTGCTGCACTAGTGAACTAAGAAAACTGTAAACAGTCGTGGAATATAGAAATTAGCGGAATCGCAAACTGAAGACTATCAAAACATCTGTTAGCGTCAACAATAGACAAAATAGAAAGAGTCAGACGTTACAAAAAGCAAACCGAAATCAAATCGAGATATGAAATATTCATGCAACTCAGGCATGCTAAAATGATAGAAAAATAATCGCCTTATTTTGCGGTGAGAATGGATATTCCGTGCCATAGACAAGCCAGACTTGAATTGCGACTGAGAATCCGACCATATGAAATATCAATGCCGTAAAGTGCATCGTCAGGATATTCAATGTTAAAGAATATTGAATAACTGTGCAAAGAATCCGACATCCGCGTTGTGGCATTGTGGTAGAGTGTTCGTTCTACATCCAGAAAACCTGGGTTCAAACCTTGGTCGGGTCAAACCTAGGACTTAAAAGTAGCTACACTGCGTTCTTGCTAAACATTCGGCACAAAAGAATGAGAGAAGGGTAAAATAAATAAAAGATTGATCACAAGGAATAAGGCGCCAGCCAAATGTGCTTCCGTCCGAGTATAATAGTTATTTACGCAACTAGTGCATGATTGCTTCTTTATAGAATTCCACGACTTAGAGATCATAAATGCCCGAACCTGCAGGGTTCGGGACATTTAAATCTAACAAGTCCCAATGCTATGATGAAGCAGCCTCATGCACGATTTGTTTTGAGAATTTTATTTGGCGACGTGCAATGATGATCAAGGACAGATTGTGACTGATATGTCTATGATTATCAAGAGTTTTTGAATAGAAATTCAGTCTGATCAATAGTGAAATTGCTATTTTCTTGAGAGAGGAAATATCAACTTCTCCTCCCGCAGCTATGATGTACAGCCCCAGTGTAGCGAGGGATGGATAAATAGCTAAGGGAGGCAACGTTTATTTCCTCTCGAGAGAATGTATCTTTTCATTTTGTGACCTATATGCTTGCTGTTCATTATAAAATTGATGGCTGCGTCGCGAAATCTATGGATGAGTAAGTCAAGAGCATGGTCAAGAGACTATACCAGATTATTGCATAGTTGTAGAATCGTATTTCAAAATCCCTTCTATATTTGATAAAATTTGTTCCCAGGGAAAATCTTGGCAGAGAGGGATTTTATCGCGGACATCTATGGTCCTAATAATCTGGCATACTTTATAACGGATAGAGGATAGCTATGCGATTCTCTGGGATATAGAGAGGGAAATTATTTGATGAATCCCGAGGGCTTTAGCCCGAGGGATATTACATCAAATAATTTAACGAGCTATGTCAGAGAATCGCATAGTTATCCTCTATCTGTTATAAAGTATGCCAGATTATTAGGACCATAGATGTCCGCGACAGAATCCCTCTCTGCCAAGATTTACCTTAGGAACAAATTTTGTTAAATATAGAAGGGATTCTGGAATGCGATCCTACAACTATGTAATAATCTGGTATACTTTACAGGAGTTTACATAGGAAAGTTAACTGCGGGAGGAAAAGTTAGCTTTCTCATCCCGTGGGACTGAAAAGTTGATATTTCCACCCGGCAGTTTGCATAAAAGAGATATCTTTTCATTCCAACACAAAATGAAAATATCTTTTCACAGATTATCTAATTCACATATCTAGACTATACAAAAGCAGGACAAGATCAGTCATAATTGGCATAGATCTTCCATATATTACGCTCCTTTCAGGGAATAGAAGTAAACATTATCTCCCGCGCGGGCAATAATCTGCTTTATAGGTCAAATAAGATGATATGATGTCTGCATTACATGCACGGAGACCAATAAACAATGTTCATTTATTCCCATAACTCACCTACAAATATATTCGGTCGCATTGATCTTGTGTAATCCACCAGTCTTGTTTGTAGAAGCAGATCTCTTTCGGCAAGCAAGTTGTCACAGATAAGGTCCTGATTCACTCGAACAGCTCCACTTCTGCTGCCAGCACACAGGCTGCAAAGCACTTTGAGCACTTTCGGTCCACGTCCTTGTTTGTCTAATAATCGTATGAGAGTCTGGATGTGTTCTTCTCTGATCATATTCAAAGCTTCATGAGAATCAGTTAGTACGCAATGTAAGGCGTCCAGAACACCTTCAGCACTCTGTTGTGATTCCAATCTATTGAAAAGCCAATCCAGGCGTGAGGAATGAGCAAATTGAGCACAGTTAGCTTGGTTTCCGCGTATCATTGCTGCTAGTAAAAGATACAAGCAGTTTCCAAGTTGATCGTAATAATCAGCACGATCTTCACCAACTGCTTGGACGAATTCTCTCTTTGATGTGAATTTTCCGCTGGTTTGAGCATTAATTGTGGTGAGCACCAGACCAATCATTCCTTCCTCTTGGAAAAGATCCTGGAATAATAAATAGTGAATGTTGAATACTACTTAAATATTAACATAGTAGGTTAGTGATTATTTGTTAAAAAGAACAACGAACCTGTCGATTTCGTAATGCTTTCAGCTTCTCTTGTCTGGTATCATGGTCATCAGTTGGACAGGGTTGAACGAAGAAAGCAATGAGATCTTCTAAGCATCTCAATACCTCTGCCAGACTTATTCTTGACCAGGTAGCTGATCGTGGGCCTTCAACCTGCAACGCTTCCAATCCTTTGATAAAGCGAGTGAAAAGAGAAGCGCAGCGCCGAATAGCAACTGCTGCATTTGATTCTTCATCTTGAGCGCGGGTCATAGTCAATCCATCATCCATGTGACCCTGGCGAAAATGAAAGAAACTTTACATTTAAAGTGAAATATTATCGAGGTTCGCATTTTATTCCTCTATAGAATCACGAGTATACAAACTGCTACTTGCATTACACTTATTCAGTAGTTCATGCATGTATATCAAACGACTGTGGAAAAAGCTAATGAAAATATGACAAGTTACCTCAGCCAGCAAAACAGCGCGTTTCTCTTCAACTTTGCCTAGACCTCTTTTCTTCGTTTCAAATGTCTGATACGACAACCAGCGTCCAGTTGCACGATGTTGCATAAATGCCATTGATTCTCCAAATTTGAGATCAGGAGTGCCCATCCCTTCGTCATCGCGCTCTTCACGACCAACTTTATCGTCCTGAAATGTCGATAATAATTATTCGTTATTGGAATGCCTTCCAAAACAACACAATCAAAAAAAGGTTAAAAATATATTCTCTATACGAACATAAAACTTCCAAAAATTTTCAAAAGAAATTGCTGATTCCGATAAATCAATTCATTTGTTCTAAATAATTTCTCAATGAGCAAATGACTTAAAGTTCACATACAGACAAACGTATGAACAGATGAACATCTTGAAAAAAAGAACTCACGCATTCTACTACAATTACCGCAACCTGACTGAACTGATTACGCAATATAATAAAATCATCATTAGAAGAGGTAGCTGTCTGTAACCTCAGATGACGATTTTCCTTAATTTGAGTTTCTGATACAGCAGGACAGCAAGGTAATCCACAGAAATCTCCTCTTCTCATGTGAGTCGATACTAAACAGCAGAAAGTCAGATAAATCACGAATTAAGGGAACTTGGAGCAATATTTCAACCCGGCTGCAGGTCTTGCTATCTTTCACCTTCATCTACACGCTACATGTATAACATGTCTTATTCCAGTTTTAGTTTGAAATTCTGATTAACAATCGTTATTCCAAATTAAATGTTTTGCTGACGACATTGTACCGATAACAATACTAATTTTCTAAAAACAAAATGTGCAGTCCAATTTTTTAAGAATGAATCATTTATACTTTCTCTTCTTAATCAAAATGAATATATACGTGATAGCGATCACCTCCACTGTTATCATAATGACTTTACCAACGTAATTCTGAAACACGTTTTGATGTAAAATATATGAATTTGAATAGTCTATAAAGGAAATATTCATTGGAATGCATGATTCATGTATCATCTGCAATAATTTATGCCTCTTGTTCTTAATATTCGGCTGTCACAGCCGTTATCAGTAGAAAAAGTTAGCTAAATGAAGTACATAGATATAAAATGTCTTCTTTTTAAAGTCACTACTCCCTAATACTGGGGGTTGAATGGTGCTGACACACTCAGACTTTTCTGGAGCGCTGTGGTACTTTTATGACGAATGCCCTTTCTACCCACTTCCAATTACACTTTCGGAGGTGACATCTAGACCTAAAGATCGCTAGGCCAAGCACTTTACAGCTGTGCCACGGAGACCGCTAAAAGCAGTGCAAAGACAATGCTTTCAAAAATCAAAATATCTTATGAAAGCAAATGAGCAGATCTCTCTCATCGCTGATATTTAGATCGTATTTGACTTTAGAAATCACAAGTTCTTCTTTGAGTTGCTTTTCTACTAAGAGGTTGCTTATCTATGATCAAATCATCATTGCATATGAGTTTGTGATCATATATGTAAGCTTCTGAGTGAGCATATCGGCAATGCTCCCGGATTCTCATATGTAAGGAACGCAGAGTGCTTCCAAGTACCTTGCAAACTACCCACTTTTAAAGCAATTAATTGACATTTTTCAAAGGACAGTTCTTCATGTGCATAAACTTGCAATCCATTTTGAAAATCTTTTCTGCCTGACACTTTGATAAGAGCTGTGAGAGCCGAAATATACTGTTTATAAAGTGAATTTTACTTTTAAAAGCAGCATCGATTAGACAAAAAGTCAAATTACATTTAAACGTAGATGTTGGCCAAAGAGAATTTTGAACTATTGCGTCTACACATGTGATTTATCAAAATGACTAGAACAAATTTCTATCAACTATATGTGTATGTGATAGTGTCCACCTTGGTTGTAGCATAGCTCAGCTGGTAAAGGGCCACGATTGGGTGCGGAAGTGGAGAAGATACTATGTTCGAGTCTTGCCGCTTCGGGAGGTACCACCGTTCCCTCTAGAGGTCACTAAACACAACCTGGCAAGAGAAGCGAGTGCGTGAAGGCTGCCCCATCCTTAGAATACTAAAACTTATGAGGAGATGGCCTCATGCTCCACAAATTCAAGCTTTGTGACTTGGGTGGAACAAGAATGAGCAAAACAGACAAAATTTTGCTTTACAGCTTTGTCAATCATTAGTTTACCAATTTGTTTCTAAAACGCATTCTGAAGCAAAATGTGTGCAGTTAAATATTGAATTGAAATAAGTATTTTTTTAAAAAATTAAACATCATGATTCAAACATAATCTGCACTCATCATGGACATTTCAAATCTGTGTATATCACTTGAAATTGTAGCCAGATATTATACCGGTGCCGCGGATAACGGTGACCAATTACATGTTTCTATAATGATAGAGATGCAATCGACCGATTCCAGATCGGACCGACGAACTTATTAATTAAAATCTTCTCACATGTTGCAGCAAAAGCTGCATGAAGTAAGAGGTCTCCCAGACAGATTTGTGTCCTTCAACAATTCGAAACATCATTTTAGTCTAAATTTGATCTATTCACGTGTGTATGAATATACAATTCATGTAATGACAATGTGAAATAGAAACTTCTTGATTATCCACAAACTTATTTGCTTGGAAACATATTTATCCACAGTTTATGGAATAGTTTGTGTACATGCCAGGTTGGTTTTGCGAAAATTGTTCATATCTGAACTGTAGAAATTTAAACTGTCGTTCACTTCGTTCAAATGTTTCTAATACATATCCCTGGTAGCTGCAGTAGATTGAATCAGCAAATACCACCGGTTGAATAACAATCCTACTGCTTTCCAAACAGTCTGTGCAAATATGCTGATATATTCGTTTATTATCACGACATCTTCTGCTCCTCCAGATTAAGATACTCCTGATGACAAGCTTTCAACTTCCAGAAAGGAAATTGACGATATACTGAATGAATTCATTCGAAGCTTAAGGAACTTAAATGAAAATTATGAGGAGATAGCCCCATACTTCATAAATTCAATTAAATCTCTTCGTCGACAAAATCAGCAATATTTTTAGATAAGAAAATTGGAGAGGAGAGGTCGAATGTCCAATTTGATAACAAAAACTTGATGTGAGATGCATTATCGCCAACGCGAGCAAAAAGTTAGGGAATAATCAATCCTAGACCACGGTATTTGACCCTCGCCCCATAGAGGTGTTTTTCCGAACGTGCCCCACTGGTGGGGGGGGGAAATTTCGCCCCCTGCTGATCTCCCAAACTATTGCACCAATCTGCCAAACAACACAGCAATCGAATAGGCATTGAAAGGGGTTTCTGGAAACAGCATCAGCTTTACTTCTAAGGTCATCCATGGGCTAAGGTGAAAGTCAAAGGTCAAAACCCGTCAATTTTCTACAAAATTTCATTAGATCACTTTTTGAAATGGAAAATGACAACAAAAGCTAATAAACTATACACCAATCGAAAGATCTGGTTAAGGTGGTTAATGAAATGATGATTATTAATTGTTCTGAGATAACATTATTGTGATTAGATGAGGTCAAAGGTCAAATAATTCAAACTTTTAGTTCAGCTCAAATATCACTAAAATCGCTCATTTTAGTATTTAGTTTCTGCAGGTGAAGAAGCAATCCAATTCGTTGACTTCTATCGAGACCCTGAGGTTAAAAGAAATATGATTCTGAAAAATTTCAATAACTGCTGATCAGATACAAAACAAAAAGGTACAAAAATAATAAAAAATCATATTTGAAATTTGAATTTGTGAATATCTCTATACAAATAGGAAGAATCCTTTATGTAAACTCAACCTATTTCATCAAGAATTGATGCCGAAATATACATTACAAGTGAATATATACCAAAATCAGCCAAAATATTCCAAATATTCCAAACATTCACATTTTAAAATAGCTCTCACGTGAAGAACATTGTGCCAAAGTCATTATCCATCTGTCAAAAGTTGCATAACACGTAGAACGTAAGCTACTGGAAATCTTGTGGCCATAGCTTGCTTGGTTTAAAAGATATTCAACAAATTCGCCAGGGGGCCCAGTGGGCCTACTACTACTGTTCTATTAATTTCTCGTTTACTGATTGCTTGATGCAGACGCGCTGTATCCGAAACGTTGCGGACTGCATATTTTAGCGACATTTTGTGAAAAGAATCAGCAATGAGGTTTTGAAATGGTCAAAGAAGTCGCGCTCAGTCTGTATGACTAACCTGTGTGGTTTGCGGTGCATTCTTATGTAGTTGTTTTTGGCATTGCCGGCACTATGAGGAAATTGTGAATACACTGTATACTTCTAGAATTATTGATTGGAACTTTTCAAAGAGAAATGTGACAAATAAAACAAGGAATACCGATTGAGCAAAATCCTCACCATCACATGATGACCGCAGTGACCAAGACGCAAACAATTCTATAACTTCTAAACCGTATCACTAAGATAGGTCAAAATATCCACCAGCTGAAGAAATATATCTGAAGTTCCGATTCTATTGAACTCAATCGCTATCAGTTATGATCATTGGGTGTCTACATAATACCATCCCAAGCAGAAGTTATGATTGGGTTAATTTTCCTTTCTCTTTCAAGTTATGCGGAAAAACGCCGCAAGTGTTTAGTTAAGACTTCAATCTTCGATTTCCCAGTCGGCTTCGAGTAGAAATTTTCTGCTGAAGGTCGAGAGAATATATTGGCTTCCGAGATTACATTTCAAAACTTTCATGTGCTCCATTTATGTAATCCATGTTTGGCTATTAAAGATAATTCGATTATTTAACGTATCAAGAATGTCAAAAAGGATCGCATACCTTAGATTGCAAGACAACAAAGGCGCAAGCTTCTTCAGATGCCTCTGTTCGATGTACCACAACCAAATCATTTCCTTGTAGGGCAAGATATCTTCCGGAAGTAACATGTCGCAAACGACAAGCAGATCTCCACGAAATAAAGCCACCACTCCACTTCAATCTGATGTGTTCCAATCTCCAGAGTGAGCGAGCGTGTGTGCTTACAGCACCCATTTCGTACATTACCGCCCTACAATGCAAGAAGGGAGAGTGAAATCTCAGAGTAATGAATTAGCTTGTTGTGATACAGATGGTATTATCTGATGTGTTAAGCATACGCAAAAATAATAAGTAAAGGAATTATATGGAACCATTTTTTCATGAACTGATGAAGGTGAATTGCATGCTGCAGCGGTGATACTGTGACGTATTTGTGACAAAGCGATAACTAGAAAATGTCTTGACTCGGATGTGGCAATCGGTGAGCCAAATGTTGCAAACAAGAAACAATTATAACTCGTCTTGGAAACAGAGGATTATGCATTGGAATAACTTTAACGAAGAACAAATTGTACATGGGGTATCTGATAAGCTATATACTCACGAACTAGTCCCTTCCCTGTTGAAAATTGGAAAAAATTCATCAATGGAAGTTCTACAAATTTTGACGTTTTCTACTAAAGATTTCCGCCACATTTCAATTATTGAACATTATACGAATAGCTAAGCAACAACATATTATACATTTCCGGTCTGTTAAGGACAAGCTCATTTGTTGTGAGAAGCTTTCATTATCACATGTGACGTCCAATTTAACAGCGAGGAATTTTTAGTGATGAATTTTTAGACACAATGATTTTCTTCATTCTCTTTTAAGAAATTACGATATCAGAAACATTTCTCAGTGCTAATTAACTGAGTGAATAAATATGATACAAATTACATTGATGATTCACATTATGCACAAAAATGCCTCTTGTTTGTGCTCGGAAGTACATTAACACTAGGATGGCTGAAAAGTCGAAATTCAGTCGTTACGTAATATCATGACTATATACCTAAATTGGCGAAAAAGTCGATGTAGACTGCTGAAGGGAAATATAACCGCTTATCGTGATATTTGACAACCCAATCAAAACGCTACCCTTCATTCATTAGTTATCCCAATTTCGGCATGTGATACAATGCGTTGCGCCTCACCTTCGAACACTTTTTCACGTTACTCAGTCAAACCAAAAGAGAAAAAGACGATCGTTAGGTACAATTCGAAACTATAGAAAAAAAAGTTGAGTTCGCATGATCGCAGACAAGAAAATTCGATGAAGTTCATGATACTACTCGTATTTTTTTGAATTTCATAACAATGCCAAAGGGGCAAAAACGTCTGTCTCATGTCTGCGATGCATTCATCTCCTTCAATTGATGCTACAACAAATATAAGAGAAACCCGAGATCGTACTTTCACACAAAAGTGCAAAGTCGGTGCCGACTACTTTAATGTGATGTCTAAACACCCTTCCACATGTTTCTGGTGGCCAATTGCTGAATGGAATAAGATTTTTTTTACTCGCGTGGATGATTTTCAAAACGATTACCAGCGAAGCAATATCTCTCCGTCAGTTCGATTTGCATCCATGCAAGAACAGTTGTCGGAAGACCTTTATAAGAGGAGGAGGCATCAAAGGCCTACTTTGAATATTCCTCCAAATGATGTTCTGTCACAGACAATGTCAAGCTACCAAACATTCAAAAAATGTTACGGTCACGATATTCAAAGTTTAGTTTGAAGTCTAAATGTGGCTCATGGAAGAAAATATATTCAAATCAAATTACCATCTGCAGGTGCCGAAATGCTAGTTTTCTTTGGTGTACCTGAAATTAGCGTAAGTAGGCCTATGTGTTGATCGATGGATTTATGGAAAACATGTCAATTGTAGAGATGTTCATGACCTGCAAACTTTTTTATTGCTTGGAATAGTATCAAAAGCTAGTACAAAATGACTTTGAAGGGATCAGCGTTACATGAAGACAAACATAGAAAAAGTGAAAGTAGGCCTATTGTGATATGAAATAATTCCTTCAATATCAGTCAAATTACACAGGCAGTAAACATAGGAAATATTGGAACACAGGCAGTACTGGAAACATGATGCATTTGCAGGTACGCAAAATCAAATAATGAAAAAGTTGTTTTCTACTTCTCAGCCATCCCAGGTATAAAAATATTCAGCCATCCTTGTGTTGAGCGGCCGATACGTGTGGTCGAGTTCCATTTATCCCACGATCACACTTTCGTGCTGAGTTGTAAGCAAGAATGCAGAGTGCGCCAATTTGAAAACCCTTAAGTTTCACCTGAACCAGGCCACACGGCTACCGCACACAACGGTGACTCATTCAGATATTGTAAGCAGAAATGAATATGGTGTCATTTCTGTCATTTTAGATGAACATCCAAAAACAGGAAAGTAGACTCAATACTCCCACCTCATTGAAATCCACACGATGCTTCCATAGAAACGTGTCTTGTTTGGCTTCGTTACAAACCTTCTAGGGCAAGTATTTCGTATTATTTTGCATAATCGCATATTTCCAACTATTTTGCATGGTATGATAATTCTCAATAAATTTCGCTCTACAAATCACACAGAACTATGAATCTTTCCTCAGTATCTTCCGCTCTCAGCTTTCTTTAGGCAAGGATATATTTCTGCCAATTAGATCTTGTAATTTTATGTATAAGTATCGAGTGTTGAAAGAACTTTATCCTCGGCTTCTTCACATAACTTGTGAAGCGCATCTTATAAATAATTGCCCAGAGAAAGTCCTTGTGTATTTCACTGATGTCGAGAATTTGACCTCACGTGTAAAAGCGACGACTGTGAAGAGCTGTTTAAAAAGAAACATATTCACCCAAATTGGAGCTCCTCCACAACCTGTTGTCACTCGTTGTACATCATGATTAAAAGCTGCCATGAACTACACGTCGAATCTTCCCGCTATCATAGAAATCGTGCATAAATTCGAATGTGACGGGGCTTTGGTTACTCGCGCAGGCGTTACTGAACCAAGCGTTTCATCCTCGTTGATGGTCATCAAACGATATTGCAAGTGTCATAAAGCTCATGTCGATGCCTGAATCGCGGTACTTTACTGTTGGGAGCAATTGTCTTCGCTTGATTTTCATGAGTGTGGCATACAGAAATATTTGAAGAGGAGATTAGAAGCGAATGTGGACTTACAAGTCACTTCGAAACTCGAGCGAAATGACATTTCTCCTTCTACATACGTGAAACTTCATATATACCAAGCAACATCGACATGTGTGGAAATGGGTTTCTCCATGTCGAAAGAGCTGTTGACTAAAGACCGTATATTTCTGAACGAAAACGTCAAAAAGTATGTGTTGCTTCATTACAGTACCGATACATACTAATTGGTATCAGTAGACATTCTACTTATCTGGGTTCTGCCTTCTATTGATCTGAATAGATCCTCGGGTTGTAACCATAAAAACTACATTATTGGCAATGCTTGTAGTATCACTAATATAAACGCACAATTTTGCACAAATATCATTTCTTAAATGCACAATTTTCAGGGTTTTTTCCTGTACAAACAAATTGCCCTACTTATTAATAATTCATGAGATATCAATTACATCATAAATATCTTTACATATTTCTTCTTTTATACTTTGTCATTATTTCAAGATTGAAAACTATCACCATGACCTAAATAAATATTGTCCGAAACATTTAAAGCGACATATAAAAATTAGACAGCGAAATTGACACTTTTCTTGCCTGCTTCCGGAAATCAATTATTTCTCAACAGGTGAACAAATCAATCTCGTCCACAATTCTATTTTCATAGTTGAGTAAGTTGAGCACTGCTTTTCGAGTAGATGCGATCTATTAAACATATAACTGATTGCCAAGATTCATTTCAAATCTACGAGACATAGTTTGTGTCTAATCTCGATTAATGATTCCCATGAACAGCCAAACATTATGCGTGGAATACCACATTTCTTTGCATAAGAAAATAGAATTTTCAGCTTTCTTGTTGGCTACCATCATCTCTCTATCGTTCAAGCTTCTCTAAAATTATTCCGTGAATAAAGCATCGTGTAATAAACCTAAAATGCATTTTACCCATATGATGTGTGTTATTACAGTGAAAGTGAAATCGACTATTGTTGTCTTGGAAACAAGCAATAACCACAGAACTTGAAATAATTTACTATGAAGACGAAATTGTGCTATTTTCCACGTTACACCATTCTTAGCAAATTTGATTGGACTATCACTAAGTCAATTCACTTCATTCGTAAAATGCGGTCTCTACTAGTTGTATGGACGGATGGCTGTAAAAGTGATTCTCCCCTACATCAAACAATGGTCATTGTAAACAAATAGGACAACAAATTCTCTCAGGAATAGCGTCCGAGCTCTCATGTTCGGGATGAATGCCCATATCGTTCAACAGCTCATAATATCCTAGCCTCTCCTACCACAGTGAATGAGAAGAGATAGAGATAACAGCCTTTCAGTTAGACAAAATGGATAATCCTGAAAATTTAGATACGAATACATACGAGTTGAGTTTTGCAATTCATTAAAAAGTAAATGTGTAGTTCGCAAATGAGGATAAACAAATAGCATTAAATAGTTTAAATCAGTAGCATGAACTACTACATGAAATAATTGACATGAATAATGACCTACGTCTACATGACATGACGGAATGGATATTCTACGGACAGAACATTAGAACTGAAGGCTATAAGAATTATGTAATAATTACAGCAGTGACCGCTGGTGTTTCACTGGATATTTTATTTTCCTCAATGTACTATTACAGCTAGGCAATCCAAGGTTGCATTAAAAATATTTTCAAGTTGCAGTTGATATTCTAGATTGCAATAAAATCCCTCGAATAGCTTGAAATACATGCTACGGGTCAAGTAGGAACAGACAGCGGCTGTCATGCCTGAAACGTTATTATGTGCTTATAGTGTCCGCTTCTATGTCCGATTCAAATGAATCAACCATGACAAGTGACCATTTGTCATTTCACAGTCTGTGTAAAAGAATATTGACTGATAAAAATGCATCAACCAACTGCTCTGAAAATTCTCTTTTGTCACTTGATCAATAAATGATTGTAGTAAAGTAGAAGATGAGCTTGAACATTGATATTTCAAGTGTTTTATGCTCTCCGAATGTTTGAGCACCTTAGAATGGAGTTCGCAACAAGCTACTGTACCACAAATAAAGCAAGTTAATGTAATTTAAAATCCCCTGGATAATCTCAGATGTGTTGCCTAGCCGTCAAAGAATTGTTGCTTTCTCTTTTGACATATTAAGTGATCGGGATGAATGACAATAATTCGTAATTTGTCTTTGTTCCGCCAACAGTAACACGACCTGCTGAGCAAACATTTGATACGCGCTTAATGTGATTAAAACATGACAAATGCATAGATTGGGCTTAACCGATAGCTGACTTGATCCAGGAGTCTCTAAAAAGATAGGAATTAAAAAATCTTATCTTTGTTACAAATGACCGTGGAAGTTGCAAAAGGTTGCTTTTCACCTCATAACATGAATAAAAGCTGAAATGAAGTTGCACTGCAACTTTGGGTTGCCCTAGTTACGGCATATATAGAATTTAAATTGGTCAAGTATGTAGTCACAACCTAAAAGAGAACACCAATGAAAATTAATTACAAATTAATCACATAAAATATAAAATCAATTTCTAACATATAAAAATATACTGTATATTATACAAACTATATGCTTTTCAATTAAAAAATCAAAATATCATATAAATATTATTTCATTGATAGATAAGCTACATAAAACCATATTGAATGATATAGAAATATTGTTACTATTATATGAATATTTAAACATAGCCATCATAGGTAAAACTCTTGATATTTCAAATAAAGCTATGCAAATAGTAGAAGGTAGATAAAGAACGACAACGCAAATAGTTTGTTATTTCGATCATTTCGACATGAGGAAAATCCAAAAAATGTGGTCTGAAAAACATAGAATTAAGCAAATAGCACGTCATGTTGGTGGACTTGTTGTTATTGTTACATTCAATTGCAATTACTTGTGTATGATTCGCAACAAAACATAGACATACAGTCGAAGCTCGTTAATTCGGACACGGATAATTAAGACTTCGGTTAATTAAGATCATACGGCCGTGGCATTTTTTGTATATTTGGCATATATAAGTTGCTGTTTAATAAAGACTTTCGATAATTAAGACATTGAAAGCCTGACATTTATGGTCTTAATTACCGAGCTATGACTGTATACTAAAACTGGTTCAAATGAAAATTCACATAACTGGATTGACAACGAAATTGAATATTTGGAAACATAATATGTTTGGCAATTTACGTTTCACATGCAACCGTTAGCGGCGATATCTGAAACATGTACAGTAAAAAAGAGGATTTTGACGCTTCAGTCTTACATTTCTATACCTCCCTCTGTGTCTTTCACGGAATTGAAATATGACCGAAAGCTGTTCATTAGGAGATGAATTAGAAAATGATTTTAATGCGAACATTGCTGGGTACAGCTGAGTCGAAAAGCAGCGAAATTTCTCTCTCCATGTCAGAGTTCTCCGCCGATCATTCATTTTTCGGTTATCTATACGAAAAGGATCAGGATATTTGGTGGAAAGTGTCATCAGGTTCTTCAAGAAAGGAGGATTACAACTGATTACGTATTCATCTGGTTTGGAAACTCGTTCGAAAGATAGTGTCAAGAAGACAATTTTGTAAATGCATGTCGATTTGATGACCTAATGGATCTTTACCAAACTAACTAAGTTTTCAAAAATTGAAACAATTTTTAATGTCTAATAATACTCTACACTTTGACCCATAGGGAACTATGCTGCTGAGTTATGACTTTGATTAACATTCACACTTAGAAGTGATATTAGTTGCTTTGAAAAGCTATGCCACTTTTTAGCATTCGGCAACTTAACTCGTGAATAGTAGTTGACATCAGAAAACTGACGAGGCAGATATGACAAAATATAAGCATGTGCCGATTTGCAGGAATTAAAACAAGCATCCTCTTCCGAATACAAAATGCCACACCGACGAAAAGCCAATCAAATGAAATTATGATCATATTACCCCAAATGAAAAACTAATCACTTTTGTAATGTAATGCCTGTTTACATCGACTTTCTTATAACTTCCGAAGACTGATGCTGATGACTAACCGCTACAATTAGCGAGAATCCACTTGGAATCACTTTTCGACAGAAGTAAGACTACAAGTATGTAGACATGATATAGTAACAAACACAAAATCTGTAACTTTTCAAAACAGAAAGTTCTTTCGATCCCTTAATTCGATAGAACTTATGAATCAGTTAATAAATGTTGCATTAAACATAACCTGCGATTTGTGCGATGACGAAAAAGAAAATATATGTTTATATATGTATACATGTAGCCTAGGCTCTACAATATCGTGGCCATTTTCGCTTGTCGTTCTCTCGCTTTCAAAAGCATAAGTGAATTTTAAAGTCACGTGCTTGGGACATCTCCATGATTCGATTGCAGCAAGTCAAGTGAAGCTCCTTCATGTACATGTTAAGCATGAACAGATGTCACAAGTCAACTGAAAATATGGCAGTAAAGTTATTGATAATTCCATGCTGTCTAGCAATTGGGAGAGCTTCGTGTTAGTCCATTTAGTTTATCACTATTTCGACGTGACATCTACACTAGTATTATCCCTTAGATTATCCCCATTGTAGCTCTCCTTAATTCACTATACAATCAGAGATACTTTAATACTTTACTCTTTAGATATATTTAGAAGATAGCATTAAAACCGTAATTTAGCGTAAAACTAAATTTCTCAAAAAGCTAAAACGGCTTTGCTACCACCAAAAATAAGAGTAAACTCCAAAAAATAGCCTACAATCCGTAAACAGTTTTCTTACTGAGGCTTGGTAGATTCTTCTTCTTCTTTTAATCGGCTAAAACTGAAATAAAATCCAAGAATTATGAACTCCGAGCGACTTGCATTTCCACTACAAGATACCTTGAACCACTTAGCTTCTTGAATTCAAAAATCGGAATATTCACTCACACTTCCGAAATCCCACACGTAGTGCTGGAAATCCTTGATTGATGCCAACCTTCACTTTAGTGGGAATCAACCAAATTCAGTTTAAGTTAACCGATAAACTTTTAAGGTATTTAAAGAAAACTAAAATTGCTTACTGTGACCTTACTGCCGAAAAACGAATAATACTGATCATTTCGGTGAAAAATGCGTTGTCGTTGACTGATTGATATTTTCAGTTGAATAAATTTCGATGTAGTACATCTGACATATTTTAATAACTAGTAGAGCGTTATTACCATCACTCCTTGAACAGGAATATGATTAAAATTTCTGAAGGTCGGTAATGAAATGCGCACATAATCATGATGCGTACAAATTTTTGAATTATCAGTCTTGTATGATTTCGATCAATTCTACCGTCAGTCTCAGTAACTCGCAAGTAAATCTAAACACTTCAATGACAATTTTTCGCGCACAATATCACACATGATTTTGCACGGCTGCTCATTCTTTTTGAAATGTCAAGTCTTCTGATCCTGTCTATGAACAACTAAAACTGATTCATGTTCATTATTGTTATTTTCATCAGATGGTTATCATAGCCATCAAACTAACAGTGATAAACATTCGACCTATTTTTACCGTCAATAAGGTAACTAAAATACATGTAAGGTGGGACACATCCAGATATAAAGACAGTCAAGTGATGATAACAGAACATGAATTATTCTATGCAAAAATTAACAAAAATCAAAATGAAGATGAAATTACCATATTGTACTGTGTATGAATTCCAGTCAGAAGGGGTGATAAATGTTTAAGAATTGTATTCCTCCACGTTTCACATGCCTCCCTTCGAGTTGAAGTACATTTAAGCATCTCAACACTAACCTAACGCAGCATAGCACTTTTGGATATTCAGGAATCTTCCAATGCTCTACATCAAGCAGTTAAAATGATGACCTTTCCGAATGTTGAAGCCTAATGACCTTTTTTGTGACTGCTTCGTTATTTTGTTTCCTTTAAATTACTTATGTAAATGTACATGAGAATTATATATCATTTTCATTATTTGTGTCACCAAATATCGCGTATAGAGAAGCACATGCCAATGTTATCATGCTTATTAACGAAAAGGTCACAACGAGCAGACATGAAGAGCGACCGTGAAAATTATTTCTGACTGTTTTCAATGTATACACGAGTGAAATAAACAGTGGCATAATTGGACAAAAAGAAGCTGAATGGAATATTTGACATCTCTAATACACCTACCCATTCTCAGAAATAACATCTCTTTCCAATCTGTAACAAATAATTTGAAATACTGAAAATTCAACTAGATCAGAGGCAAACATTAACGGATCTAACAGTAGACCAAACTTTTGAATCGCACGGTCAGAAGCAATGAACTGATTTAATAAATGTTGAAAAATATTTAGAGGTGTGATGAAAATATGAACTGTAAGATGTCTGTCTTTCTGTGGATAATATCTTGTTTTCCATTTTTGTTAAATTTGGAATTTATCAGTAATAGTTAGAACTTAACAATATCATCAGCAGGTGACGTCTATTTTGCTCGTGTATTCTGGTGTGGTTGTACCTTGGTATCATTATGATCGGTTTCTAAGTGTTTGGTGGTGAACTCCTTGGCATCATTTTGCTCCTCAATGCTTGTTGAAAGCTTTCAAATTTGTCTTGCGGTTGTTCGGTCATTCCTTTGCTGGTTGTCAGTGATTTTCCTCTTAAGTTTTGGTGAATCAAATTTGGTAATAGCTCATCCATGTATGTCTCAAAATTCCAATAAATGAAAAATCGTCCTTTTTTAGCAATGATCGACTACCGTCTAGAAGCAGTTAAGCTGTTGAGATAATGACCAATCGCTGAAGTGTTTTCTCCTGATTTATCAAAGATCAGTCGTTGTCATTAATTTTACTGATTCTCCGCTGTTCCATTTTCCTATTATCATGATATCCAATGTTACTCCAAAGAACTAAACAAAGACATTTCACAAAAATTGATGTAAGCAAACCAATTGTGATTAAGCTGCAAAATTAAGATTAACGTTTAAAGATTAACGTTTGCTGAATACTTTAATCAGTACTTTTACTAATCAAAAATTTTACTTCGTCTTTCATTCAGCATGCAGCCGTTTTTGTGCTGTATATTTATCATCTTCGAAAGTTTAATTTTTCTATAAGCTTGTAAACGAGAGTGACTAGAAAACGTCGTGTGCTTTATGATTATGTAGTGCAATATTTCAACATGCCATTAGCAGCATTCCTCATGTTCGGCTATTAGGCCATTTCTATTAGTTGATTAGAGCAAGATAGCAACAACCACTGAATAATTATCAAATACCATATTTTTGGTTGCATGCAGGCGCACTAACTTAGACGACATGTCAGTAGCGTGTTAAAAGTAGTATTTAATGAATACTCGACAAAATTACACTAATAAACTGACTGCGCATCTCAAATTCACTCCGGATATCGCTGCATGCTTAAATATTGAGTTGTATTGATGTTGAGAGATGTGAACTAGACTTGCTGATGATACCTGATATTGGATGAAATGTCAGTTATTCAGGTCTGTTCCCATTTTTCAACAGAGGATGCAACTCAATATTTAATTATTCTCTTTACATTGTGCTTGCAAGAAGCAATATTCATTGATTATTACAGTCGCACTAAAAAGTAGCATTTAATGAATATTCGCCGAAAGTTCACTTAATTGCTAATTGCTTGTCTCATTGATAGTCCCGCTATAGTCATTAATAATCAACGAAAGAACAAAAACTTTCGAGTTCCACTTACTCGTAGTTATGCTGATGCATGGAGCCAGTGGCAGGACTTCCGTCACTCTCAGTAATAGGAACTGTTAAACATTCATCGCCATGAAATAAACGAAGAACGTCTCCGCCGAGAACCATTCCTGAAAAATGTTATGAAAATGAATCACAAATTCTGATATTCACTGGATGATTATCTGGAGGCTTTGTCTGTGTTTGCATTGGCAGCAGTCTTTATTTCATTTATCAGATTTAGTGCTGTTATTCATGTGTTATTCAAGTACCGAGGTTATTATACTTGGCTTTGGTGTAATTCTCAAAGGTATGTCTTAATTATTAATAATTAATATTTGTTTGAATTTGTAGTTGACCGTTGTAAATAACTGTAATAGAGAATGAACATGATTAACAAATTAACACATACAACAAGACCAGGTACGAGTAAAACAGCACGGAAAATCTACCTTGGTGAAGAGGTTAATTGAAGAATCAAACCAAGAATCATAGTATTCCAGTGGGTTGTGTTAGTAATGTTTTAGAGTGTAGTAAAAGTTCCATTATGTTTCATGTAGCAAAAGTTCAGTGTTTCTAAATTCACATTAACACAGGAAGTCTATTTATTCCACTCTTCTCTGGAGATTTGTTATTGATCTTCAGTAGATTCTGAGCGTTTGATCTACTAGCAGATTTTGCTATCCACAAAACTAGGAAAGCATGTATACTATCCACAACTACGGACAGTGCATAGCCATAGAATCGTGAACTAGATGTTTTATCCCACTGATTTCATGGAGATCTCCGTGGCACAGAGGTTAAGTGCTTGGCTTGGTGATCCTTCGGTCCAGAGGTCGAGCACCAAAATTGTCAAGAAAAGCATCCAGACTGAAAGATCACAACGCTCCATATTTAAGTCTGACTATGTCAGCAGCGTCCAAGCGGAGTATAGTGACGTTAAACCATCATTTCTTTCATTTCATGGAGATAACTGTCCAATCAACTGGTTTCAAAAGCTATCAATTCACATCACCTTCGGCTCGGAGAATACATAGCTCTTCTGATTCTGATCTCGCAGATTCTAAAAATTTCATCTACCGAAATCAGTTAGAAAACTTTGAAAATTATATTTTTAACTAATTCATTTTTATTGAATGCATCCGGTGATTATGTAATATGTACGAATGAATGTTTCTATTGGTTTCATTCGCCTATTGGATAAATGAATATCCAAATTTGTTTTTATCTTCTATCTCCTCTAACTTTACATTTAAATTTTAAATTGGCCTAAATTTCAACAGGAATAATAATGTCAGGCACACTACAATTCCGTAATAATCATCTATTGAGCCTACTCAATACATTATTCCAGCAAAAGAACATTTACATCAACGCTTCCCTTTTTAGTTTAGAACATATAATTCGTTATAGGGCTATATTTTGCAGTCATCAAATGAAAAGTAAAACATCAAAACATCTAATGATAAAATACATGTATTTGTACATTTAGTTATGTATTGTGTGAAGCAAAAAAGTCTGAAAGGTGGATATGTTAACCGCACAAGTCCATTGTACACGTTATTGTATGTGTACAAGGGATATGTCATATAAACCATTTTATCGGGAATGCCGACATATTGTCCGATATTTGATTCTTTGCAGACAAATTACTAGCATCGGCTATCGACAAAATTTCGCATATCTGCACATCGACACCATTTATATATCGATTTTTATTGTCTTGTAATTTTATTTCCTTATATTTTACCTGCTAATTAATTAATGATCATCGCATCGTTGCAATAATGAATCCCAAGTAAAAAATCATCATAATCAATAAACTGGTTCTTAACAAATAAAAATTAATTAATCAGATTTCGAAACCACCATAATTCAATTTGGACATGACCACGAAAAATGACAGCTCGAGCTAAGATGATCTCACAGATGGCTAAAGTGTCCAAAATGTTTCATTCTCTCACACAAGAGATGATGCAGCAAATGACTCTCATCATCTACGATTGTCTGAGATAGCTTGCAAGAAATAGGGAGGCGACGACAAGACAGGAAAAAGTTACTACATTCATAATGTCAAGATTCATATACTACGAAATGAGGACGATCTTGAATCTTTTCCAATTCTTTACAAATCCGATTAATATGTGAAATACTGCGGCATTTCCGTAAAACTTATGACCTTGTGTCAGCTCCGTGTTAGTACCTAATATTTCCATTTTTATGAGTCATTGAAGTATTAGGACGAGACTGATAAATTTTAATTTTGACGCTATGAAGCTGTATTAAGTTCTTTGTAGAACCGAATGATCACAACAACTGTTTAAGTACATTTGTAAACATACAGATTGCCTTGAGAACGTGTTAATTCCTCATTTAGAATACTTAATCAAATAACTTGAATTAACAACATAAGATATAGTAAATTGACGGTGAATGCAGGATTGACTTTTATCATCGTATGAAAACAGAAATTGAACTAAAGAAGGGCGACACCAAGGACTTAGAGAAATGGAGGAGGAAACTAATTATTCAAAGATGTGCTACCTGCTGACTGATGGCCTGCAGTATTATGCTATACATCCCTTAATCAGCAGCTCAAGTATTCCATATTATTAGATGAAGTATCAAGCCAATGTGGATGCAGGCCAATGAGGAATAAACGAAAAAATGCTGAATTCAATGAAGTATTGGTCGTAGTCTAAAGGCTTCGACAACAAATAATGATAAAATGCTATTTTCCGTGTATAGTCTTGTCCTAGTTGCAATGTGTAGCATTAGTTCAACTATATTCTATCTCGTTGAGTGTCATTGTGGCATTTTTTTTTACCTCGATTGTCCATTTTTTTCATTTTATCCATCGGCTTCATGTTGCTTTATAATATCTTTTTTCTTTTAGTTTCCTCCTTATTGGTGGCCATTGTCATTTTCCATTTCCACCATGATAGTAAGTTTACAGTATATCAGGCGTTTGTGTTGAACGTGTATGCGGCGTTGTGTAGAATAAGTGCTACAAGTGGTGCAACAGCAGCATGAATATTTTCATTTTTACCAGTTATGCGACCAAAACTGATCAACTTTAATTCGTTGCCACGTGTAAACTATATCGAGGAATTGTTTAATCCAATGATTTTCCAATGAACATCGCATTTGTGACATACGAATATGAGAGCGTCATCACCTAATAAGTCAAATTGATAAGAATTATATTCTATTATAGACTAAGTGATTTAAAGGAGTGCTGAAATGATTTTCATCATCGCATGAGAGTTCCTGACATTTCTGTTCTTCAAGAGGGAGATCAGTGGAATAATTCCTATTAAATGAACAGTTTTATGACTATGTTTATGTGATATTAGTAAACTGTTCGCTCCTCAACATAACTATGTAAGACGATAAACAATATTAAGTTTATCAGTACAATTTTTCGTATAAACAATTTCAAATGAAGAATATCGGTGAAAGTCATCAAACATTCCGCGCTCACTACATTGAACACGAACGTCTACGTGGAAATAGAGATAGAAAAATCGCTTTGAGTGAACATCATTTGAGACACCATGCCGTTGAAGTGACAGCAACTAACAATTTTAAATGTCTTATAAATATGAAGAGTCACGAAATTCATTAAGATCTACTAGCACGAGGCCTTTCGTCCAATCTCACCGCGTGCTACCTTTGGACAGAAACAAATATTAGATGCAAACTTAGATATAAAATTTGAATCATTTATAACAGATACTTGGGAAAATATAGAAATATCCTTGCACATGAACATAATAGAAATCAAAGCATAGCAATGCTGTAAGACATAAAATATACACCCTAGTACTCATAGAAACCATAATAATGAAAAAAGGAGGAAATCTACCACGAAAGGAAAAATTCTTTTGCGGACAAAGATCTGGATTCCTTCGTTTGATAATGAGAGCCTCTATAATTAAAAGGATGTCAAACCGCGCGCACTTGTATATCACGGAAAACCTTCTTTTGCTATTAGTCGAGGAAACATTACAAATTTGGTGATGTCGAATGACACTGATAGATAAAAGGCCTCCTGCTAATAAATCTTAATGAATTTCGTGCCTCTTTTTATATATAAAATATTAAAAGGGATTCTCTTTTTAAAAATTTTAAATGCGCCTTTCAGACATAAAAAAATCGTTGATACGTGCATCTACTAGTACGACTGAATATCGCTGATTGCGTCAAACATGAAAAGTTTTATGAATGGAATTATTCACTCCAATCACTCCAATACTATGAAACTATGAACTGCTATGAAACTCTTATACTCCATCTTCACAAATGGAATATTCCATGCACAAACAAATGTAGGATACTGTCTATTTAATAATCATGACACTACGACTATTAAGAATGAAAAACATGCAAGGTATAGTAGTAAAAGGGGTCAGTAACATAAAAAATAATATGTGAATGTCATTATGTAGGAAATTATTTGTCTCACCTGCACATTAAAAACCATTACTAAAGTATATTTATGCAGAATAACTCACCGAGGGCTTTTTGACGCGCTGTACCACTGCTAACAGGAATGACGCCCCAAAGGGTCTGTTGAAAGCTGGCTTGAACAGCATGTTCAAAGCTAGGAGTCGTTGTCAAATGCTGAAAAAGATGATATCAAGTCAATAATCAAGATCGGCGAGTTGTGATCGTGTGCATGACAGAAATGCATATTTCCATTATAATTTAAGTACACGTACATACATTGGAACCCCCTCCCCCAGTTACAGTTTCAAAATTTTCAAAGTGACTTCAGCTGTGCCACTATCATATTCGCAATTAAAGGCTGAAAAGCCGTGGATACTGTATCAGCATCAACGCCACGGCTTTTATCTGATTTTAAACACTCTTAGATGCGTCGATTGTTGGAGGCGGCTTTAATAAAAATGATACTAATTGCATAATAGAAAGATACTAATTGCAAAAGTTGCTACGAGATGTGACTACAAGATGGGAATTTTGGAAAAACTCTGGAAAAATCAAAAGCCCTTCACGACTTCAAATAGTGCTGGGGGTGAACGAAGTATGTACATAATAATTCATGCTTTGAATGGATATCTCACAAATCACAAATTTGTGAAGGATTCTGTGAGCTCGAATGTCACAAATTTATCAGAACAGCAAGTATTTCTACATACTTTTAATACTAATTGCCTAAAGGAAATTATCAGCAATCCTATCTTGTCAATATCTACTCAAGAAACTTTTCTATGTGTTCATCACAATCAACATGTGAATCAAAATATATTGCACAGGAATCAGTGGGAAAATTAGTACATTTCACAGAGCACATTAGCTGGTAATCACAGTCCTGTGACTGACATTTACCTTATGCATGTGTACATAATGAAAGAACGGTAATCTGAGTATTCTTGGCAGTCAGTTAAGTTCTTACACAGGATGGCTGCCGAGCCCGGGAATTTTGTTGTGGCCCGGAAATCGCCCTAAAACTTTAACGAAAAAGTCAATTAGCCCTTAAATAGCCCGGCATTGCCATTTCGTGATTTTTATCTCTAAGTTCAATGAACTAAATTTCTTGATTTCAACTACTATTAATATGACTATTATTAAGCCCACTATTTACATTAGATGTCTTCGCATCTTGATTGATACAATCAAGTAAATGTGCACAACATCTGGATGACTAAATAAATTTGCTTCATTTCCACATGACTGTCAATGATATTTGTGAGGCAATGGTTATGTTGTTGACGCGTTGTTGATAGTGAAATCGATAAAAGTTTTCTAAATAAGTAATCGTTGCTATAGAAGCAATTTGTGGCTATTCACAATACAATGAAGTCGTGAACGCAATTGGTTTGACTATAATTCGCACATACAAGTCGCAATCAATCAACAAGGGTCGCAAAAATGGCTTTGATTTTTGTGCTTCATAATGTGCTTGCATGCAATTTCGTAGCAGACTCGCAATATGGCAAATTATGCGGCCTCTAAATGCATACTAAAATCTCTATGATGCATCTAAATGATCGTTTAACTTTCGTTATCGATATCATTGGTTGAAAGATTTTTACAAAAACACAACCTTTTTAGCAATAAAACATCTAAGGAATAATTGCGCAATTTGACACTGTAGGCTACTTATGCGCCTACATCCACACCAAGTTGAGGATATCCGTCCAAAGTCATGCCAACAAAATTCTACCAACACTGCCACTGACAGAAAAGTGCATCAGAGTTTTCGTTGATCTTTCGAATAAAAGTCAATGGCTAAGCTAAGTGAAGAGTTCGAAAACCTTACAATAAATCATGACAGGAAGTCCACCCCAGCCAATAGGGATTATCTACAGACCACTGCCTCCAAATATCGAGGTCGCTAGTATATGGATCCATCTGGAGCTTCTGCTAGCGTAAAGATTCTGCTCTCTGTTCCGTTACCGACTGTACCAGAAGCGCGAAAAATAGTCAATAAATAGTATTCTAGGTAACTTATCAAGAAAATTTTACTATCCTATTCCATATGCCTAGAAAAAAAGGCCTAGCTATATCAGACCTGTTCTGCCAGTTAACCGCGACATGCACGTATGTATTTCTTACAAAGTGTACGGCATTACTAATCGACGGCCAAAGGAAATATTTCAAGAATGCGGGATTGACTGATACCCTAATAAAAATTTAATGATATTGATATTATTGAGCCTAAGTTTTGAAAGATAATCCGCACCATAAAAGAAAGATCTTAATTACGCCTACACATTTAATGACGCCTTTAGCCGGCTAACCTTTTTTAAGCGAGGGCGGATGATCAGGCCTTTATTCAGTGTCTTGTAGCCCGTGAACTACTGAAAAGTTTTTTCTGAGTGATTTTACAACGATAGAAGGGTGCATTTTTCGTTCTTTCTAATGATCACAAAATATACATAATATTTTATTTTAATCAACTGATTCATGTCATTTTGTAAGTTTTTTCATATAATTTTGCTCTTAGTCAATTTGTCAGACTTTAACTTTCAAACATGTAGGGCTGAAGCAGCTAACTGCCTTCTGAGACGTAATATTTTCAAAACTGTGCGCTCTCAATTAATTAGAAAAAAATACATATTCAAAATTTGTTATCGGCTCGTTTTGAATATTATTTCAATAAACACCAATTACAGGATATAATTCATGAACACTGTTGACCGTTCTTATGATAACAAATTTAGAAAAGTAGGAATTTTGGTAAATAAATCTACGTGTATCAATTAAAAATGCTTGATATCGTATGTCACTTCAACATGGGCTAGGGCAACAGATGATGCAGCGGTATGTGCAAGTAACACAAAATTCAAAACTTAGATATTAGATTAACTGAAATGCATAGATATAGACTTTTCTAAATTTATTGCCCATTACAGGAATCTGACGGAATTAAATATAAAAATGTGAAGAAGATGCAAGTTGAATAATTTGATGACGAGGAATACAAAGCCACATAGAATCAAATTAAACAAGATCAAGAAACTTCTGCAATGGTTTAATCTGATGACAATGTCTTCAATACGACGGTGGCATTACTGATACAAAAAGGTGATCAGAAGGAATTCTTTGGTTCCTCTTGATGATTTTTCTTGATCACTTGGCGACATCGTGCTTTTGCATTAACATGTACATTTTGATATTGTGGTTTCTATCATGGTTGTTGATTCTACTTAACATGCTTGAAAATTTCAATCTGATAAATCGGTTAATTACGACTTTCTAGAAATTCATGAGTCAGACGATGACAATAAAGTATTTTTTGATCTTTGGAAAGTTCAAGGAATAAGCTTTTCTGTCGATATGAAATCATTTAGATCCCATCAATAGTTCACTGACTGCAGGTCATTGAGAAAAAGGCATGTGTTTATAAACTTAAGAATCAACACTCACAGAATTCTCAAATTTTGAAAAATTAGTGCGATAGAGTCAAATATCGTTCACTATCTAGCACATAAATTTGGTGGCAAAATTCAAACAGAAAATGTCTCAAATTTAATGATAAAAATAGTTTAAAGAAGTGACCGGATAATTTTGATATGTTTTTGATAAAAGATAGCGTGAAAATCCGATGAACAAACCGGAAATCGCCAGGGAATTTGAATCTTGAAATCTGGCCGCCACCCTGGAATCCATGCTTAAAAAACTCTTAATCTTAAATTTACTTGTCTTGTGTTGTAGCGCCACTTTTGTGTTTTTTTAAAAAAAAGATTCAGTTCTGTCTCGCTGATTGCGTGGTTTGTGTTTACGTTGATGCACTGATGCCAGAAAAAGATAACATTACATTAAAATATGCTTGCTGAATTATTGTATAAGTTCTGACAAATTTAGATTAGATTTATTGGCATTAGTTCTGCCTAGCAAATGTAGTTTTCTTTTAATTGTTCAAATTCATGCTTCTTTCGATTCAGATTAGTCAGATTAGTTGAGCAACATCACTGTTTTTGACTAATATAGAAACTAAGTAATTATGTCCATGTCAAAACGTCTTTTAGCATCGATAGGAGTATCAGATATTTCACTTAAAATAAGCTGAAGAAACACGAATGGAAATCAAGTTACTTAAGTTCGAATTCAATTCATTCAAGTATGCTCCAAGATAAACTCTTGATGCAGCTCTGGAAAAATACGTTCCAACCTCTCGCCCGCTTCGGTATGAACTCGTCTTTATGAGAGTGCAGACAAAAGTTGATTAACTGTACAGTCTCACCATCTGCATTTTTACCTTATCAGGGTACTCGAACTTAATTTCGATAGCTCGTGATTTCTAGCTTATTTGGGAAAATCAAAATATCAAATAATTCATCTGAGTTTTCTTTCCGCAAGTATGACGACGTCAGAAATATCAAGAAAATACATCAATGAAATCTTTCTGTTTGGAATGAGAGAGTTAATCGGCGCACTTTCAATACCATTGATCTTGTGTCTACATGTAGACAGCAGAGAGGAAAGGAAAGTAACCATGAGGAGTACTTATGTATTTTTGAAAATGCGACAAAGTATTAAAACATATGACGGGGGTTGCATTTGGTTCTGACACATATTTTCACATACCGGTGGACGTAGATGTCATACTCCGTCACACATTGATGGAAGTACCTCGCTCGATTCTGACACATCCAATGATCAGAAAACTTATTTTCAATTTTGTATTTACTGTACTGTTGAATTTGAAGAACTGTGAGCCAGTAACATGATATTCGGGGCTGATAACGGGGCGAAATCGATAAACTCTTTATTATCTCGCTAACTAGTCGAATCTTTACCCTAAGATTAAAGGTATTTGCGGGAACGGAGGAACACGAGGTAAAATGGGACACTTTCACATGTAATTTAGATTAGGTGAAGAAATTCTACTCAAACATTCTAGCTTTATCGCAATAATAATTATTTGTATTGATTTTCATGGTAAGTATGAATATTGACAGGCTTCTGAATAACTTGTACAATATGAATTCACTGTCCATATTATTTTAAGTGAAATATCTGAAACTCCTGTCGATGCTAAAAGACGTTTTGCAGAAAAACAGGACACTTCTAATTTTGTTTTCAGTTAAGATATGCTACTCAGCTTTAATTATTACCATCGTTACTACTCTTTTGTTTTGTCTATCATTCAGTGGCAAATATACATCATCGGAAGCATACACTGGACATGATATTCGAAAACAGGTTGTCACAAAGGATGAAAGCTACAAATGACCCATCAAGTTCGAAGTCAGCTTTGAACAAGCGAACAAATAACAGGCTATACCAGGCCAGTTAGTTGCGAGAAAAACATCAATTATGTATCAAACTTTCTAGTGCAAATTATACTTATTAAAGCACAAAGAACATTGGAATGATGACTAGGTTTTTCATCATTTTACTGATACAAAGCTAATAATCCTCTGTAACTTTTGACTCATTTTTTACATGACTTTTTCATAGTTTTTATGCACATTTTTTTAATTGACATCATTTTTTAGTATGCGAGATTGACACACCAACAATGAAAAGAACACATTTTATTTTGATATGAAAAATTGATGTATATTGTCACATTTTGTCACATCGGACAATCCCTGGCATGAATATTTGTATAACACCATGTGCAACACACGGATTTTCTCAACTCGATAATGGAATGCGATCACTCAAGTATTTACGCAATATCCTAAGCAAGTAGACCTATCACGAAATCTCTAAGTTGTCATAATTGAAAGGAATGCAACACTGCTATCCGAAATTGCGCAACAGAAATAACACTGTCCGAAATAGTCTTCGTTGTCTGGGAACATCATCCTTTCACGCAAATGACTGTATTTTATTACTTTGAATTCATCAAAGAGTGTGGAACCTCGTAGAGTTGATACAAGTGATGATAAGGGATCAGTGGCGTAGGTAAAGGGGTGGATGCGGTGATAGTTGCCAACCCGGAAATCCTGAGTACTGTGAATTTTGAACAAGGATACTCTCAATAAGTTTCACATTCCTGTTGTTATCTCCATCAAATTTTGTCACTTCAGTATACTAATGTGTAATAGAGTAATCAGTGTGAATAGACATTATTTATTCTAAAAACATGTTTTGTCACAGTTTCTCAAAATCAATGTGAATTTAGTTATTGAATATTTGTAATGGATGATGCTGGCATGTGGTCCTATTCCGTACATAAATTTAGGTGATACACTACTGTTTTCATCATTGCCTCGATCCCTTACATCAAATGTTGCGATTCACAATCCAATTCGAGTTCTGAGTGGTTCTAATCCGACTGGTTATCTGAACCTTATCCACGAATCGAACCGAAGTCCGCGGTGGAGACCTTCTTCATTGGCCCACGCCGACGGTAAACGGAACAAAAATGAAGGCAAAATCATCCCCAAATGATATTCCTGAATGCGGTCGGGGAATCAAGAATGTTGACGTCTTTTATTGACTTAATAGCAGTCTTTCTCTTTAGATACTTTGAGTGAACCATAAGTCTTGTCGTTATGTTATTTAAGAGAATAAAATAACATTTTTCCTAGCTGCTGCTCATGCCACATGCAAATTTGGCGTAATAGAATGTCATTGAATTGATAGACTTTCATCTGGCGTTGCATCTGTCGACTGAAACTTGAATACTACTCATGAACGCTAGCGTAGTGCAACGAGTGAAATAAGGCGCATGCGTAGCTTCTTTTGTCTTTCATGTTATAGCTAGGACATGATGAGTGTGATCAAACTCATTCTCGGTTTTACACCATTACCTTTCAAAAGCTTTGAAAGTCTGCTACAGACGTCTATTTCGAGTTAACCGAGGCCCGGGGAGATCATGCGTCATGCTCCGGTACAGTTCAAAGATGGATGAAGGATTTCAATGATGGAAAATGGCCGGACTTTGTCGATGCTCCACGCTCTGGTCTTCCGAGATCAAAAAGAACGGAAGAACTCTCCAAGCAAGTTACCGACATTATCAAGGATGGCCCTCATCTTTTTCCTCGTGATATTGCTGAGCTACTCAACTGCAACCGAAGCACACTCCATTGAATTTTAAGAGAAGAAACTCGAAAAACGTTGACTTGCTCCACTTGGGTGCCGGATGACCTCACTGCTGAGCATCGGCAACTCAGAGTGACCTGTGCCAAGCAGTTGAGACGGATCTTGCTTAACTTGCAGGAGGAGAAGTTCAACCTTTATTTTCATGCTGTCCTGGACGAAACGCGATTAACATGCAATGTTCACGTAACAAGAACCGACAACAACACCTGGATGGGCAAAGATGAAACAAGAAGACAAGTGGTGCGACCACAGAATTAGACAGGTCGTCTCTTCTTCCACTTGACTAGAAGAGAGGCATTGGAACATGTAACGTTATTGAAATGGCACAATCTCCTGACTAAATACCATAGCAATCGAACAATGAGCAGCCAGTTCAACATTAAACACTCCAAATTGTGCAAAGTTTCAGTGACTGTTATCAACCGGATCACACAGCAAAGAGACACAGACGATCTACAGAGAAGTTTGTGAACGTTTTTTCATGCGCCTGCTAACTTTTTTGAAATGATCGGAAGGCCCAACATTATCGAGAAAACTTTTGCGCAATGATCTGAATTCTTCGAATCTGAAGGAATCGTGGCGATCGGAACATTTTAAAAGAATTCAGAGCAATCCGCAAGCGACGCACGACAGTTTTTCCTATCTCTGTAAGGCATTAAAAATTTCTTTTTGCCCACTTATTAAGTTCCTGCATGTGCCATCTGTTTGAATCAGTTTGCACTTCTAGCAAAGTGATACGATTAAACAATCTAATTCTGTGGGTTCGACAGAACTTAATGAGATGCCGGAAATCCATGGTGACATTTCACTTCAAACGTACGTTTCTCTGTGACAGCACTTCCCTATGGTGTCACTGTCGATGCTGATGCTATGGTCGATTACCTGAGGAGAACTGGAGATCTTCGATGAACCCTCTGAATCTCTGATCCAAGCATGTACGACTGAATGATCTTTATCTGCAAATGGACAATTCCCGTCCTCACACCGCTCGACCTGCCGAAGAGTTCTTGGAGAAACGAGGTGTGACAGTCATTTGGTAGAGTCCCTACTCAATTTGTGCGATCCATGCCTTTTTTTCTTGCTGAAATCTTCATTGCGTGAGATGACGTTCAGCAGATCTGAGGAAGTGGAATAGGCCTTGTTGCAGATACTTCGTGACATTTCAGAAACTGTCCTTCATGACCAAGTAGATTTGTTGTTGGAACAATGCCAAAACGTCATTGATGCTGCTGGACAGTATATTACTGAATGACATTGTCAGTTATCCTTGATTGTGTCTATCTTTCAAAAAATGTGTAAGAAGACAAAACTTTTAGTTCGCCCGAAGTATTCAAACTGCGACAGACATCTGTTTACAATTTACTGCGTGACACAGTCGAGTGCTATGCTGTCTCTCAACAAAATGAATGATGGTAGCATCCAGTCAATAGTAATAGGACAATAAGCTGTCGATAATACTTGGACATGACTTCTGTCCTCACTTGCATTCCTTATGTACCGTCGTCGTGGCTTAGTGAAGAAGAAGAGAGTTCGCCTCCACCGGAGACTTCGGTTCGATTCCTGGGTCAAGCCAGTGCGATCAGGAAATCAAATGTGTTGGTGTCTTTTATTAACTTAATCGTTGTCATTCTCTTTAGATATTTATGACCCTAACTTGCACCGCAAAAATCCAACATTGCATGACTTTCACATGGATTTCAAAATTCAACGGCAAGTGTACTGTAGAATCAAATCAGGATCGGAATTTTACAATTTTCTAAATCCGCTATTTGCGCTTGTAAATTTGAAGTGCCGAAAATCGTTTTCTGCATCCACATCTAGGAAATCATTTATCTGGCAACAGGTGAAGAACTGACAAATTCAATGACAGCATTGGGGTACACAATTAAATTTGAAGTCCAGTCTACTGTGCAACTTGATCCTAGTAGAAGAATACAATGTAAACCATTTCAGTTCGTTGTCATCTGTGTATAAGAGCATTAAGACATCTTGAATAACTTGAGCTCAGGTATTGGTCTAAAGATATTATGAAATACTTTTGGAGTAATTGGCATTTTCCGCCTCTATTATCATCATTATTGTAATCAACAGGAACTATCAATTGACAACATTAGCTCGCAAGCAATAGCTCTTCTCTTCTGCAAACGCTAAGCAAGACGCGGAATGTTTGATTGGCTTACGAAAGTATTTCATTAAGGTAGTATACTTTATTTTTCCTGGTGTTCATGAGTCTCAAAGGTCATACCATAGTTCAATCTGAACATTATTCCCATTTGAAAGAAGCTTAAACTTCAATGTTTTCCAGCCCTATCATTGATTCAAATCGCACGTAGCCCTTTGCATTCATCGTAAACTTCTGTTCTTCTTTTCTTGTGATGTTTCCATGATACACCATTATGTACATCGCAAGGAAACTCATACTGAAGAACAGGAATCTGCCAGAAAAGTGTATGCTAAAACAACGCAATGGTGAGACAAATAGTAGAAGCTGTTAACTATCGTCGCGCCTTAGTTTATGCAACACAGACTGGACTGTCATGAGATCATTAATCCAGGAAAAAAGTTTCACCTCTTTGCTTTGCTGCTTGAGATCGTTCATTCCGTTCTTCTCTTTCTCTGCCACCATTCTCTTCGTGTGTCTTTAGTACTCTGCACTTTCACTCTGCCTGCACTCTTCTCTCTCTACTTGCTACAGTAGTCTACCGACCGACGTCTTCATTTCACGTCCTGACGCAGCTGCTAGACTTTTAACCAATACTTCCAGAACACAGCACATAACTCATATCCTAAAAAATTTCCACTGACTTCGAATTCGGAAAGGATGGACTTCCGCACAGCTGTCCTCTGCTTTTGGTGTCTCAACGATAGCGTCGCTCCTTATCCATCGGAGTCGCTTCTACACCGGTCTCGAATATTGCCTCACGCAGCCACCTTTGGTCTACAGCTCTATCTGTGCTGTTCGTCTCTCTCTCTCATGAAGATCGATTGGAAAATTGTCTTTGTACATTTATACTTCTTTTTTTGTAAAGTGGCCTTGAAGTCATGTATGACATACGTCACTCAAAACTTATACGTTCAAATGAAAAATAAATAAACATCATGAATACAAAAGGAGTCTAATCAAGCGAATGTCCCAATCGTAGCTGTTTGCAAGAATTAATTTTCAACCCTGCCAGAATCTATTTTCTACTTCTTTGATTTTAATGCGATTCAACTGCTCTGACTTCAGATGATTTAGCAATCTAATAGAGTTTGCTTACATATTAAGTTACCAGGCCAGACCGGCGAAATCCATTTGAGCATCTCATAATTTTGTGCGTTGCAAGAAATATCATAATTATCATTTAATAAACTCTATTCAATAGTAATCAATTTATCGCAGATTATGGGCGTTCTAATTTTCTAATAGTACACGTGAATGGCTCAATATACTAGTAGATTTCATTTGTTTGCTAAACTAGGAACACTAGATAGAATACAGCCAAGAAATCGTGAAATGCATGTTTTATCTCAGATTTCTTCGTGAAAATGTCGAATAAACTCGTAGATTCTGATCATTTATCTCTAAAGATAAGCGGCACAATGCGATGTTTATAGAGATGAATTGGCATATAATCTCAACCACTGAAATGTCACTTCAAATAAGATATAATTAATATTGATCTATTCTCTCAGCAGAATCTGTATCCTATCTAAAAGCGACGCTTGTTAAAATCAGTCTTATTCACACATTGAAGTCGAAATATTAGTTAAGTGCCAAGGGTCGCACCAATAACATATGCTTCAAAATTTATTCTATAAGAAAATAGACCTTCCTTGCTTAATAACATCGTGTCTAATATCAATCATTCTTAGGATGAATGCGAAAAAAGTCATATTACTCCTGTATATGAAATAGAGCAAAGCACCATTTTTCAAAGATTGTCCTTAGATTATTGCTATTCATTCACAAATTAAATAAATTTCTTGCATATTACTACTGGCCTGTAACTTCTGAAGTAATTGAATCAATACTTAGACATGTACCCATTAATCAGCATCTCAATTTCGCATGACAATTCTCAACAATTATGCCGTCAATTCAGCAATGATCACATGCGTGTCACAATTACATTTCTATGCGTCCAAAGCCTTGACGAAATGAGCGGCGGTCAATGAGAGATTTCTGAAATATTATTCCGCATGTTTTATTTGAAAAATTGCTTCCTGTCATTTTTATTCAGTCTGCCGCCATACCATACTGTTCTCTGTATCACACGGAGAAACACCAGGCAAGAGATCGTGGAATTCACCGGCCAGAGAATTTCCCAAACAGCGATCCCTGTCTTGCATTTCCATCTACACTACACGCACTCCACCCACATTTTCCCGCTCGCTTCTTTCGAAATCGATTAGCGAATTGATCCAGACAGCTGTAGGTAGTTGGCGGACGGCGCCAGAAGCTCTACCCCTCGGCGATAATGACGCAGCAAGATAGGAAGAAAATAGCGAGCTTTAAACAGTAGCCAACTAGCGAAGTTATCATCACTCTCTAGATATATCGAAGAGACAGGATAAAAAGCCGTTACTTCGATTGCTATTTACGGCTACCTTGTTCATACAGAAAATTAGATTATGAAGTTGACTTCAAATTCCTTTCACTCTGTCTGCCATCGTTTGAAGGAAACCGGACAGTCATTATTATGTCCTGGAACTTTATTTAGTCACATGTTGAGTCCGTTTCATGATGTCTAATAAAACAGAAAGAAAACTTCTTTGAACTCTGGCGCTCTACTTGGTCTTTATCTTCATGCTCTTAACTGCATGCAGCATAGAGCTACACATTTTTGTGACTTCGTGATTCAAGTATCAATAAATGCTTTCATTCATAGATCATTGCCCTTTGTTTGTTCACATTGTTGGTATCTGTGACGCAATCATTCACAGTTGGTAATAAATATCCAACTTGTCATAATATAAGCACAACAATTTTACCCCACATAGTGGAGACCCACTTGGCGGAAAGTCTACTATCACGTCTATGATTAATCAATTATGTTAACAAATGCACATAATCTAGCCTACACAGAACAGTACAAGGTAAACTGTCGAAGCGGAATGACCTCATATTTTTCATAAAGTTTTGATCAATGAATGAATAGTATAAACAGAGAAAGGTAAATTTCTGTTAATCCTGTCACAGTAGATCACGTATTTGATATTCTATTTCAAGAATTTTGCCTAGATTTTATAATGTCTGCTTGCCTCAAAATCTAAAAACTTTGTTCATTGCGATGTTATTTTCATTGAAGCGTTAGATGAAGCATAATAAGAGTCAATGAATGTTCGTATATTGCCCAGCATGATGCACATTGGCATCCTTGATCAAGAGTGTCAACAATAGATCCGTTTAGAGCAATTTGTCAAAGAGGGGAGCATTGTACTTGCCACAATTACTGTAAAGTGTAAGATGCATTATGTGCATGTGTTGACATGATCGATAGACCATGGAGGAGATTTTCCGCTGTGTGGGTTTCCGCTTAATTGGACTTCCGCTAAGTGGGCTTTCCAGTAACTGTGCTTGCCGCTGAAGGGGCTTCCGCTAAGTGTGCTGACACCAAGCATTTGGCTTCGCTGAATAATATTTGTTGAGGTAACAGCGCTAGTGGCAATTGAGATTCTGTATGAGCTTTGCACACAGTTAAAAGCTAAAATATGAAAGATAAATAACCGCTGCAAACAAGTACAGCTGCTCCATAATAAGAATCACATGCTTGAGACTTGTATTCTTTCTGATCATTATTATTTGACATCTAATTGATTCACGCGATAAATCGGAGCAGAGCGGAGCTGGTGCGTGAGACAAATCGGACGGAGCGGAGCTGGGGCGTGAGACAAATCGGAGCGGAGCTGGGGTGTGAGACAAATCGGAGCGGAGCAGAGTGATAAAGGGCTTGGAGCTGGACGGAGCGACTTATAGCTGGTCGGAATAAGCTTAATTTCTTTGAGGGACTGCTAAATACAGTAACGCCGTATACTATATTTAGAAATCAATGAGTAGACTCCATTTATTCCCTGAATTCATTTGGTCATCATCTCAAGAGATCCTGTCATCTGATGTTCTGATGTCCCTTTGCTTGAGTGAAGTCATGTATCTCAGTGATCATTATGCTATTTATGGCACAGCCGAATAAAGCAAGACATGTGGCATTTTTCCTTATCCAGGGAAAAGTTCAGAGAGTTATACACGATGTCAGACGAATAGTAGCAGAATTCTTGGAAATAGTAGAACAGCTTCAATGTTAGTACGTCTAATGAAAGACAAAATTAAATGCTGCATGTAAGACACGTATGGCTATTAACTCAACGATGCAACAATGGTCGTGCGTAAGTATAAAAGTGTAGCTGCCTAGTTTGATAAATTTACTTGTGTAGTGACTGCTATGTCTACCGACATCAAATATCGCCTTTCAAACCTGCGTGTACGTACGTACACGTTTCTTATATGGAGTGAACAAGACGCGCAGAATAGAGCGAAACGAAGATGGCAAAATTCGACCGCTCCAGAACCCTGGTCACACGTTTGTCAATTTCAATCGATTGTCCACATTACGTCATTAAAGTTCGGAACGAAAATTTGTTTATAAAATAATTTCAGCATATATTTAAGAAGACTTCTTAGCTATTATACAGTGTAAACTGATCTTTCATCTTCCAGCTTGGGACTTAAAGTCAATGAGGATAAGACAGGAGAGAATCCATCAGCTTGAGATTCAATTATCGATAGCAATGTGCCGAATGACATCGCAAACGCAATGAAATGTTGCCATGAGTTATGGTGTGAGCTGAATGAAATTATCCATGCTAACAACAAACCTTTTGAGTTGTGAAAATTCCCAAAACTCAACGACGAAGATCAAGTGAGACACCATTGACCTTCATTCATCTCTGCTATTACATTATCATTATAGAAAAGAAGGAGAAATATCCATTTACTGAAGTTCAAACAAATTTTGTATGAATAGTACATCTCAATTTCAGTACCAAAATTATCGCTCACTTTTTCTTTCCTATGAGATGTAACGTCTGCTATGCTTTGCTTTTGTAAGCTCGTTATTGATTGAGCATGATGTCGGCACAGAAGTGTTTGAAAATTCAATCTAATGAAAATAAGACAGACAACAATCGCATACAAAATCAGAATCTATCCTGAACTCAGAATGAATGTAATGCCATCCGATAAATCATCCATAAGGCTTACTGATTTATAAACTTCCACATCATATTTGTGAGAGGAAAAATTTAAGTCGCTGTCTTTGACTTAAATTATATTTTAAAACAAAAGACTTGCCCTTGGGTTATGCATGTATCCCTATCCAATGTTATGAATAGTATTCATTGGCAGTATTAAAATATTGTGCAAATGAAGTTCGATGCATAATTTCATGTGAGCCTGTTCTTTGGCGATGCCGATTAATGGATCGGCAAATAAAACTATCAATGTTTAATTTATTAGCATCAAATGTCGAAAATCAAATGCACTCACCTGTGCATGGCTAGTATGGCTATCGCTACTTTCAATAATTTGAATGTTTATTCATATTTGCTTATTTTGGGAATATCAAGTAGAATATTCTACTTAGAATTCCCAAAGTCCCAAACAAAACAAATAGCTGTCATTAATTTTTGAAAACACGTTTCAAGCCTTTTCTTTGTGCATTCAAATTGAAAAAACTGACTGCTTACCAGGTATCGCTCTGAAGAGACGCTGACTAGAATCAGATCGTCACCAATTCGAACTTTCTCGCCTTCTGAACGCTGCTTCGAAGCTGGATGAATGGTCCACCAGCAGGATTCTGTATTCGCGTTCTCTTGCAGACCAACGTCGAAGGCAAGTTTATCAGAGGATGAAGAGGTAGAAAGGCAAGCGAGGTACTGAAAGGAAAAATGTGATTCATTTCTCACGCTTCTATGTTGACAGAATTCCGGAGATTGAGTGTTTACGAAGAATTTCAGCAACATCTCCAGCCCATATTCTGTTAATTCAGTGCTCTCTGAACTAGTAGCAGAGAGATTCTGCTTCTTATCTGGATAAACTTATCTACTTAAACACCAGCAAGAAGCGCTCGGTCGTTACTATTTACGAAAATCGAATTGATATTCTAATGAATTCAGTATACCATTATTTTCATTCAGTATACCAATTGAATGCTAAGTTCCGCCTCACCAATAAATTGGGACAGGCCTTTCCTGACTTGAGTGCCGACAACGATCAAACCGCATTCCCAACAGCAGTCACTGTTCTTGTCATTTTTCCGTGACACTACTGCTGTCTGAAAGATCTGCTTGTAGAAAAATTCAGTTGATCTACTTTTAAATCGTGAATTTATACCTTCACTCAAACCGCCAGTTGGCCACATTCAAAATACTTTGAAAATATTGATGAATTATGTTTCTTTGTGAATTAACAAAAGGAAAAATAGCAGCTTATCATATGTCTCTGGGAGAAACCTGTTCGCACGCCTCTTGAAAGTAACAAGATTGCATTGGTCTGAGAAAGATTGTCGATACCGTTTTTAATTGCGAAGATTAACTACTCTACGCCTTCATAATCGACGCATGACATCAATCACATTAGCGCATGTATCAATTGCAACATTTATTCTTAAGAATCTGTCTAAATTTCCATAAATAAACAGGATCGAAATAATTTCCTTACTTTTGTTTCCTGAATAAAGGAAAACTGAGTTAATAAGGGAATGTAATATGCGTCACCAAGCGACGAGAATCTCATCCTAAGATTTAAGAAGGAAATAAACTGTTTCATTTATTATTTCACAACAGAATCGCTCATGATATAAGACCTTAGCTGGCACCAATTACTGCTTCCTAAATTTTATATTGACTGAAATCAAACAATTTAATGCCCACCACTCATCGATACTAACCATGTAGCTCTGTAAATGTCTCAGAAGAATTGCATGACCATAAAGTAGGGTCCGGTGTCCAGATTGAGCACTCTGAAAATTAAAAAGTTCCTGTTAGCACATCCGTGTTCTTTGAAGTAACTGACATACAACTTTTAGTTCAACTTCAGCAAAATCAGATACAAAATTAGGCTTGATCAACTATTACTTGATCACTTCGCTATTCTTCAACTCCCTACTATGAAATCCACCTTTGCAAACCTTACAATGACGCAATCTCTCGAGAGCATCACCCCCAACTTCTCAATGTCAAAATTGTCTTATTTTCGATATAAGCTATTACCAAACTCCTGGGGAAGTGTTTTATGTAAATCTCAAACCTGACAAAGGAGACAAGGGAGAGGTGTTTCATGCACATAGATAATCGCTAATACGACTGCAATCGATATATAGAACAATAAATTGTATGGGACTTCCATCTTTATTTCCACCATGTTTATGACAGATATCAAAGTGATGTCACTAACTTGATGCCGTTTGAAATCAACCGTTTCAGACAGTGAAACTAAATTTGGTATCATCAGCTGCTTTGTTGTCTTATGTTCGTTGATAGCATAGCTATTGCTAGCTTTTGAGGTATACATGTGCACTTCATTTTACCTCGCTTTCGGCTCAGATTTTATCACGTCATACAGGGTGTCCGCGCAAATGTGAATGAAAATTTCCAGGTGTTTTCCAGGGAAATTTGCGAAAATTTAGGGGTCAAATTAGAACGAAAATTTCCAGGCTTTCTGCAAGGAAATTAACTCAAATTCACGCGTCAAATTAAAACAGGGATGATAACACGGTTCTACAAAAAATCCGGAAGGTCTCTTCTTCCGAGGGGCCCATTCATTACTTTTCCCGGGTCCCATTTTCAGTTTTGAGATGATTACAAGCAATCCAAGAGTCAATTTTAAATAGTTATGAATCATTATGTTATGCGACTAGACGCTATAGGCCCTATGCTGCGACTAAAAATGCATTGATTATTAATGCACTATGGCCATAGATTAATTAGAGCTCAACCATATTGACACAAAGTAACGCATGCGAAACCTCCAACCTTTTGGGAGTATAATTAGCAGAACTTTCATGTTTTTTAAAGCGCCGCAGTAGAATTAAGTAGTAGTATAACTAGTAGAATTTTTTTTCTAAAGCGCCGCAGGCGAAACCTCCTGTAATGTACAAAACATTTTCTCGGCAATTATATCAAGCAGGAATTACAACTTTTCTGAGCTTTATGTTATTCCAAAATGTCATGATATGAGGGAGGGTTTAGTGAATCAAAAGTTCTTGGCGTGGGTAATGAGTCTCACAATCTACCGAGTAATAATATATCCAAAGAGACAATCAAAAGAGAGGAACATGTAAATCCAATGGGAGACAGATTTAAGGTTGCAAAAATGACATTTTCAACATTTTCTCTGATTGGAAAATTTGGAATGGAATGGCTTCAGGGCATCTTCCATCATGTACATGACACAGAAAATGTCATTTTTACCGGAAGCTTCTATCTGCATCACACTGGATGAACAGCTTTTCTTTAATTGCAACTGGCAAGAAGAGGAACCGGGTAGGACACGGAAGACGCACAGATTCGTAATAGTCGAAGTGTGTACAGCATTCTGTGAAAGTCTCAACTTCGGCCTCGTTCCTTGCAGAAACATCTGACAAAGTTAGATAGAATTACTGCAATGCCGTGAAGCAAGAATTATTCGACAAAACATACAATGTGTGCCTCTGCACTTATGTACCCTTTAAATAGTAATATAGTGGTAGTAACAACTGCAACCTGTCGTGCGTGTCGGTTGTGTCTTACATGCTCTGGTGATACGGATCTATTTGTCGACTTTTCTCTATCTACATGTCATAATATTTCGGTGTTCTTTATATCATTGGAATCGTCGTTGTCTCCTGCATTCGTTTTCGTTGGATTTATACGTCGCCGTTATCACAGTTCGTCGATATCTCGTGGCATCTGTATCTTAGTATTTGACTGTTTCCTCTTGTCAGAAGTGGGTGTCAATCTCCGCCGGTGTCTGATCAATCGATTGTGAACCAAATGCTGGACAGTTAGCCAAATCTTCAAGCATCAGACTGTTCTACTAACAAATCTAGCGGAGTGACGCTGGTGCTTTGGTTAGAGCGCCTGCCTACTGTGTCTCTGGCCTGAGTTCGATCCCTATAGTGGTGACAATTTTTGCCATTTTTCATTTGACATGTCTTCACCGAAACGCACTCGGTTGAATTCTTTACAGTCTGGACAGTTCGCTGAGTTGAAGGCTCTGATCAAAGAGGCCAAGGATGACGTCATCCAGTCGGTTAAAACTGACATACTAAGTCTGAAGTAGCAGATTGAATCTCTAACATCGCAATTTTCTGTAATTGAAAATTGAGTTCATCTTGTTCAAAGTGAACAGAAAGACCTTCAGTTGAAGGTTGCCAACTTAAAAAATGAGACGTTCTCAACTTTTGAAAAATCTACGACGCTCGTTCTTGAAGAAGTTGATTTGAGAATGGAGAAGATGAATAATGTCATCCTGTATGGCTTGCCGGAATCTCCAGGCTCTGTGGCTGAAAGAGAGAGGAATGATCAGGATAAAATTGAGAAAATTTTGGAAGCATTGAACGTACAAGACGCCAATGTGTGTGGCTTGAGACGCTTGGGGAAATCTGGTAAATCTGGTTCCCGTCTGCTTCGAATAACTTTGAGTACAGCCTCTAAGAGACAGGAAATTATCCGAAAATCAAGGCTACTAAGAAATTCAATTTTCAACAGTGTCTTTATTCACTCGGATCTCACACCTACCCAGCAACGACTTGACCGACGCTTGCGAAGTGAACTAAAGGAACGACGTGAGGCTGGCCAGGACGTTGTCATCTATCGTGGCGAGGTGAAACTTTGGTCAGACATTTCAAATTTTCGTCGGTGATTTTACCTCATCAGTGTTTGTATCCGGTAATATTTTTGACAAATGCCAGATCCATTCTACCAAAACTTGATGAACTTCGTTTGGCACTGACCACTTTTCAGATCGACATTGCCATCATATCAGAAACGTGGCTTCACGACGAAATTTGTGATTATCTTCTCCAAGTAAATGGCTATCAATTTTTCCGATGTGACCGTGAGTCCCGGAGAGGCGGAGGTGTGTGCATTTGGGCACGTGATTTTTCGTTCCAGAAGAAATTAAAATTCATAACATTCCATCGTCTAACGAAATCAAGTTTATCCGCTTGAATCGCGACACCTCAATAATTCTTTGCGCCATCTATGTTCCTCCTGGTATGAGAAAAAGTGACCACAACAATATTGCTGAGTTTCTTATCTCTGAATTTGACAAATTGCTCACTTTGCATCCCAGAAGCAGTATTGTACATGTAGTAGCCGGTGATTTCAATGATTTGCAGACATCTTTTTTAAGAGAACAGTTATGCTGCTGTGTTAATCGTGTTGAAGATCCCACCAGAGATGAATCTTATTTAGACCAGATATGGGTTGATGAAGATATGAGTGATGTATACAATGTTAAGGCTGAAATCGGACCGCCACTTCACAACTCTGACCATAAGTGTGTTTTGCTTCGTCCAGCAAACCAGCTGCAACGCTCCCCGGAGCTCCGATCTGTTATGGTTTGGGATTACCGTACTTCTCACTTGCAGGAATATCTCCGTCGTCTCTCGGTTGTGGATTTCACTAATTTCGAAGATACCTCGTCAGCTGACAGTATGTTTTCTTCGTTTTATCCCAAATTATCCTGGTATCTTTCTGCCATCCCATGTGAAAGTGTTACGTTTTCGCCCAAAGACAAGCCATGGATGACCCTCATTCTAAAGAAACTTATCAACAAGCGATGGGCTGCTTACAGGGGAAGAAATTGGCCAGCTTTTCTCCACTACAAGCAGAAGGTAACTGAAGAGATAATTCTCATACGATGATGAAAGTCATCCCAGTAGCCATTTATAATAGAATATAATGCTTACTAATTTAAATTATTAGTTAAAGTAGTCCTAATGAGGACTGATGGCGTTCTCCAATCCGCAAGTGTACAAAGGCAATGCTACTGTAACCATTGGATTAATCAGTTCTTGAAAGAACTCAATGTAACTTTCTCGTGGCAACGAATTAAAATTGATCAGCTTTGGCCCAATATCTGGTAAAAATGGAAATCTTAAGACTTGTACTGTAATACTACTCATTCTTGCTGTTAATATACTAATACCATAGATTCCAAACACTGCCGTATACACGTTCAAAACAGACGTCTAATATACTGTACCGACTACAGATGCTGATAATGGAAATAGAATAAGACAATGGTCACCATAGGTTAAGGAAATTAAAAATGGCTATTATAAAACAACAGGAAACTGATGAACAAAAATTGGAAAAGTGGAGTTAAAATATGGAAATACAACGATGCTACTACACCGATTATAAGTGAACTATATCTGACACTACACAAAGTGGATAATGGCAAGAGTGGATAAGTGGAAAGTGGATAATGGAAGTAAACAATAGAACTACAATGACACTCTACTACACCGAAAGTAATGAAACTATACACACTATACCTAAGACTACACATGGAAAATACTATTTCTTCACTTGAATTTGTTATCGCCAGTTTCTTCATCCGTCTATAGTACTTCATGTAATTCCACATTTCTTCATTTGAATTACAATACATCGACCACTACTTCAGCTACCGATTAAGGGATATAAAACATAATACTGCAGTCCGTCAGTCATCAGCAGGTACTCGTCTAGTTGTGTTTCGACCCCTAACCTGAACACTCAAACCCAGACGAGCGGGGTCCCACATATAGTGGTTGACAAAATACTGAATAGGTAATGATATGTCTTGAAAGATATGTCACAAAGATAAATCAGACATCATTCAATTGTTGCGTTTCCCACATGTAAACTGATCCTGTCATTAAATTCATCCCATCAATAAATACAGTATGCATTTTGCGATCCGCACATGTAAACAAATCCTGTACATCAATCTTTGCCTTTTCGATTCCTACAAGTAAACAAATCCTGTTCATCCTCGAATCCCATAAAGATGTAATCCCTGTGTGATAAATATGTAATCCGCCTTTACACAAACTTCGCCTCATCCATCAAGACTTAACAATGGGAGCTCTCTCATCTCCCGTAAGCCACGCTAAGCGCTCAGTATTCACTCTTTACCTCCACTACCCCCAGAAAGGCCAAGCGTATTTGGGGTAGTAAGCAGTCTCATACTTCAAAAGGATTGTGGAATGTCGTTAAGACAATGAAAGGGTCTGAAGCTGGTGATCGATGGCGCCCTCTTGTTGAGAAGTACAATTTTTGTTATGACTCTCTGCTTGACGACATCACGCATGAGTTCTGCAATAACTTTAATTTGGATGACGATGCTGAACTTTGCTGTCTCCACGATACTAGATGGAATTTCTATATTTCACCATCTTCTGTCAATTCTCAGATGAGAAGACTGAAGGCAAGAAAATCATGTGGTCCTGACAATCTCCCTCCTTATTTACTAAGCATAGGTGCTGACTACCTTTCTGTGCCTTTGTCACATATTTTTAACAGTTCAGTTTCGACATGCTCCTTTCCCAAATGCCTAAAGTACGCCTACGTTTGTCCTATACCGAAATTGTCTCGTCCGAAGATTTCCGATTTTCGTCCAATATCCCTGCTGTCGCCTCTGTCCAAAGTTTTTGAGAGAATCGTCCTGGAGAAAGTGAAATTCAATCTCATCGTCTGTTACGGGCCAAGTCAACACGCATATCGATTCTACAACCTCAGCTTTAGTTGAGATGTGCGACCATGTATCAAAATGCCTCGATGATCGTGATACATCATCCGTCAACGATGGATTTATCAAGAGCCTTCGGCAAACTCCAACATTGTCGTCTGATCAATTTTCTTGAATCTCATGGATTTGATCACGGTTTTTTGAGTGTGAAGATCAAAGGTCACATTGGTCCTATGGTACCTATACCCTGGTGTCACACAAGGATCATCTCTCAGGTTCGAAGACAGTGCTCACAATGTAAAAGCAATTAAGTATGCTGATGACATTACCATTGTTGAACCTCTGTGTTACAACCAGACCCCTATCATTCATATTGATGCATGTAAGGCTGCTTTTGATAATGCTGGTCTTGTTCTAAATAGACAAAAATGCATGCAAATATGTCAAGCGCTCTCATGATGTAAAATTCTTGGATTTTTTGACGACCTTCAAGTGTTTAAAGGTCGCTTCTCAAAGACTCCCAGGAGCTAAGCTGCAATCAAGTTATTGGCATGTTCTGAGACTCATCACCATCCCTTGCATCATTTGGTCCCACACGCAATGGGCGACGATTTTATGTAACTTATAATGTCTTCCTTCGTTTATTGGTGATCATCAATCTTACGCTACTACTACTACTACTACTAAATCTCTCCGTGTTACAAAAAGCAAACCGATGATGACCTCGGGTCTCCTAATCAGAGATTTCTGAATATATTTAATTATGACTTTAAATATGACACATTTCAAATCAGTTGCACATATTGCTGATGTTGCTGAGGACTCTCCTCTTCCTCATAAGTCATAAAGGAAGCTAAAAAATGCGAAAGTAATTGCACTTGAGAGAATGAAAATCATCTGTCGAAGCGAAATTTAGTCAATCGAACTTTTGTCATCGGCAAGAAATTAATTTCGCGCAACACTGACGCAACTTATAGTTGAATTAGTACTTAATCGATAAGATAGATTTATCTTCTAGTGCATCGGGCCTTTGTCCCTTTCTACCTTGTCAGACCTCGTTTTGAATGAGTTAAAGTACATGAAAATGACATGTAAATGAACCGAATTTGAAAGCTTTGTTGTTTTACTAATTAACAGTTGGCTGAATGAAAAAAATCCAAAACAATTTAAAATCGATTGCAATATTAAATCAAAGGGAGATCTTTAACGGCGACTGTATTCAGCAATTTGAGAAGAAATCCATTACCAAAATTGAATTCTTATCGTTACAATTTGTCTCACCATCACCACATATGGAAATTCTACTTACCAGCCTCAAAACTATGCCATTGTATCCCTTCAACAAAATGGAGATGTTAGTGATTTAATGACGTCTTTCATATTACGGAACTATCGAACTTTTGAAATTATTATCTTTGAATGATTTCATACAATATTATTTAAGCATGATTATAACGATATCAGATTAGCTGCATGACAATAAATAGAAATATGGTGCTTATAATGATGAAATTTCACTTGAACAGCATAATCTAAAATAATGATGAAAGTCAATGCTTCTGTAAGCTTTCATAATTCGCACGGACGAATGTTCGAGAATAATCAAAACTCAAAACTTCCTTCAGCATCGGCTTTTTATCACTATTAGAAATATATTACTTTGGATTATTTAATATTAAAAAAAAAGGACAAAAAAATAAGATGACTTAATGTTTGTAGATCCATGATGGAATATGATAAGATTCACTTGGGTGGATACTATGCATCTGGTCACTGAGAGATTCAGGCGCGAGTATGGAAGTTCCATTCAAATAAGTTCAATAGCTCTTTTTCAAACTTCTTCAACATTTTTGTTTTTAACTCTAAAGTACATGCAACGTAAGCAATCTGCACTCGCCTTGAAAGAATAAAGACATGACTTCGCTTTTTGTTTTGTCTAGAACTTTTGTTCACCTTACTTCATGATTTACTTTTTCATGATGGAATATGATATTCACTTGGGTGGATACTATTGCATCTAGTCACTGAGAGACTCAAGACTTAATACGTGGGTCATCCCAAAAGTTCGTGCGTGATGCTTCGCATCTCTGTTTCAGCAGGAGAAATCAGTTATCCTTGTGTTATCAGTTTTCTTGTGTTGTATTCCGAGTGTGTGTGGGAAGCTGATAAGAGTATTGAACTTAAATGGACTTAATATAAAAAACAAAGATACAATGTACTGTCTATCAATGTCCCATTAATTTTCACCATTTTATTTTCCTCAGTATACATCAAACTATTGTAGTCAGAAATAAGTTCTTACTCCTTCTGTTTGATTTGTGGACACCATCTCCTGCAAGGCGCGAACTGAGAGTGCTTGTTCCAGTACAAACACACAGACTGAGAGATCAGCTGGCTGATCAGAGAAGGAGACATTTTCAAAGAAACACATGCGATTTCCAAAACCGCCAGCTGCCAAACAAAGTCTCTCATTATCTGATTGTCCATGAGCAACGCAACTCAAGCAGACGTAGTCATCCTGCATCAAAAGACGGAGATACAATGAGTCACAGTCATGTTACACATGTACTACATACAAGGTATATACTATAATTTCAGTGCTTATAATTCGCCATCCTGCGTATTAAATGAGTACAGACAAAAAGGACAGTTCTATAATTCACCAGTTTCAAAGACTTTGCTCATTTTAATAATACAATACTTTAACGGTCAACTAACGGCAGGCATTTCTGCTCATGCAGTAATGTCGGTGTTGATTAGTAATGGATAATTCTTCTCCCCTCATTCTGTCACTGATAGTTAGCAAAAAACTTGTCAGGGCAAAGTTGACTCGAAATTATCCACATGAGCGATTTAGCTACACCGCAATCATCACAGATTCCAATTATTGGGAAAGCAATTCGACTCAATAACCTATTGGAACATGAGTTGAGTGTTAGAATCAAAATTATTTCTCTCTCTCCCAATTTCTTCTTAAAACACATACATTGTATAAAGGTTAAATGCACCTCCCGACACTTCGATCTACAAACTCTTTATCTAGGGATGGGTAGGACAGCACAGCCAATCTCAACTTACATATCACAGAACCTGATTAATGCTCAGATTTTACTTTCTGGTCAATTCAGATTTAGAGACCTGGCCTTCAAAGTATTACGTTGAATTTCGATAATGTCAACGTCCAAAAGACCAATATCATATTGATTAACATCGGCATGCAATTTATGAATATGTTCAGAAAACGCTTTCCTATTGTTGATATTCTTAAAACTACTTCGATGTTCCTTAAACTGGGTCTGTAAAGGGCGATTGGTAGAACCCGCATAACTCATTATGCAGGCAAATACTATTTTTCAATATCATTTTTTAGCATTATAACAAATCTTACAGACATATTCGTAAACTACGAAACTGATGTTACACTTATTGAGTATTATGTCAATAGCTATATTATGCAGATAGATGCAAACACACCGACTTAGCAAATCCTTTTAAAGCAACGCCATCAGTAGTTCATTGTCATTGTCACTCACGCAAAAAAATCATGAAACATTCAATTACGAATATCATCGAATATACGTATTTCGCCAACATGGATTTGTCAATTTTTTAAATTAGATAGGATAATAATATTCGTGTTTAGCGTTTACATTACTTCATGGTACATTGAAATTCTCCTGTTTTCTGCTCCTTTAATTTTATATTTTTTAAAAATTCCACTCCTTTTTTACAAGATCATTTGATTTATCTCTGAAAGTCCCAGTATTCATACTAGGTATGACCACTGAACTCAAAGAAATAAAAGGATCCCGTTAAATAATAGTCAATTCAGTTTCAATTGCAAGAAACACTGTGCTATCACTTAGGTGCTACAGATTGCATCCTCGCATAACACGGCAGAGGAAGGAACACGGTAGCTTGAAGGTTACCACATTCCTGTTGGCCGATAGGTTGGTATGAGCTGAGGAACATGCATTGTTCATTGTATCTTGTCAAGAAGTGAAATAATTTATTATGGTCACACTTTGCGCGAAAATTTACAATTGTCAACCGATAGAATCATTTTAAAAAATAGCAAAATTCTAAAACATACACTAAATGCAGCATACATTCGTGGTATTCATTTTTCTATCAGCAATTTCATGTCATGAAAACAGTAAGAATAGGAATCTGCGAAGCGTCCATATTCGATTCGATTCGATCTTCGAATCGTCTACTGATTCGAAATTCGATTCAAATAGAAATAATGATTCCAAAACTTTCGGATCAGTTCGCTTCGGGTGACCAAAAATCTTCTTTCAAAAAAGTTTTCTTTGGTTTATAGCATCTTTTCGTTCTTCGAAACTTGAACGTGACATTGAAATAGGATTGAGATACTGAATTTTCACTGAATGTAGTTGAAGACGTCGGCCTATCGAATCAGCAAAACAGCGTGCTAGGTATTGTTCAGGTGACTTGTGGTTCTCGGCCTGGGTTCCTGAAATCCTTAACCTCAGGCTTGAGATCATGAGCCATAATGTAATTCCATTTCCCAGCCTGGCTTAGTTCAAGCACATACAACTACAAGTCTGCATTATAGTGCTTTAAGTCTTTTGCATTCTGCATGTGCTTGCATGACCTTGAAAGGCGAATTTTGAAGTCTACATATTTTAACCTGCCATATATGTCTATCATTTCGGCTGGAATATTGATGATTATTGATTGGAACGATAGTTGCGCTCGATGGAGGTTGCGTCTACAGTGCCGGGTGATATTCAAGGGATATTTTTCTATAAGCCTGAAGTTACAAGCCTACAAGTGGTCCTTATCATAATTTCTCTTCATGACTTCGACAAATTTGGGATGACATTATGTCATGATCATACAACGCAGAATTAATATACCATCGATTATGCGATATGTTTCATCGTCAAAAATAACAGAATGATGAGCTAAAACAACAATTATTATCCGTCTGACCAACAATTCACACATTACATTCACCACTTGAATGATAACTGATAAATGCACTCTTTTAAAAAATCTTTATCTTCACATGACAGTTATCGAAAAAAAGCTCAGTCTGTCAACTTCGACATGAATATAACTTACCGTTCTCAGAAAAGAAACTTCCTCTTGATCCTGTCGAGGCATCCTCACGAATCAAGCGCCTCCAAAGAGGCGCAATCTGAAATACAATGTACATAGGAGTAAATATGTTCTTAACACTGTCATGCGCAAAAGTTTCCATTACTGGGCCACAAATATTCGAGAAAAATGCTTTCATAAAAACTGAACTCTATTTAAGCAGGAATTATTTGGTAATATATTGAATTTTTACTAGAATAATTGGAAAAATTTATGAAACAATGAGTCCTTTTGGCGTCGAGCAACAGAATAGCAAGTTAGCAGCTAGCTATCACCATCATTGAGTTATTTTTGTTTGATTTGAACTATGCAACGAGATTTTGGACAGCAATTGGGAGCTTCTTCACCAAAATGCTCCCTTCCTTTTGGATTGCCTATTTCTGGAGAGAAAGCTACTCTGTTTACCGTCCGCAGTCAATTTTGCACAAGTTTTTTTCCTCTGATACGACCAAAATTTTGTCATCGTATAAGTAATTCGGAATCGGATGCAGAGTTCCGGTGTCCCATAATTTTAGCCGGAGTCCTGTCAAGTGATGGAACTCCAGACTCCGGCCAACATGATCTCGATAAACTATATTTTGAGTCGTCACAAATATTGCTCTCATCAAAACGATGCGTTTATATCCTATCATTCAAAGGTTATAAAAGTTATCGAATATTATTAAATGATACTTTCACAATAGTAGTATCTGATTAATGAAATTATGATTTCAATAACAATAAAAAAAATTCCCTTTGATTGAATTAGTCATTACGATAGTCCAGAGACCTGTATAGCTTGACGCATACCTGAGAATTCCAATGCCTATAAGATTGAAAGAGATTTCCGACAGTGTAAAGCAGGTTGACTTTTGAGAAGTCAAGATTTTGGAATTTTCTATCTGTTTATTCTACAGTAAAATGCACTACACGAGCCTTCGATGGCTCTCAACGCACCTTAATCATTTGATGAAAATCTGGATGTGCCCTCAGCCCTATTGATCACTATTTACAAAATGTACATAGACATGTACTGGACCACAGCGATGACGAAATAGGCGCGAAGTGGCAATCAGTATGAAACAATTAATCAAAAGAAGATGCTTTATACATTGAAAATGAAATACAAAAAAATGCGGTGAATGAGAAATTTACAATAAAGCCAAAAGTTCTAATGAATCCTAAAAGGAATATACAGTATATACAAGTAGCCTACATCAGCATTCAGCTGCGACGAGGATTAAGATGAAATTGATTTGAACAATTATGGATAAGATGATTCCAAATGTTATTAATCTCAGTGCCAGAGTCATGGTTGTACATACACTCCTTATTCCCATGGATATATAATGCTTCTTTGATCTTCCTTGTTGATTACACATTACTCTCAGTTCCAATTATTATTGCAGGAAAGACTGGCTGATGCTATTTCTTGTCCACATGTTCTGATACGGCTGATCTAAAGTTTATCTTTTTTATATCATTCCAGTGCTGCTTTGACCGAGTACTCAAGCGCCTACCAGTTTCTCCAATGTAATACTGATGACAGTTACTGCAGTCGACATGATACAGTACATTGCTTTTGTCGGCATCCTTAGTTTTGATTTTAGTGAGTATATTTCTGACTTCTAGCTGGTTTGAATACAGTTCTCAAATTGACTGAACGGCATATGCGGGCAAGCTTCTCACTGACTCCTCTAAAATAAGGCAGAAAACACACTTAAGATCACTGCTGCTGCTGTCCATGCAGTATATTCGATTTTCTGAATAGTATTTCTTACATAATTTGATGGATATCCGTTAGATGTGAGTAGTTTTTGAATGTAACGAATTTCCTTTTCGTAATAATCACCATCACAAATCTTCTTTGCTCGATGAACAAAGGATTTCACTATTCCAGATTTGACGTGGGATGGAAGGCATGAATCATTCCAGGTTCGCAAGTTTTGTCCACATCTCACTATGTTGACGTCTAATATAGCAATCGCATGTGAGATGCATGTTATCCTCAAATCATAAACCTGCTCGCAGTCCACAGTTAACCTCTGCTGGTTGATATTTGTGCTAAAAAATGATCATCTGTCACAATGCTATGAGTGTGTTATTTCATGGTTCATTGCATTCAAACCCATAAAATATGCGTGAATAATAGTGTATCAAAATATTTAACCTGTTGAGCACCAGTTTTCAAAGTTGTTTACAGGTACCGTTGACGCAGACATGCTGTCCACGTCCTCCTGTACACTACTGTAACTGACAAAGACATGCGCTGCATGTCCTATTTTTGTGTAATATATTTATTTGGGTAATTGAGGGAGTGAAGGCAACAGTGCAACTGAGTAGTTGGATGCATAGACGTGCGGTGTACGTCCTCGAGCTCAACAGGTTAAACCAAATGTGAATATGAACATGAATAAACATGAATAGAGCCTATATGCAACAGCACACAAAACTATATTATGCCAAAATCAAAATGTAAAGCATTTTAAGTCCTACTGCGCAGCATCGTTCGCGGATCTATTTGATGGAATACAGAATCGCTGATACATGGCACGCACTTAGGCCTACAGTTAAAAGTGCTGCTGTATTTGGATACTTTACATAATTACATTCATTGAATAATATAACAAGATTTGACCTACTTAACCCATCCTTGTGCTAGATGCAAGATGCGATATATAAGTAGGACAATTGCTGATAGCAAGCTTACCATTAACCCATTAACCGGTAACATAATAGAAAAAAATATTCTTTGAAATTTTCTCATAAATGTCAGTCAGATATCCAATAAAAGGAAAGAAAAGCTGATTTATTCGAAAATGAATGGCAGTGTTACCGATATTTGTGACCGTCCTATAGATAGGACACTGCCGGAATAAGTTGTAATTTCTAAAAAATGTTCGATTTGTAATGATGAGTGGAAGCAACACAACCTATTTATGTATATGATTGTTCCTAGCATTTAGGCTTGCATAATTATAAAAAATAGTACTTTGCTTGGAATCTACAATGCTAACACGAAGTTGTATATAATATACAACGCACAATGTTTACGATTATGACAGGATAGATATCAAACTTATCAAATTCATCAAATTTTTTTTGATTTCAATCAACATTATTTTCGTCTCGTAGACGTCTATCGCATGTTTGAATTTTTCGCATATCTGTGATTTGCTTGTAGACTACAAAGTTTACGATTCTGACTGGCTAGATATCTATGTTATCCCATTTTTTGAATATAGTCAACACTAGTTCCGTCTCATTGCCGTCTATCGCATATTTGAATTTTTCGCATATCTGTGGCTTGCTTGTGCACTTTGATTGAGATTGAGAATGATAATTTGATATTCATTCATTCAATTGCCAGTTATGTCTCGACGTCATTTGCTGACAGTAGAACAGGCTGCGGCCTTGCTGGAAGAAGAAGGCAGTGATTTCTACGATGGACCTGATGTGGTCATCATCCCTCCGGATAATAAGACCGACAGTGACTCGGAAGAATATGAAGATGATGTAATTGGAAATGAGGTGTTTGTGAATGATGTACCGGGTGAAGTTGAAATTCACATTGGAAATTTTGATGAAGAGGAACTCATTCATAATGGCAATAGTGCGGTTTCTGTCGATAATTCTACCCCTACATTATCTAAGAATGACTGGTCTGAATATTATCAAGAAACTCTATCTCCCGAATGGAAAGATCACAAAGGACATTATTCGAAGATACCATCAGACGGTGATAATCATGAAAATCAACGGAACATCCTCGCTCAAGAATTTATCGACGCATCTCCCTTACAAACATTTGAGAAAATTTTTGACAATGATATTATAGAACTTCTTGTGAACGAAACTAACCGTTATGCTTCTCAGTGCAATGATCGGTCTTTTTGTGTGACTTCACCTGAAATGAAAGCTTTCATTGGCATTCTTGTGTTTTTCGGATACCATCAGTTTTTTTTTTTTACTGAATTTTCACCCCTAGCACAGCTATGAGCCATGAACGAAGCTAGGGGTTACTCAATGAAAAGTAAAAATTGTATTATTTTAAATAAATAAAATAAAATAAAAAAAAACAGATCTTCTAATCTGATTAAACTGTCCCCATCAGAAACATGTTCGCACGCCTCTTGAAAGTATCAAGATTGTATTGGTCAGGGAAAGTGGTCTGGGGAAGCTGATTCCAAAGCTGCGCCGTGCGAACAAAAAAGCTTTTCGAGCGACTCACAGTACGTGCGCGTTCTAAGCTCACATGATAGCATGTGAGTGCATTAGCTCTGCGTGTGCTTCTGGAGAAGATCTTAGGTTTGGGTACGCACTCATTTACTGCAGAGCTGCTTCTACCGAAATAGTACCTGTAGAAGAGACTGAGTGAAGCAACATCCCGTCTGACGGAGAGCGGCTGCAACTTGCTAGCAAGTTTTTCACCCATGAGATTCTTGACACGTTTCTCAACCCGTTCAAGGAGGTTAAGATGCGTTTGTGGGGCGCCTGCCCACAGATGACAACAATACTCCATCAGAGGACGAATAGTGGACTTGTAAAGATAGCAGACAGTCTGTGGTGGAAGATAGCTGCTGGCACGATAGAGACTACCAATGCGTTGAGCTGCCTGCTTGCTAATGGATTGGATGTACGGTTTCCATGACAAGTCCTTCGTAACCGCCAATCCAAGGAAGGAGATGGAATCTTGTTCTCTGATCCTATTATCTGACATCTTAATGCTATGATCATCATCTCCTTTAAGTCGTGAGTGCAGAATACTCTGAGTTTTTGAAGGATTGAAGGAAACAAGCCAATTGGCGCCCCATTCTGAGACCCTGCGTAAGTCTTCATTAAGAACGTCGCATAGCTGCTGACGTTGCTGAGTGTTCTTAGCGAGTCGCTCATTGGAATTGAAGAGTGTTGTGTCATCTGCATACATCACCAATTTACTCACTAGGCAGTCTGGGAGGTCGTTGATGTACAGCAGAAAAAGAGTGGGTTCCAAAATTGACCCTTGAGGAACTCCTGCATTGACAAACTTGGTGGAAGACTTTTGGCCATCTAAGACGACAGATATCTGCCGGTCACTAAGAAAAGAAGCAAGAAGTTTGTGGAGTTGATTAGCAACTCCATAGGACTTGAGCTTCATAAGGAGTCCCTGATGCCAGACTTTATCGAATGCCTTGGAAATATCCAAGGCAACTGATCTCGTCTCACCTTGTCTGTCAAGGACACGACTCACATGTTCAGTGACATATGAAAGAAGATCTGCAGTTGATCGAGAGTGCCTGAAGCCATACTGTTCTTCTGATAGAAGGTTCTGAGTTTCAAGGAAGTTAACAATGTGTTGGTTAATCACTGCTTCAAAAATCTTGCCAGCAATTGGAAGCAGGCTGATAGGACGGTAACTAGATGGAAGAGATGAGTCAGAACCTTTCTTTGGAACTGGAACCACGGAAGCTACTTTCCAACAAGAGGGAAACTCACCGGTGGATACACATGTACTGAACAGTTTAGATAAAAGTGGAGAAAGCTCAGGTGAGAGATGCTTGAAGACCGAAACCGGGATGCCATCTGGTCCACTAGACTTAGAGCTATCGAGACCGGCGATGATCTTTTTGACGTTTCGGACTGTGACTGAAGGAGGACTAACTGTCTCATCAGTGCGCGTGGGAATTGGAGGTGGAATTCTACCTCCATCGTCTAATGACGAATTCTTCGCAAACTCTTTGCAAAGAAGCTCGGCTTTGTCTGCTGAGGTTGTCGCCATAGAAGTACTGACTTCGGCATGACGGAGTGCTGGGATGGAGGATTTGTTCCTATTGGTGACACTGTTGTAAATCCTCCAGAAGTCCTTAGAGCCAAGCTTTTGGGTAGCAATGGATTTCCGTACATACAAAGCGTAACGGCTTTTGGCCTGATGTATGGTTTCCTTGCAATATCTACGTGCGGTTTTGTACAATTCAAGATTGCCAGCGCTACTGTCACGCTTATACTTATGGAAAAAGTGGTCACGCTGGCAACTTGCAGCTGCACATTCTGGTGTAAACCAAGGTTGTGAGTGGGGCTTCATTTGGAAAGTACGGTGAGGAATGTAGGCCAACATCCCCCTATCTGAAGCCACTCTGTCAGTTCTTGCGCCGACTTGTGGACGTTCTCGCTCAGAATCAAATTCTCAGCTTGAACTTGACTAAGAAAAGTGCGGAAGCCACACCAGTCTGCTTTGGAGAATTGATAAACTGTTCTATGGAAGGGTGCAGACGGTGTGGAGCAAATTTGTTTGCCAGAAACTGTGATAACACAGTGATCAGACGTGCCGAGGGGAGAAGTAACCTTGTGTGAAAAACAAGTTGGATTTGAGGTGAGAAACAGGTCAAGGAGATATCCAGTATCCCCAGCTCGGTCAGGCACTCTGGTAGGACAAGTGACAATTTGACTAAGGTTGTGAGAGACAGCGAAATCCTGGGCTGCCTGACCGGAGAGATCGGTGGTGCGTGAGTGCACAAGCCAGTCAACATTGTGCACGTTGAAGTCACCAAAAACGGCAACTTCAGCGCTGGGATACTCTTGTAGAAGAGAATCGATCTTGTCAGAAAGAACATTGAAAATATCCGCATTAGTTGATGGAGAGCGGTATAGGAAAAATAGAAGAAGTGTGGTCTTCTGCAGCGGCGCAATGAAGGCAAGATACTCATGCCTTGGATCCTCTGAGCTGCGAAGCCTTCTCAAGGGAAGGCTTGTCTTGGCATAGACTCCAAGACCATGACAAGGTGCTTTATCCATCCGGTGAAATATGTATCCATCAGGAGTAACGTCGCTTGATGACACACTGGGATCTAACCTGGTTTCCGACAGGGCTAGAAGATCTGGTGACTTACCTTGCAGGAAGATGTTGATGTCGTCGTAATTGGACCTCAGTCCTCTTACGTTGCTGAAGCTGATCCTGAGAGGGGTTTTGAGCTTGACGGCTTGACTACGTTTCTTGTGTGTCTTTCTCATTTTCATAATTTCTCATAGAATATCAATCAAATAAACGAAAATTATACTGTACAACAAAGTGATACAAGAAACTTTGGAAGGCATCAGAAAAAACGTAAATAATAGCAACAAAGCTGCAACAAATAATACGCAAAAAAGACACTTATAGGCACAGTTCATGTCGCAAAAGCTTGAAGAAACCCAAATGAGAACCCCTTTGCCGTAACAATGGGTACAAGTCAGGTAGGCCACAGAGGAACCGGATACAGCTACACGGGCTAAACCCCTCAGTAAAGCTACCCACGCATGTCCGTGGCAGTGGAACTGTACCGCCTTTTTTCGAGCAGTTGACCGGGCCTGCCTCCCAAAGCATTACCAGTGGGTTCGGGACCCTCGAACTACCTGACGCCCGTATGCCGTGAATACGTTGGATCTGTCACACCTTAACCTGCAACAAATGGGGTAGTGCAAAAGAGAGCAGTGGAAGGAAGTTCGATCACAAATGAGCCAAATAAGTGCCATGCCCAAAAACCTGATTCAACAACATGAAACATCTGATGACTGTTCATATCTCGCAAACCAGGTTACCTTCCCAAGAACATTATTGGTCGGTTCATCCTGGCTTAGATATAAAGATTGTCCGTGAAAGTATGTCCGTCAAAGCATTTCTTAAAATTAAGAAATATCTGCATTGCCAAGATAATACTCTCATCAATGATCCGAACCTGAAAGACGATCGTTCATTCAAAATAAAACCTTTCTTTGATTTATTGAATGGAAAATTTCAAAAATTTGGATATTTTCATCAGAAATTGTCAATTGACGAGATGATGGTAAAATACTATGGTCATCACGGACTAAAGCAATTCATGCGGGGTAAACCAGTAAGATTTGGCTACAAATTGTGGGCTTTGTGTGCATCAGACGGATATTTATATTCTTTCTCTTTATACCAAGGGAAGTCAGTTACTTCAAGCACAAAGAGGATTCCACTGGGTACACGCGTCTGTTTGGAATTAGCTTCAAAAATTGATGATGTGAACGGAAAAGAACTCTATTTCGATAATTTCTTTACAAGCCCATCACTACTGATTACTCTTCGCGATTTGGGATTACGTGCAACGGGAACTATTCGCTCGAATAGAACCAATAAAGCCCCCTTTGATGAAGACAAACAATTGAAAGAACGTGGAAAAATGGACGTGAAATTTGACGAATCCAACGAAATCCTTTTTGTCAAATGGAATGACAACAACTTTGTGCATGTTACAACAAATCATTCAGACGTTGAACCTATTCGAGAAGTACGGCGTTTCAGTTTATCTGCAAAGTCCTATATAAAAGTCCCACAGGCACCCGTCATTGAGGAATATAACACCAGCATGGGAGGAGTAGACCATCATGATTGGTTGACTTCACACTACGCTATTGGAATACGAGGAAAAAAATGGCACTTTCCTTTGATAACTAGGGGAATTCAAATGGCAATAGTCAATTCCTGGATCATCTTCAATTTGTCAAAACCAAATGAAGAAAAAAATGCCTTTGTTATCATTTATTCGTGATATCGCAACTTCTTACATGAAGATTACTCATGGACAGGTGTCACTATTATCGAGAAAGCGAACAATGGCCTTACGAAGAATATCAGCACCAGGATCATTTCGATTTGATAATACAGGTCATTTCATGGAGTCAAGAACAAAGCAAAGACGCTGTCAAGGTGATAAATGCACTGCGAAGCCGTTGACATACTGCAACAAGTGTGACATCACATTATGTAAACACTGCTTTCCAATTTATCACTCAGTTCTGTAAATTCATATATTCTTCCAATGTTTACAATCATGTTTGCTAAGTATAGATGTACGCATCTGTTCCAATAACGCACGCGATATTTTTCTTTACATTGATAATGATAATTGTCAGTCACAAAATGCAAAGTGAAAAAACAAGTATGCATACATTCTGGCAGTGTCATATTTATAGGACAGGATATAAATATATAATTTTACATGGGTTGTGATACTTTTACCGGGGAATTTGAAGTATATGATGCTTCAGTATAATTTCACGTCATATATGCATCCCGACTTCAACTATCTCATGAAAAATATATCCGTAGGACCCATCAAAATTGTGACTTAAAAATAAGTGATTTATGCTGCATTTATTAGATATCTATGAGTTAAGATTTATGACATAAAACGCAATTTACAATCTAGAAAACGTACATAAGATATCGTCAATAGATTTGAGTCAATCAATCCAAACATGGTGATCAATTTCATGAGTATTATTCGGAGAAATAGGTGTCCTATAAATATGAGTGCCGGCTAATGGGTTAAAGTGAATTGGTATTGGTGCTTATTGAGTGGGCCTGATGCGCATCTTTCACGCTTTACTATCACCAAATCTGCTCACGGAGAATGTGCTATCAATTATGACAGGACACCGCATCCTTGCATCGAATCCTACATCGCAGTCTGTTATCTAATGTTATCTACCTATCATCTTTTCTGTTGTTCCTTATGATGACATTCAACTGACTTCCTCCGTGAACATCTTAGGGGTAACAATTGAGAACAATTTGAAATGGAACTGTCATTTCGATCGTGTTACACTCTGTGCTTCTCGACGGTTGCATGTTCTCCGGTCTTTGAATTCTTACGTGAACAAGAAACAATTACTTGAAGTTTTCAATGCATGCATTATGTCTGTAATTTTATACGCATCTCCAGTTTTTGGTAAGCTCTCAAGCTCAGTTGTGCATAAGGTTGACAGATTAAGGAGCAGAGCTCACCGCATCATTTGCGGGGAATGCTGTACATGCGATGCGATTCCTGACTTTGCTCAGTCGCGTAATCAACTAGCCTGTAAATTCTTGCAGAAGTGTAAAGATCCTGCCCATCCCCTTCATGATCGGGTTCCACCAATCATGTCTCGCTCAGGACGGTATTTTTTGCCTTACTGTTCAACATCAAGACGGCTCGATTCTTTTTTCTATTGGGCATGTATGTTAAGCAACGGTGATTTCTTGTAATTTCTACTCTTGCTTATTTGAATATTTTATATTTGCTATTAGCTTGTTAACTTGACATGAGTATGATAGATGTGCCAGTGTATCTTCCTTTTATGGTTACTTTATGCTATGTATGTGCATGTGTCAGAAAGTGTATAATGTATTCATGATTTTCATTATTCTTCAATAAACACTTCATTATTATTATTATTATCTAATCGAAGTTTTCTCCGTTGATGTCTTGTCTCTTCTCTTGCTGACCATTAGTTGGTCTCAGCTCAATCTGATGTTTCGTTTTCGTAGGAGCCGATGCAGGATACTGATACGATGAACATTCCTGCTTAACTTAAGATGGCATGAACAGCTTCTCAGACAGTGAATGTCATCTCAAGGTGGAAGACTGCATCATTTGAAGTGATATATGTTCTCATTAGAAGGTTCTCATTTTTACTTAATACTGAAAAGAAATCATCATTTTTTGGGTCTCATCATAGTGGAAGGCACAAACCAACAAAACACAACTACATTACTGTTGTTCTCCCCATAATGTGTTTATTCTCAATAATCAGTAAATACAGCTCAACTTATTATCTTATCAACGTCAACACCAACACCAATGATGCCTGTGTGATCACGATCCTGATCCATGTGGCACACGCTCGTGTTCCACTTATAACGGTAATTTCTACAACATTATGACATTTCTTGTGTATCACAGAGCTGAAAACGATGCTCCAGGCCATGTAATGGAATTTCCGGAAATTTTAAAAGTAAATGATACCGATAGATATATATGCATATATCTTATGCATAAGTCATAAGACTACTTTGAACAGTCATTGCAATTTCATTCTACGCTCTTCAGGCATCCCGCACAGTGACAAATTTTCAGACTCAGCTGAGAAATCTGCACAACTGTTACTGAACACAATATCTCAACATGTATCAAGTCCATGGTTGATGATCAAGCTAAGTAAAACTGGCAAAATCAACTGTAAAATGAGAACTAAAAGAAATTTCGAGATGAGAACATATTAGCAATAATGCCATCAATATCCAAAGTTTTATTAAAATAAAGACTCCTATCCAAAAATTTAATAGCACTCAGTTTTTCTTAAATTTTTAGGAAATCAAAAATCGTCATCATCCGATAGTTAAAGTCAATCTGTGGTACAAAACAAACTTCAACAAACTTACAGGGACCCAAAATATTAATTAAAAGATGAATTACTGCTCCATTTGTCGAGTATGTTTACACTCACAGAAAACATCAATGAACAGAAAGATAGCAATGCTTTACTACAATGTATAACACTGATAACTATTATGCACCATCGATACAGAAATACGAAAGAATGCGTTACAGGCCCTACTACCAATTTAAATGATTTGTTCCTGGTTTTGGGCTAGCTCGACAACCATGGCAGGAGTTTGGTAAATTCTCATTTTTGTTTGCCCAATGTCAGTAAAATTAATAAACTAGCCAGCCATGAACATATGCAGATTGTTTAATTACACCTGCTCCTAAACGGAATCTGCTAGCTGTGTTCACTCGAAATCTCAATTCAAATTTTCGACAGTTTTGCAGTAAACAATGTGCGATGGAGAACGCCTAACAGCCACAGTGCGCCGGCTCAGCAAACATAGCTGCAAAATAGGGAATTAGTTGAGAGATTTAATGCGCCTTACTCCAGTATGGTACTATCCCGAGAGGTATTCTGGTGTGTAGTGGATACCCGGTGCTCTCTTAAAGGATCTTAGACAGGCACCTAAGCTTTCTAATTTTCCAAAAACTACCAAATTGTCTAAAGTAATTTCTCATTCTTTTCACTTACAGAACCTCATCTTACTTGACGAGCTTGTCTATGCATCTTGGGAATGCAGTAGATGAGAAAACGGACATGCAACATACGTTTGTAGTTGCATGAGCGCCTAGACCTTAATGATCAAAGCAAACAGAATTTCATATGATTGTTGACGAAGAAGCAGAGGAAAGACATGCAGTACCGGTATATGTGCAAATTTCATCTTCGAGTAACTTAGATGACGCTTCTCGGCACAAAAGTCCCGTATTATCACTGAAATAGGCCAAGCAAAAACCACTTTTTCAAAACCACGCGGCAATTCTATAGCTTCCCGCAGCCAAATAGCAGCCATAGGCACTTCTATTCAAGTGCTAAATATTTCAAGGGTTCACGACGAAATAGTCATGAAATAACTGCCACCAAACACACGAATCTAACAATAGTTGCAACTCAGGGAGCAAGAATCGTAAGTATTCAATAAAAAAAAGAGGCCAGATAGAGACCTACAAAGAGCTCAAGTGCCACCTCAATAGGAAAAAATGCAACGTTTCCAAAATCCAGGACGCGAAATTTAGAAAACATTATAAGAAGTAGATGTATATAAAACTGGTTATTTAAACACACAATTTAATCTTGTTTCAACTTTTGATGGTCATCCCTGCTTTATAGTTTTTATCACATTTATGCTCTATCGATTTTGATTGAATTATGCAATTCAAACATGTGCACAAATCACGTTGTATTTTCTCTCCTAAAATATTGTCCATGTTTACATCAAAAAAAGTCGGCGCTCATTTGTGATGCATAAAAGACCTGCATCACAGTTACATACATAGATCTCACGATGTTGCTGAATTGGTTGAGCACATCTTGAAGCACATCAGATAGAAGATGCATAATGGATCATGGAGTAGCGCCATCATGGAGTAGCGCCTGAATGAGTACACGAAATTCACAGTCCTCGAAGAAAGCGCTATGCCGATTGATCATACTGGAAAACATGTATTTAACAACAATGAAATTAAATACACGATAGATCAAATTGCCATGCAAAAGATGTGCAGCTGGTAGGATTCGAACCTACGACCACGATTGACTAGACCTTTGTTCTAACCAACTGAGCTACGAGCCACTTACGCGACTCTGTCAATTGGCAGGATCAAACCCTCACCACCACACATCAGTTGTCAAGGCAATAATAATCAATGAATAAGTAACTCGTCACAATTGTGACCGCCGACATTAAGGCAAGTAATGGGGATCGATTGTCCACCAAAAGCATCTTAAGCCATGTCGTGAATGCATGCAATTAACAACAATGAAATTAAATGAACGATAGATCAAATTGCCATGCAAAAGATGTGCGGCTGGTAGGATTCGAACCTACGATCAAGGTTAACTAGACCTGTGCTCTAACCAACTGAGCTACGAGCCACTTACGCGACTCTGTCAATTGGCAGGATCAAACCCTCACCACCACACATCAGTTGTCAAGGCAATAATAATCAATGAATAAGTAACTCGTCACAATTGTGACCGCCGACATTAAGGCAAGTAGCGGGGATCGATTGTCCACCAAAGCATCTTAAGCCATGTCGTGAATGCATGCAATTAACAACAAAGAAATTAAATAAACGATAGATCAAATTGCCATGCAAAATTCGAACCTACGACCAAGGTTAACTAGACCTTTGCTCTAACCAACTGAGCTACGAGCCACTTACGCGACTCTGTCAATTGGCAGGATGCAAGCAAAGAGTTTGCTCCATGCATTAACTGGCTACATTCTCTGAATTTCTGAACTTTTCCAATGAGACATTATTTTTCCCACCACATTGTCCTATTCTATACAAAGACATTCCTCCAGTTACCATACTGTTCACTCATGTTGTTCAAAGAGTTTCCTCCGCTGACCATGCTGCTCACATATTCGACTCGGTGATTCAGTTCCGCGCAGTGTTTCATCTTGTTTTAAATAATCTAGAATATTTTATTCACAATACGCCGTAATTTAACTTGTTTTCATTACTTGATGCTTGTCAAGTGTTGAGTGTTTTTGGTTAGATTATACAAGGTAAGTTCTCTACTGTTATTACCTGTTGACCACGACACGTCGTCAAGTGGCAACAGGGCGACCTTGTCACCGCCATAATCTAGGTGTCATTGCTGAATACGGCTGTCTAAAATTTTGGCCATTTTTCTTGCAATAGGCCTATTTAACGGGTAGTAAACAACCCGCTTAAATCGTCATTAATTACTCTGTGAGAATTACTAATTGAGAAACAAACATGAGACGTTGAACACAACAGACGGGACTGATTCATAATAAAGATGAATTTCCTCTTGCATGGACATTATTCATGCAGTTTGGCAGATTGGCTCTTGTTGGCTGGGGTATAGATACGTGTTACACTGTACAGCAGACAACGAAGAGTCAGTCGCCATAGAAAACACACCGTGATGCAAAGATGGGAAGTTGACACAGGCAGACTCAGGGCCACTGGTAGAGAGTGCACAGACATCATGCGGGGAATTTCCATCCTGATTTGAGTGTTTCATTATTGTTAGTCTCCTGTTGTTCACCTATTGGCCGTTGCTGTCTTTGTGTCGATCTGCGCAGTGGTTGCGTCACGGTTCATTACAGTAATGCTGAACTTCGACAGTTCGGTCAATTGAGATGTAAATGTGCGTCACGCACTGTTTAAAGACGTCATACATAGCGATATATAGCCAACGTTCGACATAATCCTGTTGTCATTAGCCCTGTGAGTCATTCGTCGTTTCAAGCAACCAATCCTTCGAAATCAGCAGTGTTAACCAGGAGCAGTTCTATAAATGTTTCAACATCTAAATATGATTTCAACGATCTTCGTACGCAGAAAGTCTATTGGCGACTTACTTTCTTATGATTATATAGTTGATTCTCCACGAGAGAAGCACATATTATTGTCAAAATTCTTGTCAATTTTGCGGTTGGTGCAAAACCTGCTGCCTTGCCTCCTCTTAATGAATTGAGTTCTAAACATCCGACCATTGCATCATTACGTGGCAACCCTCTCCTTCATTTGCTAACTACTTCAGTGAATAAAAAGCAGATTCGAAAATATTCCCGAACAGATTTTATAAGATTCTTGACGGAAGTCTCTTCGATTGACTGACTTGCCTTAATTGACTCGTGTCAATTGATCATGCAACATCTTTATTTTAAAACTGCTTGCATCAATTACTTCACTCATGCTTTCCCTTTGAGAATTCGCATTCGGGCGGATGAGCCTGAGTGGATGCATCCCTCCTTGAAAATTTTTATTGACGCTCGTGATTCTACACATCATCGATGTCATTGGGAAAAGTATCATCTACCTATCGAAGTGCGTGAGCATGTTTAGTATCTGAAAAAAAAACTACCTGAAGGATATAGACAACTCCAGGAATTCGAAGGTTTGAAAAGCACTGTGTAACGTCGCTAGTCATTCGAGAGCTCAATCGTCTTGCCATTTCTCCGCTGAAGATTTCAGTGAGCATTTTTCTCTGCCTTCCTGCAGACCACATCGATGTGCTGATTGATGATGAATCTTGTGCTCCGACTGTCATTACTTGCTCTGATGTCGACATGGAATTGTAGAAAACAAAGTGTGCTTACTTTTGCGGGCTGCTGTGCTGGGCTTTTCGTGACCTCGCTGATTTTTCAGCACCTGCACTGACTGAGCTTATCAACTGGAGTCTTCGGGTTGGATTTGTCTCTTTGTGTTTGAAGAATGAAAGTGTTTGAACAACTAGGTTGCTAATCCTACTTCATTTCATGATTTTCGGTCAATATCTATCCTTCCAGTGAACGGATTATTTCTCGCAATGTTATTCTCCCCATCGTGAAGGACAAGTGCTTCGCAGTATGCTTTCATTCCACGTTCAGGTACAACATTTGTACTTACTTTGGTACATCATGAAATATTGCGTTTTCTTGACTCCTCTTCCGGCTGTGTAGGAATAGTGTCAGTGGACTTGTTGCGAAAAAGAGCATCAATTCTTCTTGTCTGCGCATTTCTGACAACTGTTTTGTTGATAATGTTTTCGCATAAAATAGAATGGAATGAACATTTTGTTTCAGTAATAAAAAAGCGTTCCAGAAGAATTTACATCATCTGCAACCTCCGTCACCCTGATTGCGATGAATATATTATGATTCGGTGTTACATCGCGTTTATGCGTTCACTTCTTTTGTATGCTTTTCCTTCCTTCTGTAACGCCCTTCAGCACTTGCGTAATGAATTTCTCGAAGTTGAACCGCAGAGTGTTTCGAATTATCGGGTTACCTCATGACATAAACAACTGTCATTACTTCTGGCAATCGCATGTGTTAATCTTTTTGGTTCAATTGTGAAGAATGATTCCCATGCTCTCCAAGAGATATTCACTTTACGTCCACTCTGTGCTTCTAGTGTTACTACTCGTAGTTTATCGATTTCTGTCCATCCTTTGCGAGTACTGTTCGATTTGGTGATTCCTTCATCAAATTTGGCAATTGATTTGAAGACCATTGTACGTGCGTATGATTTTTGATTATTTCTTCTATGTTTAACCGCCTGAAATAAACCTGAAGCAACCATTGCTCCCATCTTCTGATTTCTGTGATATTATGTCATCGTGTCCTTGTAGCTTTCACCGTGATTCAAAAAAGTTGATTTATCATTATTGGCTCATTCAGAGAATCCCCTCTCTTGTTACAAATCGTGGAATATATCGGTCAAATTTCGTGTTTCCGATAGTCCTTGATGTTCTGTTATTCTGCGGGTTTTATCTCATCTAGTGTTTTGCTTAGTAACACTATCAGAAGTTTTCATGTTTTTGTCACGTCTGTCTTCTTTTACTCGTCTGTCCTGTTCTGTCCTATCAAACATTTATTCCAGTGCACAGAATACAGAGGTTGTATTACTTTTCAAACATTGGGGAAAACCAATATTGGAAAAAATCTATAAATCAAGCAACCAAGATTGCTTATGTTGGTTAATATTCGGTCTAGAAAACATGAAGTCTCAAATTAAGCCTTGTTACCACAGTTGTGGAAATCATTCACACTTAATTGCTAGAAAACACACAGCTTTGCGAATGTGCTAGGAATACTCCGTCTTTTTTCTATCAGTGTATGCAAGCATTGGCTATAGTACTCACATCATCTCGATCAGTTCTTGAGAAATTCTTTGGACAATGATTGAATATGTCATCTGTTATTTGATTTCATATAATATCAATCATGCTTTATGTAAATTCGCGCTGATGGCGACCTTGTAGGACACAAAATGTTGAGTTAAATTTTACTATTATTAGCTTTACTGAATCTTGTTGCTCTACTTATGTGACTAGATGACAGACTTAAAAATCATGACACTGTAAATCATCCTTGTACATGCGTGTGCTTTCACAATCTTGCATCAAATAGATAGTATTACGGATCAGATTGATTTAATGTCATATAATGCAAGGACCTTCCTTGCAAATTTGGTATATTAGTTTTCTTTGGAAATCAATCGGAATAGCTACCGCAATTTACTTACAACAAATAGGGCTAAAATGACACTGCCCGGGACCTCTGTTGTTCCTGTTTTGTGCAGCCGACTTTATCTTCGATTTCATGGACAACGCAGAACAGAGATCAGGTTTCCATCATTTGTATAGAGACATCATTCTGTTTATCTCTCTATGCTACTCCTCATGGATGACTTTTGAATTATGTCTCCCTGTAAAATCCTTCCTGGTGATGATGACCAAAGAGCTGGTCGAAATATATGAAGGTTTATGATAGCAACAGAAAAGATATTTTGCAAATACTTGGGTTCCTAACTTTGATATTTGTAAAATATTCCAAAGCCTCCTTTCACATGAATGATATTGAACTGAAAAGGATAAGCCAGGGTAATGGAGCATTATTAATGTTAAGAAAGCAATGCAATCCTTATCAATTGCTTTTGTCAATGCATCCGTGTGAAATTGTTAAATGAATTTATACCTTGTTTTATCTATGCAAGCTTTACTAAAATCGACATTCAATTTCTTAGATCCAAATTTTAATCGGGCTAGATGTACACAAGATAATCAATAAGTCCTAAATTTAGGTAAAATATATACAAGATGCGACTATTCAGCTACCGCAATTGTTAAAAATTTTCGAATGAAGTCATTTTGATTCGCACAAAAATGCTGTCTATTTTTTCAATCAGATAAAGTTGAACATGACGAGATCAAAAGAAAGCACAATGCTATGTGACTGAACATTCCGAACTCATTTTTGTAGTAGGCCTACACAGTAAAATAGTGTTTCATATCGATATTTCATAAGAATTTGTTCTATTTTTTCGAGTGTCCAATGTCACCCCATCCCAGGATGACTGGACACACAGGTCTTTTTTGAAAAAAATACTTTACAGATGTTTGATAATAGTGATTCTTGGTTAGCATGACGTACCAATGCAGATGCGAATTTTGATATCAATTGTTTGTAATTTTTCTACTTGCAAGTAATTCAAAATTTGAGCTAAACTTCTAAATTGTCCCAAGTCTTGCGGTATTCTATTTGTCATGTAAAGTTGTGCTGCAAGCAACTGAATCATTTATTAACGAGTTGAAGATCAATGTGAGTTTCACAGCTGACGACATTGATTGTGAGCAGAAAATAGGCCTGTCATAATTGTCTTAATGCACTATTTTGACGCATATAAATTGATAAGAAGAAGCAGTACATTTCAAGCTATTATATTTCACTGGGAGATGGAAGTTTACATGTATATTAACGAACAATCGCTGGATCTGTTGTTCTTTTAAAGCCAAGCTTGATTGTCCTGATTTTTTGTTTTTGTGTTAGACACGTTCCGAATCATAGCCTTCTCCTATAAAACAATTAGGTCTCATTGTCTATAATTGGCGTTTTGTCTTCCATTTTACTACAGATGATTGTGCAAATGCGAGAAGGAGGGCACCACAAAGTGAACCCTCGCAGAATTAAATACCTATTGTAATTGTTAAATATTTAGAGAATCAGATCCCCCACTAAAGTGTCAATTGATGCATTACGACACCTATGACTACCTGCGCGGACAACTGGCATAGTCAACCAACTGTTCATGATAATGTTTGTGTCTTCTGATACAGACTTATCCTGGTTTTTTAATTGTATGACAAAATGAATGGTCCTTATTTATTTTGTAACCTGCTTGATGCTTGTGTTACAGCTGTTGATTAACCGACGATGATGGATGTCAAGAATGAGTTTCTTGCTGTGACTGAAGAAGAGGGTGAGGAAGCAATTGAACTTCCATGTGAAGCAGATGGATGCTTGTTGTTATCGACGTTACAAGCACAATTTCCTGGTGCATCTGGCTTGAAGTATCGAAATCCAGAAAGCAACGCGTTTCGCGGAATACGTTTAACAGAAGGACGTTTGTATCCTCCAGACTCGTCTCAAATTTACACGTGTGTCTTTCCCAAAGGTAGGATAATCAGTAAATGTTGTAAATGTTACATATATTCATTTGTTAATTGTATCAATTTGTAATGAATGGCGGGTTAAATACCAACCATAAGGTTAATTTGAAAATGTAGACTTGCATGCGTGGCATATGGATTTCAGCATGATATACCTGAGGTGCCTGAGTAATATTTGTTTACCTACATGCTTGATCAACGTTACAGACCACGGTCCTAGTCATATGCTATTTAGAAAATATGCCTTGTACTTTGTTTTTTCGTTGGTTTTTTGGGTAAAACAAGAAGAAACTGGTCCGTGATGCATGGAAATAGTAATTATTTTTCCATAATTATCCTTTCTTACCACAGTGCTATTGCGGTTACGAGTTTATATTGATGTATATTGAATAAATCAATTCGTAATTATATGATGATGATATTTTACTTTAAAATTATTTTCATGATGTTTTCGTACACTGAAACGATATGCTACACTCGACCTTGTATTCAGAGTGAAAATTCAAAGAAAGGCTCCCCAGTTTTCGTTGAAAATTTAATTCCCCTTTAAAATGTAAGTCATTTCACACAACATATGTGCACTATTGGAAGTATTGAATTTTGTTCCCTCGGTGGAATATTCAATATCCCAATACGATCACTGAATTCTTCGCGATTTCAAATTAAGATCACAAGACCCAGAAGAACAACATCAATTAAGAAATTTGCGTTTTACAGAACCTAAGCTTTAATATTCGAAGTACAAACATCAAAATCTTAAATGACACAGGAGTTAGCGCAGTGCAAGCCAATTCGAACAAGAGAACAAGTGCGTGCCGAAAATAGCTCAGGTGAAGCGGCTCAAGGCTCATAAGTGAGTATAACACAATGACTGTTATGTTTGTCTGGAGCAGCAGAGGCTGTATGTTGACAGAGAATTGTTACTGGTCATGAGAACACTGCCATATTTGGATTAATTGATAGTAGATTTCCCGATCGTCAGAGTTTGCTTAACCTTCAGCTCACTTGCGTCCTTCTGTCACTGTAGCATCTTTTGAATCTTTCTCCCCACGACATTAAAATTGTTAGCGATTGTTCAGTAACATGCTTTGTGGAAATGTCTTTTTTGGAAGTTCTGTGATAAAGCATTCCAGGTGCCAAAACAAAAGGGGTTTCGAATGAGGTTAAAATCGGACGTTGGCGAGAATGATCTACCAGAGAGGCAATTTCCTTGGGGTTTGGGGGAGCTTCGTCATTAACATCAAACGAGCCTTGTCCGCGGGTAAACGAAGTGTGATGCCGAGCTTCAGAAGGCGCAGTCCTTACTGGCCTGGTATTCGTAGTAAGAATGTTGGCCAAGGGGTTGCTAGCCCAGTTCCTCTGAAGACGGACTTATTTACAGGCGGTACTGACTTTCCTCGACACAGCAACCTTACGGACGGTACAGCATTTTTTACGGGATGGGGATGCCAGGCCCCAAGTCGGCTCTTATTCGCAGCAAACTATCTAGGTTAGATAGCCGTTCGCTATCCACCACCTGAGGCCCGGACAGGACCCACTGCTCTCCCACACTTCACTATGCTGTTACATAATTACTTTGTCTTAATTCCTTTATCATCCCCACTTTTCTTTCTTAGATTTTCTTTTTTGCCTTTGATCTTCAGCGGAAGGATACCTTGGTGTATAGACATGTCCTCTTCCTTCAAGATTGGATTTTAAAATGCTTTATTTGAATTTATACTCAGACTACAAATTGATCTCCCGACAACTGGTCAGTAAAAGCAAATTTATATTTCTCGATTATGAGATGTATGTATTGTATATGGTGTAATATAATGTGCTACGCTAATTATCCTGATTTCAACGATGCGAGTGCGTTAAGAGTGCTTTTATTATCAGCAGCTGATTCCTATTTTCCATTCATTTCAGATAACAAGCGTAAAGGGGATGAAGGCATTGATAATCCGTCAGCAAAAACGAAGAAACTTGAAAAACGGAAATGTACAGATCTAATTGTAATGGGTTTACCATGGCGGACGTCTGAATCTGAAATGAAACGACATTTCGAAGAGTATGGTCCTTTAGTTCTCTGTAACGTCAAGCGGGATCCTAAAAATGGTGATTCACGGGGATTTGGTTTCATCAGATTTCAGGACTACGATGCCCAAGTCATGTGTCTCGCTAATAGACATTTCATTGACGGACGGTGGTGTGACGTCAAAATACCAAATTCAAGAGTGAGTCTCAAATCTTTTCAACACAGAAATTATGTAGCCTTAAAAGCGCTGTCGGAAATCGTTCATTTTGTAATGTATAGAATCATGTCTTGCACCACATGGAAGTGCTCGATTTGCACATTGTTAGTATTCTCTAAGTTAATTCATTACCAATCATTGCTAGGCGCTTCATTATCAAATTTTATTATTCAGTCTGACTCACTCGCATCTCTCAAGGGGAATGCAGCAAGTTCATAATTTTCCAGTCAGATACAGTTTTTTTAATACAGCTTTCGAGGGGCATGTAGCTGAAGGTTTGAAATGATTCAACGTATCTGTCAAAAGTCCAAATGCCTTTTTGCCGACTTGTGACTTACATAAAGACGGTGATTGCATTTAGAAATGAAGGATGATAAATTGTTGACACACAGGATGAGAGGATGACGTTGATGGGTAAAAATGTTCAAATTCTGATTAGTAGAGTGCTGAGTGTGTTTATAACGAAACAAGCAATAGACATGATTGAATGAGAGGTGTACATTTGCTTTAACGTCACTCCCCTCCCCCCCCCCCAATACTGGGGGCATGGACAGTGCAGACGCAGTCAGACTTTTCTGGAGCGTTGTGATCTTTCAGTCCAGATGCCCATCCTGCCGACTTCCGATGACACTTTCGGGGCTCGCCCACTAGACCATAAGATCACTAGGCCAAGCACTTAACCAGTGTGACACGGAGACCCCATTTCTGGGTGCATTCCTATTATCAATATCAAATTCAGACATTTCAAAATCAATATCAGTCATCACGAACCAAAATCGGCGTATTTAATTATCAGTGGCTTAATTAATTCGCAATGCCTATCTAACGGTGACTTATTGCTAAGTTACTGTATAATTTACTTATTGATTAGTGAGAGGGTCGAGAGTGACATCAAATAAATCGTATTCCAAAATCACAAATGAATTCATTCTTTGATGATGACAGTATCTCACCTGTAATGCATCAGTTGATTATTGACGCAAACAGTTTGTTGCCAGTAGTCGATCCTCTCGAATGAAGGAAAAGTTAACAACAGACTGATCTAACGCTGAACGTCCCCTTTAACGGACCTGGATAAGTCTCACCTGTTCCATCATAGTTACATAGGAACTTCTATTTCTGATTTTCTCCACTTCTATCAAATAGTATGATCTCAATTTACTCACATGCACCGAATGCAGTCATGAAAAATATGAATCTTCACAGATGTCTATGAATGTTTTTTTATATGCTTATGTATAATTTTTTCATGTTTAGAAAACATTGAGTTTCGCCACCAACTAGCGGAGGGGACCTTTCGATTATGTCAAAACTCACATATCTTAGATAACATGATCCAATTTGACTAGATTTTTCACTTTGAATCCATTGCTCTCGGAAGTATTCTACTAATTGTGTTTTCACAATATTTCTGTGATTATCATGAAAATTTACTTTTCCTTTGAGTCCTTGCATTTTCCAACAACAATTATATTTAAATCTTCATTTAAATGCCTTAACATTTCATTGAATTAATTGTGTACTAAATTAGAATGAGATGATGAAATTTTTTTATCCAAAGGAAATTTGCCTTGTAAGAGTGGTACTAATGCGGAAATAATCCGAATTCCCCTATAAAAATTTGTAATTCTTGTACTAAATGAAAATAATCGTTTATGGAATTGAAATTGTGTCTTATTCACATTATTCAAGTTTTGATGATGGCAGAATTCTGATCTATAAATAGTTTTCGATGAAACTAACATTTCGATGCATCTTACAATATATGTATTCACCACAGAATTAGACAACTTCCTCTGCTCCTTGAATTGAAGCACTGATGGAATTTACAGCAATCCGCAAGCGACGCACGATTTTTTTCCTTTATCTGTTCCAGCGGGTGACATCTTTTTTAATTGGTTGTCACTTCTAACAAACTGAAAGAGTTAAACAATCAACAGGGCTGCCACTCTTCCGGTTTTAACCGGACTTCCGGCTTTTTTAAAAAACTTAACTAAGTAGTGGGAAAATGTTCTACCAAGGAACAAATAATCTGCTTTAAGCAGCTTTCTTGAGATCGTTATGAGACCCTATTAGATTGTGAAGGGGCCCTCTCAACATCGTGAAGAGGCCCCTTCAAGATTGTGAGGGGTCCTCTTGAGATCGTTATCGTTGACATCGTGAGAGGCCTATTAAGATTGTGAGGGGCCCTTTTAAGATTGTAAGGTCCCTCTTAAGATTGTGAAGGGGCCCTTTTGACATCGTGAGGGTTTCTTTTAGATTGTGAAGGTGACCTTTTGACATCGTGATGGGTCCTCTTGATATTGTGTGGGTACCATTTTAGATAGATTAGGAGCCTATTCAGCTCGTGAAGGGGCCCTTCAATTTCAAACAATCATGGAATTTAAAGCAGGTACTTCCTAAAATTTCGCGTGACCCTTGATCAGAAGATCCTTCTACAATTGCAAGTCACTGATTCCTTCGTCAATCATGAAGAAACAGGACTCAACTCAAGTGATCAAGATTCCGAAATAAGAAATAATTTTAGGTGGAAATGCTTGACGAAAAAGTTGTACTACTTTCGTATGGAGTAGATTATGAATTGAATTTTGATTGCTTTGTTGATGCTCTACAAAATGCGCCTTTCAAGAGGAGTGTTAGAAAAATAAAAGTATGAAAGAGAAATCTACCAAAAGTTTCATGAATACTGGGGAGTGACAAATGAACATGCGATTACCTGTTTCAAAAGCGGTTAAAGTTCGGCTAAGACACCAATGAAAATTGAAATCTTGCAAGCATCTGCATAAGTTATAAGCATTTCCTTTCGTATTGATGCTATGTTTACTTATGCTATGGCGTCTGAGCTTTAATCAAGTAGCTAGCTGTCTTGTAAAGTAGTATCTTGTTTAAAATTTTTTTATATATGTCATTGTTTTTTCATTTTTTATGTTTGAAACACAGGAGATGAGAGAAAGGTTTGATTTGAAGCATTGCCGGACCTACAAGCACTTTTCAGTCGGAATTGCAAACGTTATTAGCTTCCTAGCCGTCATCATTACAATGTACCCTATTGTAAGAAATCAGTAACTCACCGCGCAAACCATCAAGTAGGTTGATGTGCTTGGAAATTCGGCAGCTCACCTTTGTGCTATTTGCATTCCTGTTTGCAAATATCAATTTTTGAAAACGAGCATCTAGACAATGAGATTTCAACTACATGCATTTCATCAATTGTAGATGTCTGTAGTTCGGATGAAGATTTATCTGCATGTGAGTTTCTGACTATTTACAAGCATACTGACTGCACGTCTAAAATTCCAGAAAAGTTAGTACACTACTTCTCGTAATGGCTTAAATCAAATATCTCTGTCATCTCTTGCCTTTTTTCCTTTCATGGTCTGGGTATCATTTTAGATTAAATATCATTAACTAGCATGGTGTCTCCAATTCATGCTGTGTGACATGGATTAATTCTATCGGATAGTTTCGTCGTTGACGGTCGGATTAAGCAAGCAGTTATCTCAATACCATATAACTGTGGCTATCTATGCTATTTTGCTTAATCATATAACCAATGTGATATTCGTAGAATCATGGATAGAATGCATTATAATCGAAATGAAATACTTAATTTGCAAAATAAGCCATATGTATGTATCAATAGAATTACCAAACGAAAGCTCAAATACTTTGCATTTACGTCCAGCATATACCAGTTGTAATATCACGGCATAAAGAAAGACCTTCAATTCCAAATAATACAGCATCAAAATTTCCAAGAGTTGTCAAAGGGATTTCTAGTGGTACTCATGCCATTCCTGTTGATACGAAGGATACCAAGAAACACAAGATTCAAATAAGCTGTTTAAACGCTTGATCAGTGAGGAACAAAGCAGTGGACATTTGTGAAAGACTTTCTCATGATAGGATCGATATTTGTGTAATCACTGAAACGTGGCTTTGTGATCACGATAATTTTGTAAGAAAAGAAATGACTCCGTCTGGTTATTCCTTATGTGATTCTCATGAAAGAAAAGGCCAACGAGGTGGTGGTACAGCAATTGTTTGCCGTTCTTCATTCAATCCAAAGAAACTGAATGCAGAGGGAGTAGCGTCATTTGAGTATTCTATTTGGAAACTTGATCTTTCAAGTTTTGGATTTCATGTATGTATAATTATCATCTATCGCCCTCCAGATAAATCCATTTCGCAATTCCTCGTTGACTTGATTGAAATCTTGGGCAAGTATTCTTACAACACCAATCTTATTGTTATGAGCACAGAATTAAATATTTTGTTTATCTGCTTCGGTTTGCTAGGAGTGTGATTAATACGAAATGGACGGCACATTGTGGAACCTATTAGGTGGGCAAGAAGGAATTCCTAATACCTTACAGAGATAGGAAAAAAAGTCGTGCGTCGCTTGCGGATTAATGTAAGTTCCAGCAAAGTGCTTCGATTGCCAAAATTCCTACAGCTTCGAAGAATTCAGATCACTCCCCACAAGTTTTCTCCATAATGTTCGCCCTTCCGATCATTATTAAAGAAAGTAGCAGGCGTACGAAAATTAGTTCACTTGATGATTTCACATCATCTCCTCGGCATTGCTCACTGTATAGTGCATACATTGGGCCGTATGCATAAAAATGAGAAAATCTTTTTCTCACAATTTTGTGAGATAATCTTATCAATTAATGCATAAAATTTCTCACACTCATAAGCAATTTTTCAAATAGAGAAATTCTTAGTCGTCTCAAAGATGAGAAAAAGGCATGCATAAAAATGAGTTTTGAGATTATCTTGCTAGAAAATCTCATAAAATCATAAGCAACAAATTCGTCGCTCAAGACCGATCAATTAGTGTCATGGAAACTGAAGGATGACTAATTCTTAGTCTATATTTTCGCACACACAATATATCTTCTGTCGGTTTCATTTACAATCATGTTGAGCTTTAGCGTAGGACATGTAAGAAGCAGAACGATTTTTAATCAATGTCGGGAAGTAGCAATTAGCCGTTATAAAGCTTTACATCGCTTTGACGAAGAAAATATCGAGTGGTTGGCATCTTATAATCTTCCACACCTCAGAAACAAGGGGTGGTGCAGTTTCATCTAAACAGAAGGTGGAGATAACTCTGAGATATCTTGCCAATCCAGATTTTCAAACTCATATTGCTGAACAAACTGGCTTTCACCAATGTACAGTTTCGAGAACAATAAACGAAACAGTCCCGTTAAATAGCCGCAATGGCGAAACAATGGACAAAATTTCCCGTAAATACTGCTGAGAAACGAAAGGCAAAAGTCAGTTGGTTCGACGAGGTGGGTTTCCATCGTGTATAGGAGCACTTGATTGTACACACATCAGAATCGATAAATCTAAGGATGCATTTGGAGATGAATACATCAACCCTCAAAGGAACACCAACATTAAACGTACAAGTCACTTGTAACGAAAAATGGATGTTTACGAGATGTTGGAGTATATTATGGATGTTGGAGTATCGACGTAAGTTGACCTGGATCTGTTCACGATAACCGGATCTTCAAAAATTCAGAACTGTACAGGTTAGTAGTAACCCATGTTTTATTTAAAGGATATATACGAGATGTCGGTTGACACCGTATACACACTCGTACATGTAGTACTCTACAGGGATCTTTTCTGTGACTTCCCCAACAAAAGTGTAAAAGACTCACTTAAAAACTAAACTTAATCCAATCAAAAGTAAATAGTAATTTCACAGCATTGGCATAACTAAACTTTTTAATGAACAATGAAGAAAAAAGGAAATAGCAGCAATAATGACAATCACGAAGATGTTAAAGGCCATGAGGCCATAGACCCTGAGACTGTCGGTTGATATATTGGCTGAATCATCGAGCTTAGTGAGTCGAGATTCGTCGGGACATTCGGAGGGATCGACTGATGGTAAAGCACATATCGTAATTATTGTTTATAGAACATGAAACATGGTGTCCGCGGCCTAAAAATGTCCTTGAATGTCATTGAGTGTCACAGATGGGCCGCTTATGTATATTTACAATAATTTCATATGTCGAAGAATGTAGGAAAAAGTTTTTATCTGATATGTCAGACAAAACTTAAACCGACACATAAGCAGACACATAATTTAAGTTAACCACGATCGATGATTTAGTATACTTCTAGATATCAATTCAAATTCTTGAATCGTGTGAACGCTTGCATAAAAATTCTTTGACCTCTTATCAGCCCGTCCTCATATGTCTCATGTGTTATGCTTAGGTGTCGACTTTCGGCTGTAATCGTTAAATGACATGTAACATCATTCTTTTGTGAAACATGCTTTCCGACATGAGGAATAATATGTAAGTTTTCAGCATCGCAACGGACATATGCCTATTTTGTATGTGGTGGACACATGGCTTTCCACAGACCTCAAACAGTGATCAATATATAATTTATCAGTTAATAACTTAAATTCCATGGCTTCAGAATTTCTATTGCAGCTGTTTTCAGTGAATCAGTTGTATATTGCCCTTAAGTCTTCAGAAATCCTTAACAGTTGATATAATACTTTTATAAATCTTATTTTTTTATTAAATAACTGTCCCTTATGTCTGACCAGAAAGGCATAATTCGCTTCAATGGCACATATCAGTTTACATCAGGATTGATTGAAATCATGATTTTTATTTATATAAAGAACCTGGTTTACTTTTTCCACTAACTGACTCAGTCCACTTTGCAAATGAGTAAGAAAACACAAGTGATTCCAAATAGTTCAATTAAAACTTAAATAAGCGATTTTCACTACAGAGAAAGTATTACAACTGTGTTAAGGTATAGTCAGTCACTTGCTCATCATGGCAACTATTACTCACATCAACAAGACGTCTTTTCTCTCCTAAGTATTTCTTCTTTAAGCGGACGTAAGACAATTGTTCAAGTAAAATCAATCTCTGCAACTCGGTGTTATTCAGATTTTTCCTTTCTGGAGTCTCACCGGCGAGATCTTTCTTCTTCCTTTTCCCCGGTACCGATGACTTTGCTGAGCATGAGTATTCAGGAAGATTCTCCATGGACGATTCAAATCCAGCTGAGACAGCTCCTTCTAAGCGCGCGAAGGTAGGATTTTCGTCATGCATAAGAAGATTAAGCAGATTTCTCTCCCACTTCAATAAATTGATTGGTTTGTTACCAGTCTTGTTTCTGTCACTTTTATTTTTGACGCGCATCTTCAAATTTGCTATTTTCTTGATCATTTTTCCTTATCAAAAGGTCGACCCAACAATTGCGTCATAGATGTACACACTTGAGCAATCGCCTCACCTTTCTTCGACTTTTGTTGTGGTGTGTTGCTTTTCTCAAGTAAAACTGGATAGGTCTTCAGTATATCGACGAGAATTTCATTTTCATTCTCCAATAATTCTGCTGTGCTTGCAGTAGACATCTCACTGAAGTGCATCGATCGTATAAATGGTAAACGTCCGACGAAAGAAGATATTCGTTTAGCAACATGGAAACAGCGCGATCGACCAACAAATGAGGACTACGACAACAAAATAAGTAATGCATAGTTGGAATTCGTATTTGACTACATGATTGGCTCATGAACAAAAATTCGCTTGTGATTGTATTAAACTAGGAGCATGAGAAAAAGAAATTCTCGTTTGTTTTGCATTAAGTGTGATATTGCTCACGATCTCATTGCAGGTGGTGACAAAATCTGTCAATCAACCGCTGCAAATATCTTAGCATTGAAAGAGAATTTCTTCTACTCCGAGCAGAACTTTATGCATACATAAATGAGAAAATCTTAAGTATGAGAATATTTTAGCTTCATATCTGAGAACTTCTTTTTGAGAAAATCTCATTTTTATGCATACGGCCCATTGAATCGACGCCACACATCGATGTGTGTTTTGGTGTGTGCGAAGTGATAGCACAGCACGCACGCATCTCTCACTGGCTCTGGTGTCCTTTGCTGACAGCTTATTGTTTGCCATTTCCAATAGCAAGCGATACACGAATTATCCATTCGAGAAGGAGCAAGTTGTGTGATGTGATGTGCCATTTCGATATTAAGGTTACATACAATTCTTCCTTTCTAGAAAACGAAGCGCTCGCAGAATGAATCTAATTTTGTGTTATTGAGAGATCAATTTGAATCTCAATCAATCTAGACAAAAAAAATTGCATGATGCCTTGCGCACCATTCAGTTTTAAATATGTTGTCTTCCCTACTCACGCAAGTCCTCTACTCAACTACCTTGTGGTTGGTTCGAAAAAGCGACCCTATCCATAGTTACAGCTCATCTCAAAGAGAACTTTTTCCCGATCATATTATCTAACAAATCACTGTATCTGCTGACGAAAAAAAACAATGGGAAAAAAGAAGTTGAAGGGGAAAAGAAGGAAATTGTTGATTTGAAAAAATAAAAATTGATTTTGTATTTGCATTCGAAAAATAAATCGCATCAAAACGTGACTGGATTAAAATTATGATCTTTCTATGGATGATCGGATTAAGACTAATAGAAAGAAAATGTCCACTTCAAATCGAAATTAAATAAACGACCTTCACCAAAATGTTTACAAACAAAATTAATGGAATTAAAATTAAAAAGAGAAATGAAAAAGCGCTAAGACGCTATCGGAGACAAAAATACAAAATATGATTTCAAATTTCAAACCAAACATTTATTGTATCGTGATATCTATCTCTAAAAAGAATATTATGAAATTCAAACAGATATTGTAGAACAAATCAACAAAAATCTTCAAAAAGTTAATAATCAGCTTGTACTGCCCGAATATCGAAGTGTCGAAAGATCCTGATTGCTCGCCAGATTGAATGGGGGAATATTTTCAAAACAAATAGTCTGTCAGCATAAATTCCTGCTAGAGACCATGCGAAATCATACGCATGTCAAAGAGCACGACTGGCGAGTTTGCTCCTACAGCCTCGATGGCTTTCTTCTCTTCCGTGAAGTTAAGTATCGAATCGCGTTCGTTGTCTATTATGGAAAGCACCAAATAAGCATTGTGATCGTGATCCATGTCCAACATGGTTTAGTAAAGAAGTGTGTCAATATCCAAATAAGTGTAATTACTCAATTGAAATGTGTCACTGAATAGTGGTGTCTTTCCAATAAATGGCAAACTGCATCTGTTACACCATTGATAAAAGATCTGAAAAAGTCTCGAACACCGGATAACTACAGACCTGTTAGTAATCTCTGTTTCATCTCGAAAATAACTGAACGTGTTGTTGTCAAACAGTTAAATGATCATGTTTCCAAAATAGACTTTGTACCGCAACTGAATTCAGCTTATAAGCAAAACCACAGCACGGAAACAGTCTTATTAAATGTTCAATCGGATCTTCTTAAAGGAATGGATGAAAGAAAGTTGAGTATTATTGTTCTTTTGGATAATTCGGCCGCGTTTGATACAGTTTCACACACAGAGCTACTTTCTGTTTTGCGATCAGCCGGGTTAGAAAGTATATGTATGAAATGGTTTCAATCTTATTTATCATCAAGAAGTCAAGTTATCCGCATTGGTGGCAACATTTCTAATTCTTATGGAATGACTCATGGGGTTCCTCAGGGAAGTTGCTTGGGGCTCATTCTGTTTGTACTGAGTATAGCTCCTCTGTATCATGTCATCTCGAAATTTATAGATATTAACATTCATGGATATGCTGATGATCACCAGTTGTACATTACCTTTCCCCCTGATTATTCATCACAATTGACTGCCGTCAGAAAAATAGAAGAATGTATAACAGCTATCAGGAGTTGGATGTTTCATCACAATTTAAAAATCAATGATGATAAAACTTAGGTTATGGTTATCGGATCACGTCAACAACTTAAAAAAATCCATTATTACGTCGGTGATGGGGAAATCCTGATCCCAGTAAAACAGCGGGTACGAAATCTTGGAGTGGTAATGAATCAAAATTTGACGACTGAAGATCAAGTAGCAACAATGTGCAGAAAAGGTGTTTTTCATCTAAGGAGATTACAACCGATTGCGAAGTTGCTGAATACTGAATTATTGACAACAATTATTCATGCTTTTGTTACTTCCTCCTTGGACTATTGCAACTCACTACTCATTGGGGCACCACAATGTCGACTGCACAAATTACAAATAATTCAAAACTGGGCAGCAAGACTATTATTAGATTGTAGAAAAACGGACATGCATGTAATTGAAATGATGAATAAGCTCCATTGGCTTCCTGTTCGCAAACGAATTGAATACAAGGTATGTCTTCTTGTATGGAAATGCTTTTATAGGTTGGCTCCTGATTACTTAATCAAAGATCTTACGGTCTATCAACCATCACGATCTGGTCTTAGAAATCATGATGATTTGTCACTATCACAGATAAAAACTTCAAATGTAACGCATGGTGATAGGAGATTTTCTGTTTTCGGAGCTGTGGTATGGAATAAGTTGCCTTACAATATTCGCTCAGCAACCTCACTTGCAACTTTTAAAAAACTATTGAAAACATTCTTCTTTTGTAATGTGCTTAATGTATAGCCGCTTGAGACTTTTTGTAAAGCGGGATAAAAATAAAGGAATTATTATTATTATTGTTTTTGTGTAACTTGGCGGATGATGCTTTACTTTGAACTTTGTTTATGATATAATTTTCTTTCCTGTTAGTAGAGAGGATATCTCACAGTGAGCCCGAACGTCACTTTCTTATAAATTCCCTATTTTCTCACTGATCATTTCAAAGTAATTTGAAATGGCAATTAGCGACTCAATGATGACTTTCTTTAAGTTATCTATCATTCAAAAGAAAGCAGTTGTTAACACTAGTAACACTGCAACAATTATTTCCTCCTTGCTCACCATTTGCCCGAACACAATCTAACTCTTCGGTCAGCAGCGCAAGAGCATGTCTCCACACAATCGCTCGTCAATCTGGTGAAAAACGGTGCAAAGTTTGTTTTCCAGTTCATCCAAATGCACAGGATGACTCCAATTCACCATTTCCTTGACATGTCCAATCGAAAAAAAGTCACAAGGCATAAAATGTGGCAATATCGGAAGCCATTCCATAGGCTGTCATCACGGTCAATCCATGATTTAGGAAAATGATTTACGATCGGTCGGTAGTAGTGCGCTGGCACTCCATCCTGCATGAAGATACTCTTATCCTCAGTGACATCCGGTATCACTTTATACAGTATGGAAAGGATGTTTTTACCATTCAATGTCAGTTTCTCGAAAGAAAAATGGCTCAAATGCTCAATTGGAAATGCCAGCCCATGCATTTAGACTGCGTTGAGGCATGGATTTTGTGTTAAGGTATTTCTTGTGACCAGACCGCTCTGCAGAAGCAGTCTTCCAAACATCGAACAGCTGAACAGTAATTTCCATTGGTTTCATGAAAAATCTTATCAATACAGACGAGATCTTGTATCGTGTGACGTCTTGGCATGACTAATAGAAAATGACAGCTGCACGAGAATAATGCCTTTTAATTTTGAATGTAAAATTTTTGAACGAAATGAAGAAGTTTATTTTTGAAACAGTTAAGCTGATTAATTGTGCTGATTTTGCGTTATGGGAGGGGGAGGAGTCTCAGTAATGCATTCTATTTAGCCTTCAAAAGCAGTTATTTTGAAAATAGTAGTTTTCCGATTCATGCATTCTAGTGAACCTGGTAAAAGCTGATGATTGAAAAATCACCAGTAACAATATTATGCCATTTATTTACTTGCTGACTGAGGATTCATTAGCATCTTTATTGCAGCAGACCCAACTTCTGTCTTAGCGCTTTCAAAACTAAGCGGATTGTGGGATATCGAATGATCGTAATTTTTTTACTTTAAGGGGCCCACGGCTACGCATTTTGGGGGCCCTTCTGATTTGACTTTCCGGTTTTTATTTTTGATAAGTGGCAGCCCTGAATCAAATTCTGTGGTATTGACGGTGCCATACGGTCGTAAATGTTTAATTGCTAAGTAGGATACTCTTGCACATTTGTATGAAGATTCTATTTTTTTTATTCATTATCATTTGATATCCAGCATCCTAGGTATTTGAAATTTTGTACTGTAAATTTACTGTTTCTATGCTACTTGAACAGCGGTTCATTACCATGTCAACATTTGCTCTGCCTAAGTCTTTTCGAAGTTAATTTTCAGCTGGTTGCCGTTACAATATTTTCTATAATCAGGGTGTCGAACAACCTGCAAAACCTGCAAAAGTCAGGAAAAATTGCCAGACCTGCAAAAATCCTGCAAAAGTCAGGAAAACCGTGATGGAACCTGCAAAATGGTTTTAGTTAGTAGTATGGTGAATGTTAAGTCATTATTGCATTACTAGTGGAAATACGTTATTGAAATTTTATGAAGAAAACAGAATATACCTGTTCTGATAATTTTAAAGCGAAACCCTTCAACTGATATCTGCTTCCAACATTGAAAAGCAGAAAGCAGATAGTGAGAGGAAGCGCAAATTACGAGATTTAGATGAAAAGGAGGAGAGAAAACGACTTTGTTCTCAACTAGACGATGTCAATGAAGCAATTGCATCACTGAAGAAATCCGTGAAACAATGAATCTCTTTATTGTCAGTAGGAGGACACTCCATATTTGATGGAAATATCAGAAAGTAAAAACACTTTATCGCAAACGCTTTCGACCGACACCGCCAGTCATTATCAAGCGACTGTAAATTTATCAAGCGATAAAGTGTTTTTACTTTCTGATATTTCCATCAAATATGGAGTGTCCTCCTACTGACAATATTGAAATACACTCCCTATTCCGTCAATGAATCTCCTGTTGTGAAGTACTTTTGTTATCAGATTTTGTTTCCTTCCAAAGATGGCTGCTAACCTAATTTACTTTTTTTAAGAGAGAATTTCCCACTTTTTAATCAGATGTCGTTGTTATCGTTTTTGTAATCAATTATTGTCAATCAAAGTACGCAGTACCTAATTTACGTTTTGTTTTTATTTCCTTAGATTAAGGTGATGACATCAACAATATATTTGCGTTCGTCTCAACAATTTCAAACATTAATTGGGTGACCCAACTTTGATGAAGATTATTTGCACCGTAGGCCACTTAATCAGTGCTTGTACTCTTTTTTATACAAGACGACAATTAATTGTACATTTTCACAACCGTAATACCTAAAAAAAATAGTCAATTTTTCTTGAGTTATAGGGGAGTGGAAGTGGTAAAATGATAAATTTACTACTAACTGCAACTGCAAAATTCATGAAAAATACCTGCAAAAATCATGCAAAATCATTTTCATGAATCGTTCGACACCCTGATAATACAATAAAACTAAATGATATATTACATTATTGATCAGTCCATTCATGCTATTTCTAATGAGGAGGACTCATCGACGCATATTAGAGAAGATAGAATAAAGTCACCGACTTTTATCGCATCCAACTCGTTCTGTCTTTCATTTGGTAAGTCCAGGGTTCCCACGCACTCAGGAAAAACGAAAAAAAAATTCCCGGCCGGGAAAAACCCGGGAAAACGAAAAATATCAACAATACCCGGGAAAAACCCGGGAAATTTTAAAAAGTATAAGTTTTTTCTTCCTTCCAGACATCTTTGGATCATGCGGCCTTCATACCATTCATAATAGCTTTAGAAAAGCAATAAAATCATCCCACTGGAATGTCAGTGGAATTTTGAAAGCATTGAATACATTGTTTGAAAATGTTCCAGCTCGTCGAGAGGACTATGAAGAGGCTAGTGGAGAAACACTTTATATCCTCTGAAATGGTGCTCACATCGTTGGGTCGAAAATGTCCCGGTTATTGATCGTGCCCTTGCCATACGTGGTAATGTGACTCAATACATCACAGCTGCACAGACTAAGAAGGTCACAAAGCCGAAAACGAAGTCGTTCACTGTCGCTGAAAACTGGATCAATGATTCTTTCGGTGCTGCTAAGCTGTTGTTCATCAAATCAATCGCTCGAGCCGTCGAGTGTTTTCTGCGCAAATATCAGGATGAGAAACCATTGATATTGGAATTGTACGACGACCTCTCCAGCATGATGGTGAATCTGATGTCTCGATTCATCAAGTCCAAACTTTTAGAGAAAGCTGACTTCAAAAAGTGCTGAAAAATTGATATTGAAAATGCTAGCGACCAGAAATCTTTTTCCGATATTCAGTTTGGATATGAGTTGGAGGAGGAACTCAAAAGGCTGAAAAATGAAGACCTCTGTTCGGCAGCTGAAGTACTTCAATTCAGGCGCATTGCAAAAGAATGTTCATTGCTATGGTAAAGGGGTTGTTTGAAAAGTCTCCGGCATCCTACGGGATAGTCAAAGAACTCCGATGCTTCAATCCACACCATATAAAACAACACTCGGTAGACAAGTCATGCCGTCGTTTCAAAAAGGTGTTGGCATATCTACAAGATATTGGACGAGTGAAGGCATTCGAATGTGATGATCTTCACGAGCAGTTTCGCAAGATGCTAGACGAATTTCGCTGCCAGACCTTTGATGAAGATGAGCGGGCTGACAAACTGTATCATGACTTCATGAACAAGAAAGATCAATTCAGAGCACTGTGGTGCATCATAAAGAAGATCCTGTTGCTGTCGCATGGTCAAGCCCAAGTGGAACGAGGTTTCTCCATCAACAAAGAGGTGTCATCGACAAATATGTCCCAAAGAACTTTGATGGCACGTAGAATAATTAAGGACCATATGATAGCATCGGTGGAATTGATAATTTTGTGATTACAAAAGAACTAATCCAGTCCTGCAAGCTCTCGCGACAACAATACATGAGATCATTGGAATCGGAAAAGAACAAAAATGAAGAGAAAGTGAAATGTGAGAAACGAAAGATCATAATGAAGAGCATAGAGGATCTGAAAGAAAAACGGAGAAAGATAGAAGCCAACATTTCTCTCTTGAAAAGTGATGCAGAACTGACTTACGACGAAGCCGTGCGAACGGGACAAATAACTTTGGTTACAAAGGCAAACGCATTGAGAGGAAGATCCCCTGAACTTCAAGGTGAGATGCAAAAAATGTCTGCTGATTTGGAAGAAAATGAGAAGCTACTGAAGAACACATAGTGATTTGTTTATACCGTGCTGTTGCTTACTTTCACCGCTTCCATTTTCCAATATTAAGTTTCGGGTAATAGTTATTTTTGATAGTTTAGACCAATTCTCTTCCGCTATAGTTTGCAATTGTTTTTTATATGTATCAAGTACCGGTATAAGTTGCTTTTCTATTCTGAAACTAAGAAGCAGTCTTCATTTTTGCAGTGTAGATGAGTTGCGTTAGGCGGCTTTCACACCATGGACGTGGTATGTAGCATGTGACTGACAGTATTTGCCGTATAACATATCTTTTCAGACAGCTATTCAGCTGACCAACTTGTATAGTTGCTGCTTGATGCTGCTTCAAACTTGCTATATGATTTTTCTTTTTATCGAGCATGTTCATTGTTGGCATTCTGGCAAGCAACATGCTTAATACGATCAAAATCATGAAGTCTATTCATTAATCAGCTCTTTGTTCCGATGCCGCGTCTGCTATTGTTTTTGATGCTGTCATTGTCATAAGCTGTATGCTGTAGCCTATATGCTACGCAGGTGTGAAAACCGTCTTAAAGATCTGTTTTTATAATAATAATCATTGTTTTACATGCGATTAAAAGTCAGTAATTTCCAAAGATTCATGATGTGATTTTCTAGAAAGAGTTGAGATTTTGAAACTTGTTTTGTTTTTTACGAATATACAGTTTTTCGATACTATAGTCTTCTACGTGTTGGTGCTATATTGAGCAAATGGGGTAAAATTATCAACAGCAATTGAAATGTACTATAATATCGGTACGTTTTAACGTCATTGCCGTGATTAATCCACTTTTCACTACGAAGATGATAGATGACTCAATGGCAAAATTTATTGCAATAAACAGCCACGTCGACTAGGCTGTTGATGCACGTAGGCTTATTGCTGCGCGAATTTCGTATTATACAACTTCAACGCACAAAATGTTACCCGGGAAAAATCCGGGAATTTCGTTTTTCAAAAAGCGTGGGAACCCTGTAAGTCGATCATTAAATTCATATATAGCTGGAGTAGAGTGATAAGTTATTCGCACACATTCTTTTCAGTAGAATTACGTTCAGATAAAGGACATTTCGATCAATAATATCGATTCATATTGTTTCAGAATTTCTAAGCGAGAGCTTGCGCACTTGTACGATGCAATAAAGCTTCTCGTTAGACTTCGAACGTTATGCATGAGACTGACATAATTTTATTATTTTTTCCTCCATTGAGATGTCATGTTCAAACGTATTGCCTGACCTGTGCCATTCGCCCTTGAGACTGTCCTGAGAGACGAAACGCGTCGGGTAACGCTTTTTTAACAAATAAAGAATCGTCGTAAAGGAGGGAGCGATTACTTTTTCTGTTTTCTGAGTGACCATTGAGATGTGCACGAAGTTCCATTGAACGCCAAACATGCATCTGTTACAGCCAAGATTATGTATTGATCATTTAGGCCATTACTATGAAAATATGGGTGTAGAATCTACGTCACATTTCTGACAAATCTAAAATTGATAATAAATGAAATGATCTACAGTGAAACTTATCATCAGCTGTCTTTTAGGTGACGGATGTTCGGTCGAACTGATCGCGGTACTAGTAACGATGCTGCAGGGTCCCCAATTCACAAAAAAATCTATAAAGTGTCTAAATGTCTAACAAATCTACTGTTTTCCAGGTTTTTAACGAATTTATTCAGTTTTTGTTTTTTCTTTTTCTCACGATTTTGCGGATTTTTTTGAGATCTAACTGGGATTCCTGCCGAATGCGACTTCGTAACATGTCATCACATTTTGTATTACATTGATTTTTTTTAAATGAACACGATCCACAATACATATTTCATTTGTTATTGTAACAGATAATTCTTTTATTGTTGCAGCAGCAAGAGGGACAAGAACACATGCAGTACAACAGCAAGATTTTCGTAGGACAATTACCGGATGATATAACTGAAGAGGAACTTCTGAAATACTTCTCTCAACACGGTATAGTGACTGATGTTTTCATCCCTCGACCATTTAGATCGTTTGCGTTTGTTACATTTGCACAGCAAGACTCTGCACACAATGTATTGAGCAAAGAGCATTCAGTTAAGGGTCGTACAGTCACTGTGGGTACTGCAGTTCCTAAGATACCTCATCATGTACACCAACAACAACAACAGCATATTCAACAACAATTCAATCCATTCTATTCTGCAATGGCGGCCGCAGGAGGACCTGTAGGTCAGGGTCTTGGCAAATTCGGGGCTAATGCTCCAGGCGCCGCACCAGCTCCTCAAGCTGGAGATCCTAATGCGGCAGCTGCCGCTGCATTAAATATGTTTAATCCTGCTGTACTTGCTGCTCTCGGAAACATTTTCTCGGGAGGAGTTCAAGGAGCTGGACCGGGACCACGTGGTGACATCAAATCTCAGCAGACATACGGAGGATATGGTGGCTACGGAGTTCACCCAGGACATCACGATGGGCATCCTAATGGAGGCTATTAAAGATGTTGTTGTACAGGCAGATCATCAAAAATAGTCTACCGCAAAATATTTATCCTCATTAATCATTTAGTGATAGTATTAATCATAAACTTAAGTCCAAGATCAATGAATGGAAAAGGATATAAACATATACCAGTTCAACTGAAGTATCATAGTCATCGACATATAGTTGAATCGATGATTCGTTCCTAAATATCACGCTCATTTTTAGATTTACTAATTTGGTTGCTTCTTGAGTCAGTAGTCTGTTCTCGATTTGTTCATAAGCCTTGATCACAACACATCCGGAATGTGGATGAGTTTTTTGTGTATTTATGTACATTTTCTGCTTGGACACAGTCGAAGTTTTATGGTGTCAGCCTGTTGGTGTAACAGAATTGGCTGATAACTGTCTGATACTTTCTTATTGGACCGATGTCATGTTGTTGCTTTCATAAATCTGATGCTTTTCGAGATAATCGCTGCTTTTGTGTTCGAATTGTTGTGGATTGTTAGTTGTCTCCGAAAGCATGTCTGATTGCTTTTTTACGAAAGAAATAATGGATCGTTGAAATGATAACAATTTGCTGATTTTTGATGAATCGTGAATAGTGGAATGGAAAGTTAATTTGTTTGCGAAATTTAAATGCTGCCGAGTTGTCTGTACCATTGATATTTTTTAGTGAATGGTTCATAATAATGCATAGTTCATGTGATATCTCAATAATTGTCTTGAATTCATTTCATTCAGTACATTCGTATGATAGTCGGAAAAGAGAGTGCGCATATGAACTGCTATGTATTTCCAACACAGCACATGCAATTTATAAAATTACGAAGCGACTTACTGTTTGTTCTCCTGATCTAGTGCTTTGGTAACGGTTGGACGCGATAACATGATTGTTGAATTTACAATTTTTATTTGCTTGGATCAATGAGTTTCAATCTGATGTCCGAGTATAGTTTCTGAGTTGAAAGTTGCTCTTTGAGGATGCCTGAATTGCTTGGTTTGGAAAATGAAGAGAATCCTGAGAAGCATATTTGAATATGATTGGTCAGCTGGCAGTGGAGATCGTGAATGCAACGTTTGAGCTCTTAAGTAGTCTAATTGTTTGCAAATCTTAGAATGAATGCCACTTTACGTTTGTCTACCAAACATTCAGAATTTTGGTGAATCAAGTGCTCTGATCACTGTTAGCAGCCTCGGACCAATTCAAATTTGCGGGGACAGCGTATTCAGAATGATGCAAAGAAGAAAGTGTGAACACATCTCATTAGCTATCTGAATTCAAAATCTTTTGGATAGATGATACTACTTGCTTTATGGACTGAAAGAGAACTCAAAGCAACCACCGAAAGGAACAATCATTAGAATTTAGCTACGTCGAAATTTGATAATTGCAGAATCTATTTAAGTAAAATAAATCCGTATTAGTCCAGTGGCAAAATGGGATTTTTTGATGAACCTTGTTTTGTTTGATAACATGTTTTATTGTTAATTATGCTTAAATGGGTCATTTAGAGCATATTTCAGTCGGGTGCCAGGCTGGCAACCTTGGGCAAAATTTTTCATCGGCCTATTTTCAAAATGACCGACCATGCGCTTAAAATATACGTGAAAATTCTCTAATTCGCCCTGTAAATAGATTTGAAGGTGGGAGCTAATACAGCGGCAACGATAGCAATCTTATCCAGTCCAAAATTTCATGTGAAACCTGAATTTCAGGTGCTCACATTCGTTAGACCTCCGTGTTAGGCGTGAGATCCGAATATTTGCATCATACTACTCATGAAATATCAAGATTCGATTTGAAAACTGTTAATAGATATCCATCTCAAGAGCCATTTTCTAGTCTAAAATTTCATAAGAAATCCGAATTTTAGGTACCCTTATGTTGCATTTTATATTTTTCTGAAGTTTCTGCAGGAACTTGTCGCCTTTCATGAATTTAAGCCAAATGAGTTACGATTTTGTCAGTTTGGCTGAAGTCACTCATCATGTTAACTTACCAGTCGTCATGAATATCATACATTTTAGTCTCTCAACCAAACACACCAGAGTATGGAGGTTACAGCACCAGACGTGCTAGGGAACAAGGGCATTCAGTCAAACGAAAAGACGAATGCAGTTTACCTACCGTTGATATATAGATATGGTTCCAACAGAACCAACAACCATGATGACCGCCATGTTGAAAGCACAGGAACTTACTAATGGGGCGGGACAAATGTGCACCATCTTCACAAAGGATCAGCAGCTGTACCGCGTCGCAGTTAACATCACATGGGTCTACAGTGACTTGTTCCTGAAGTTCATCCTCAGATTCGGGGGGGGGATGCATGCCTTGATGAGTTTTGCTGGTGCTGTTGGCAACCTGATGGCTGACACAGGGCTTCAACCAATCATGGAAGTGGCATTTGGAGGAGTTGGTGATGCTAACCGGTAAAACGTTCCCGTAGAATATAAGGGCATTGCGTATGGTTGTTCAAGAGCTGTTGCGTGGTATTCTAACCGGCAAAGAACACAGTCACTCACAGTTGATGAATGTGCTTGAGGAGAGATCACAAGAAAGTCGCACAACTCTGGGTAGATAACCTCGTAAAACCAGTGTTGATTATGATGATGTTCATTGGGGCTAAGAGGGAAGCTGACTGGCCACTGCATCTACTCGCCACCAAGATGATGATTCCGTACTTCTTTGCATCGGGACATTTCAACTATGCCAGGTAAGTCTTTTCTGTCATGACTAATATTCTTGTTTTGCATTAAGCTTTTCTCCCAGAGGTATTGTCTGTACTACCTCCACTGCATGTCAATGCTCCTCGTCTTGTGCAAGGTGAATTCATCAAAGGCCACCATGTCATGCGTCACCAGAGTGGTATATGGAATGGTTTATGGTCTGATCTCTTCATAGAGAGCACCTTTATCAGGCATGATCACAGTCCTGGAGGTTTGGTCGGCATAACGATGGCAGCCGTCTAAGGTGAGGAGATGGGCACTCAGCCTTCATCTGTGCGCCCAACTGAGAAAGGATGTGATGTCGCTATCTTACCCAGGTAAGCAGACTACCGTCACAACCCACAAGGAAGTGGGCAATTCGAGAATACTCTCTGATGCCGCAGATAGAGAGAAAATCAGGAACAGGCTGACATCATGTACAGATCTGTTGAATCCAGAGAACTATCAGTCCGGTAGCCTTATAATCATTGTCACGGGCAGGATAGCTTCATCTTCAGTTAATGTGGACATGTCAGTGGAATTAGGATAGCAGTTGATGAAAAGCTATGAGGTTGGCTGGCGTGGAAGCTTTCACAAGGCCCTGACAAAGCCTGTAGCAACAATGAAAGAACAGAGCAAACGGATCAACATTAATAGTGCTCCTGTGTGCGATCCCTCATTGATACATTCACGTGCATTGTGTTTGCAAAAGGTGAGAGATGTAAACATGAAAGATGTACTTGGCTACGAGCTGTCCTATACACCACCTTCCATGTTTGAGAAGACAGGTGATATGCGGATATCAAAAGCTAAGTCACCCTTGAGGATGAAGCTGCAAGTTGAGCTGACAGTGCGGCGCATTGCGCCTCCAAAAGCCATAGTTTTGGATAGATGTGCCATATTGTGGGTAATTAGGAGGCCAGCCCATGGCATAGTAGAAGGTTTTGTCGAGAATATGTTTTAATACATTTCAAATTATCTGAAAGTCTGCGACACACACCTCATCTTCGATCGGTATTACCAGAATAGTATCAAGGAGAACACAAGAGCATCAAGAGCTGTGAAGTATGCAGGCCGGGAACATCAACTGTCAATGCTACCGCCATTTCCACCTCAGAATGCATGCCTAACTGTCACAAGGAATATGGTGCAATTGATCAAGCTTGTTTGTGAATACCTCATCCAACAGAAACATCTCCTACCACAGAATGGAAAGACATTGGTCATTACTGGACCTGATCCTACACCTGTTCAGATCAGTGATGCTGCTGAAGAAGAACGAGTACATCTTCGCACAACACATGAAGAAGCTGATGTCATCATCGTACAGGTGGTTGCAGATGACACCGATGTATTCGCATTGTTCTTGCATTTCTATAAGGCAAAACGGCTGACATGTGATCTGGCCATAGTTGGGACAAGTCCAGGAAGGACAAATGCTGACATAAAGGCAACGGTGGAAAAGCACCGACACACCATTACCTTACATGCACTTACCTGCGCATGTGCTATCAGGTTGTGACACTGTGGCTGCTATCTAGAGAAGTGCGCTTGATCCAGATCCACCTTCTCTCAGTCCCCTGCAGTATGCGTGGAATAAGTCCCAAAGCAGCACCCTGGAGCCAATCGCTCTACCGCCAGATGTGACTGCAGCAACAGAAGAGGTCTTCCATATGATCAAATGCAGCTGTGATGTATGCTCAACAGCGAAATGTAGCTGCAGTAGCGAATACGTCTTGCTCCTAACACTGTGGCTGTCAAGCAAGCAGTGACTGCATGAATCCTCAGACGAGAATTGTAACATCGTCAATACCAGAAGATGACGAAGAATTTGATGAGAGCAATGTTGAGTGATCGCGAAACACTGATGGTTCTGCATACTCGAGGTCTTTGTATTAGGCTATATATGAATGATTCTTCCCAGGTAAATAATGTTACTCTTTTGTTTTGAATAGATGTTCTTAGTTTGCATGCAGTAAAAAATGCAGTTTATGTCTCTTAGAATGTATCATCGTACTATTGGCGTAGCAAAAGTGCTCTTGAGATGGATATCTACTAACAGTTTTCAAATCGAATCTTGATATTTCATGAGTAGTATGATGCAAATAATTGGCTCTCACGCTTAACACGGAAGTCTGACGAATGTGAGCACCTGAAATTCGGATTTCTTGTAAAATTTTGGACTAGAAAATGTGCTCTTGAGATGGATATCTATTAACAGTTTTCAAATCGAATTTTCATGTTTTATGAGTAGTATGATGCAAATATTCGGATCTCACGCCTAACACGGAGGTCTAACGAATGTGAGCACCTGAAATTCAGGTTTCACATGAAATTTTGGACTGGATAAGATTGCTATCGTTGCCGCTGTATTAGCTCCCACCTTCAAATCTATTTACAGGGCGAATTAGAGAATTTTCACGTATATTTTAAGCGCATGGTCGGTCATTTTGAAAATAGGCCGATGAAAAATTTTGCCCAAGGGTGCCAGCCTGGCACCCGACTGAAATATGCTCTAAATGACCCATTTAAGCATAATTAACAATAAAAAATGTTATCAAACAAAACAAGGTTTAGTGAAATTCCTCTGGACTGTATGTAGACGTTTTTCAAACCGATCGCCTTTGTTAATCCCTGTGTCGTATACCCACATAGATAGACGTTAAACGTGTATTTCTTATGTTTTATTGATTTTACATAGAATAGTCGTGAATTTAGCACTTTTAAAAGAACGATAATCAATCTCCTGTGCAAGCCAGTCAGCGCACGGGAAAAAGATCATACTTTATTGCGTTTGGCATCAGGCTATAGATTTCAGTATTTAAACTACATGTAGGCTTATCAAGCGATTCTTGCTTCTATATTTAAGATTTTTTACCTAGATGTGCAACAGAAACTGCTGTAGAATTTTTGTAAGACATTGTTTCAACTTTGCATTTTGTTTAGCTCATCCTCGCTACTATCGATTGGTAATATGTAGTACATGATTTTAACTAGTATATGCAGCCTCCGTAGATTTTGTTAGATTAATGTGTCTGATCTCGTCTAATTTCAACTGAACGTTTTGACTCCATTTCACATGATGAGAATCGAGCGGCCCTTGTCCTCTGAAAGTAGATAACTTTATCAAGCCAGCAATCACATAGGGTTACTGTAGTTTGCAAATTTATTACATTATTTTTCAATTCTTCAACTAAGAGATATTTGAGCAACATAATCCATTGTGAAGTTTATTTCCTTGTGTTATTTGTTTCATGAAGAGAAGTTAGTAAATGTAATGGAAACCATTTCTTTCTGAACAGCCGATAGTGCGATAAAACGCCCACCTTTTGCGCTATCTTCTGATATTTATTGTTCCATATCGAACATGAATTGTCACAAAGTAGAATGCGATTTAATGCCTCAAATTTTAAAAGCAGACATTGTGGCATCTCATTATCGCATGCTGCATTGATTTCGTATATTTTGAAAGAAAACTACGGACTTCTATTTCTCTGAAATTCTCAGTCCCTGGATTGCTAAAAGGGGTAATTACAAATTCTTGATGTTTGGCGAATCACGTGGATATTTAGAAATCGGAATAATTACCGGATTGAGAAAGCTTTAACATACCGCTTTAAGCACACGCTTGCAACGTTACAAGTAGAAAGTGATAGCTGCGAAATCCCGACGTTTGGCAGGGCATTGGGATTGACAAAATTGCAATCAGAATGGCGGAATTATTACAACCAGCTGTTTGCTGCCGCCAATGTTTGTAGTAGTGGTTGTCTTAATCATCAAAATTGTAGCAATTGTACAAAATTTTAAGCATGAAAATCCGTAATACCAGTTGTTTCGCGGATGGTTATTCATTCTCATCAGTGTGCTGCATAATAGAAATTTGCTCATTGAAACGGACATGAAGAACCTCCCATGTGCCACAATTTATCGCATCTTATTTTATAATTCTAGCAAAAAAAGTTGTGACTGGATTTAAGTTATTTTTCCAGATTTTAGGCGATCGGTGACATTTCGAGCAGACCCCGCATTACTGTATGAAAGTTAATCGGTGACTAAGCAGCTGGGGAATTTGCTATCAGTGAACTAAAATGATCGCTCTGAAGAAGCCGATTTCCAGACTACTTTTTTTATCACATTCACGATGTTTATACGTATGGTTGTTACCATGCTGATGGATCTATGAGAATGAAGAACATACATGTAATTTGTCACAGCAACTATTGCAATGTTTTTGCTAATTATTGCTAGCTAATGGCCCTGTCGTTGGAGAGTGAACCACAATATGATATATTCATATTATTATATAGGTGGTCTCCGTGGCACAATGGTTAACTGCTTGGCCAAGCGACCTTTTGGTCAAGAGGTCGATCCCCTAAAGTGTCACTGGAAGTCGTCAGGAAGTACATCCGGAGTAACCGTCCAAGCCTTCAGTATGGTGGAGCAGTGACGCTAAAGCTTCATATATAGGTTTATAATAATCCGTCCACAACAATTCTAATTCAATAACAACCGTGCAACAATCAATTACCTAGTAAAAAACTTTTCATATGAAGTCTAGCAACTCAACTATATCTAATCAGTAGAACTTTATGATTTATGAAATTTTGAATTATGAGAATTTTCGGAATTTTACGGTGAGTTAACAACAGGAACTTCAGTTTTATCTTAGAGGGCTGCTGTAAAATCATGTCATGCTTTTTTCGATGAAGTTTTTTCGATAGCAGCAAAATTAGCTACTATCATGGTGACCAGTAAATGTCAGTAAAATTTCAAAAGCTAGATTCTTTTCAAAAGAAAGCTTGCAGTTTTTTTCTGAATTCTTCAGTATTTCGAGTGAATTTCTTAATAATCATGGATAATGCATCCCTTATAGAATCTAGCTAATCCAAAGTTGTAATTGTTAAGCAGCGTCGGAATGCTAAAATTTCCATCCGCTATTTTCGACATTTAATTTTTGCTGATACATGTATGGAGCCTATAGAATATTTTGGGATATGGTTGAAGTTCAATGCTAAATTGAATGTCCGTGTTAAGGGCCTGGTGTAGTGTACCATGAGCGCTGAAATTGGTTGATTTTGGTGTTGTTGGTATTCTGACATCAGGTAGGACTCTACATCGATGAAGGTAATCGTACAGCGAAATTGTGAAATTTAACTTAAATTGACCTCGACACAAAATTTCCTAATTTGCTTATATTTTATGAATTCCAGCTTTCATGCATTCAGGGAAGAAGATCTTCGGATTTGTCAGGAATTCTGAATTTTTGACGGCAATCTAGGTCATTTCTGATATTCGCCTGAAAATGCAATAAAATAGAAGGGGGTAGGGGTGAGATACGTGGGCCCCTATGATTGAATGACATCTTCATGAAGTAACGCATGGTCCCGTCTTAAGACAAAAAATCTTCATGATGCATTGCGTAAGACCCCTCTGATCAGAAGTCATTACAGTTGATATTATTCATGAGTCCCCTCTAGCCACTCATGGGCACCCTCTGACGATACATGGGCCTTCTTGAAGATGTTGGACCTTTTTGACTAGACTATGCATTAGCCCGCTACGTGATTTATGTTTCCTTGTTTCGTTTTTTGACTCTTTAGTAGTTCCCATCTCCTATACCGTACATACTATGTAACCGTTCGCCATAAAATTTCATAGCAAATTATTCGACTATTTTCTCCATATAAATCAAGTTTTTTTAATTGGAACGGTAGCTTCAGAATAACAGAGGATTGGTTAGTCGATGCCTTAGACATGATGGGAAAAGCTGACTACCGTATATACTCGCCTATAGATCGATCCAACTATAAGTCGACCCCCTCCCGACTTTGCCGCCCAAATACTGGTGTATTTCCATATGCCCGCCTTTAAGACGAGATGAAAAGGTGAAATTTTCTGTAGAGTCAAGTTCGTCAGTAATAATTTTAATTACAATTTAAAAACAATTTTAATTACCCCGGTATGGCAAAATATTGAAACAAAAAGACTGATCACATTACTAGCACAGTCCATAATAACAAAAGAACAATTCAGTGATGCCGTCAGTCAACATCGTCTGGGAGCAGATCGTCGTAGGATGCTCGTTGTCGTTTCGGCATGATTGTGTCTGAGATAAGTAGTGGTATGAGGAACAACCGATGAATATGAATAGCGATATTGCGCGCGCACCGGTAACTGTGGTAACAGAAGAAAAATGTTATGAATTTAGTGTGACCCGCCTATAAGTCGAGACCCCTACTTTTGGAATGAATTTTGGGTGAAAAAAAAACTAGACTTATAGGCGAGTATATACGGTACTTACCAATTAAAGACGGTGTGTTGTAAAAAGTTCATGGCGATCGATTTATGTATGCATTCTAGGAGAATGATGTCTGGTTTGGGCTTACTTAAAATTACAGACCGATTAGAGCTTGCTTGTAGAAATTCTGCATACCGGTGCATTATTACGAGCACATTATTTTATTATATTCAAGAAATTTTATTTATATTGGTATTCGTCTTCTTCTTTGTTTTAATGCATCATTGGCACCCATGGGGATTAATTTTATAAAAACTACATTTGCAATAGTATAGTGTAGGTACATGTGTTCAAGAAGCAAACCGTATTTTGTGAAGTAAGCAATTCCATTTGATCAATTGTGTACTGGATATAGGTCTACTATTACTCGTACAGTGTGAAATTCATGCACGCCAAGAAATTTTGAATCACAAAACCCTCCCTCATGTGACATTTTGAAATAACATTAGGCTCAGAAAAGTTGTAATTCCTACTTGATATAATTGCGAGAAAACTTTTTACACATTCCAGGAGGTTTCGCCTGCGGGGCTTTGAAAGCATGAAAAGTCAACTAGGTTTCGTATGCGGCGCTTTAAGCAGCTCAAATTCTGCAAGTTATGTTCCTCAAAGACCGGAGGTTTCGCCTGCGACGCTTTATAAAACATGAAAGTCTACTAGCCATACTCCCAAACTGCTGGAGGTTTTGTCTGCGGGGCTTTGCCTCAGTATGATTGAGCTCTATTAATTATTATGTGGCCTCAGTGCATGAATAATCAATGTATTGTAGTTGCATCATATGGCCTATAGTAATGTATACGTATGGTAACAGAAAAAGTGACGTATGGTTCCCCCCCTAGAAGAGATATTCCGGATTTTTTGTGATATCGCGTTCTCATCTCTGTATATAGCCCTGGGTGCCATTAAAAAGTCAGTAAATTTCTAACTCAGTATTGCGCGGTCATCATGTACTATGTCCAAGAAAAATACGCCTACTCAAATGTGAAGCACAGAAATCCTAGCTCTGTTTCTTGCGCATACATGTACATGTACATTGTACAATCTTGAATGATAGACGTTAATGTGTGGTTCCTATCGGATCGATCAGGGACATGATCTGGTAATTTGGAAGCAGTATAGCAAAAACATTAGATGATTAGAAGCACAACTTTGAACCAAGTGAACAGCAAAAGGACTTGTTAATGAATAATGATTTGTTGATAAATGATGCATAAGCTGATACCTATGGCCGAAAACATGTATTATAAAGGACCGTCAGTTTGGATACAAACGTTTTCCATCAATAATTGATAATTGTGTTTTATAAATGCTCATATATAATGACATTGTTCTAAATTCTATATTTAGAACAGCTTTGCAGCACATTCTGGTTGAGAGAAAAATGAAAGACAAATTGTCAAGCTAATTTTTTGTCCAAAGAAAATAAATAACAGATTTTATCTTACCATTCAGTTAGCTAAGCAGATGTCATTGCGTTTTATATTATTGAAAAACTCAAGCGTACAGAAAGTTGGAAGCCTCGACAAATTTATTACGCTAAACGCGAAGTTGCTCCAGAAATCCTCAAATTTGACATTTTTTGACCAATTTTAAATTACTTTTTAGAGCAATTTACGAAAATGCTTAAACATAGTTCATCAATACAAGTGCAGACAATCATGAACCTATCAAGTTGGAACAATTATTGACTTCATGTAGTCGATTGACCGGCAGTTGGTTAATTATTGACTTGAGATTACTGTTGAAGCAATCTTGACACGTCTTGCATATGATCTGAATGCGACAGGACTTTCCCAATAATTCTTCAAGGCTTCCAATTGTCACTGTCAAAGTATCGGATCAGTAGGCATAATCCGGTATCGAGAAATTTAATCGAGATCCGATCTGGTGCAACCTACTATAGTACATAGTTGTCTCTCATGGTTTGTCGCTCAGTAATTATTCACATTCACTTTCTAGATCTGGAACTTTTATGCAAGTTTAACTTAGCCCCATCTACGGGACAGTGATCGATTCGGGCCCCTGTCGCATTTCTGTTGTGGTCCTCGTAAAATTGAGCCGGCCGACCTGCGCTTTTGTGACCTTTAGTTTCAGTGTAATTCAAACTTTTCACCAAAAGTCATTGGATTTGACACACTAGAAGGTCAAACTTTTTTAAAATTCACTTCGCAGGTCTGAAATTTGCCACTTTTGCAATCATTCTGTGTGATGCATTCAATGAAACACTCGATTTTCAGTGTGAGCACAGTACTTTATAAATACATCTATTAATTATATCATGATGATTTCTGGCACCATAGACTCCGAATAGAGCATTGGAAATTCAAATGCTGTGCAGATGCTGCTTATTACATTTTTCATAATAATTGCACATTTACGCCCATTTTTGTTGTATTAGCTCCTTCAGGGTGTCCGCGCTCCCTGGAAAACACGTGGAAAATAAATTTTACCCTGGAAATCCTGGAAAGCTCCTTGAAATTGAAATTTTACCCTGGAAAACCTGGATATCCTGGAATACACCTTGAAATTTTTAGACTAATTAAAAATTGAAGCACTATAGGAATCGCGAGTTGTTGGAGTGTTCTATATTTTTCCAGATTTTGTTTTTCAATCTATACATTCCCTTATTAATGTCGTGCGGTATGGTGAACTAAGATCAACAAATTCCCTCATAAACGTTTTGCGTAAGCGTTGTTCTCCCCAATCTTCTCGGTTTAAATTAGTTGCGATCGATTATATTTTCATTTTTTCTAGAAACATAAAGTAGCCTGATAAAAACTTTGTATGTACCACATTGGCATTTTTTTGGAATCACCTACGCCTTAAAGAATTCAAACAATTTCACGCCACCTTTCAATCTTTTTTCGTCAACATTATTATGGTGCTTTGAATTTGCGCGGGTTTTCATAGAGCTTTGGCAGATTTGTCCTTTAAATTTGACGCGTGAATTTGAGTAAAAGTTTCATGCAGAAAGCCTGGAAAATTTCGTTCAAATTTGACCCCTGAACTTTGGTAAATTTCCCTGGAAAACACCTGGAAATTTTCATCTAAATTTGCGCGGACACCCTCCTTGCATAAATCTATTTGTATTCCCAGATAGCTTCCTAGCACATTTAATTAGTTTGGCATCGTTAACAGCAATCACTAGAATGTTTATAACCAAATGCAGTAAAATTTCAAAATTGATTAGTTTGCTATTTATAGCACGAAGAAGAAAGAGTTGGATCATATGGATGCCAACATTAGAAGGTTCACACACGAAATGTGTAGTGCTGAGAATATAGCAGTATTTAAGAAGTTAAGGATGAGGCCGAATCGCTCCGCAACATGGGTGCGCTTCAGAGCTCGGCATTGATATGGTTAAGTGAGAATTCATTTTCAATTAAATTTGTGTTTTCAGTCTTCGCCGGAAATTCTGTGGATGACAAATTTTTTTCTTCTCAACTTTATGTAAAGTTCACGTTGTGTTCCAAATTTATGTTTTCTGGGTAATAGGACATAGCTCCCATACCGCAGTTAAACTGAAACACATCTTCAACACAAAAATTATTAGGATGTGTTGATCTTTAGTGCAGTGACTTGTGAACTTGGACGATGCTAGAATTTTGCATGATAATAGAACTAACTATCCTAATTATGTTGTTCGTCTACTTTAACCCTGTTTTATCAGAAAGCCCATGGGAACATCAAAATTTGACCTTCAAAGACGTACTTTTGAAGATTGAGAATTTATGTCAATTTCTTGCAGAGATAAGCATCTCAGTCAATTGATAACAATTATAGACCCTTGACAAAGTGCAAACGAATTTTTTATTGCCATTATCATTCACCCACAGATGAATCTACAGAAGCTACACTACTCATCATAGTGTCAGTTGTGTGCTACAAATCGTCGGTGTCGCGGCAATATCGCGGTGTTATTTAACAGTTTTCGTTTTTTCGATATAAGTTATGTTACTGCTTACCCGGATCCTGTGTCAAAATTTCAGCGACTATTGCAACCTAAATCTTATGGAAAAGTCACTTAAAAGTTTGGCCCTGGAATAATGGCAAGCAATATCGCGCATGTGCAGTCTTACTTTGATATCTCAAATGTGCTCAGCATCAAATATTGCTATGTCATATAATGCATTCTTGGTTAGTATCTCACATGTGTTTTAGCTCTTTTAGCAAGTAATATCGCACATACATGTACGTGCATTCATAAAATGAATCACACCCAATTGCAGCCTCATCTTGGATTCAATTTGTATTTGGAAATATATAGTCGATAGTAGAAGCATGTTATAAACCACATGCTAAGATGGCTTCTTTTTCAATAGGAATTGCAATCTACAGACAGTTTTGCCTCTCCTCAAAAGTTTGTAATTTGACACATGTAGTAGATATTAACCAATGAACTTGAAATCACGTGTGAGATATTGTCGCGACAACGACGAAATAATATATCCCAAGTCAAACAAGGACAGATTATCGTGCCTCACAATATATTTGATGCATTCATTCAATAGGATGCTACTACTGTGATCCGTCACCATACAACATAGCTAAGATTGTAGCAGACAATGTGTAATATGCATGCGCTTTCAAAGTCAGTATTTGAGTTGTATTCGGCACTACTAAATTTTCCCAAATGCAATCAAGCACACTCCCAATATTGTCTTAAGATGCTTTCATGAGAACCGATGAAATCGTTCATCAAAGCCATCTGGCATCGTATTTTTAACAGATGTCATTTTGAAAATAGTGGAATTCAAATTTTAGAATTGAAGTGGTGTGAACCGGTGTGAGCCTACAAATAGTGCTCCGTAGCATATATGTGCTACATATTCGTCCCAAAAGATTTTCGTCATCGCATTTATATGTCTTGCTCCTGTGGGCATTCAATAGAAGATGTCTTAAATCAAAGGTAAGTTGCAAAATCTGAAGCAGTCTATATTATGCATGATTATATCGCAATATATCCTACTTCATTCCCATGGATAAATATACATTATCTCTGTTTCATTATTTAGATGCATGTATTTATAGCACTATTCGGAAATGTAATTATTTCGCATTCCACTAGCAAGTTGTTGTTCAGATCATAGAGCAGGGAGATGGAGTGTCAACTCACATTAATGTCAGCATGCTGGGAAAATTAGTATACCAAAGTATTCAGGCTTTTGCGGAGATTATGCTCTTGAGTCTTAAAAGAATTTTAATCAATTTTTGAAAAAGTAAATTCTCGCAAATTATTTCTTTCCCTAGATGTTGTCTATGCGATGCTATAGATTTAAATACTTAAGTAGCATGAAACTCATCAAACAGATAAATGGATAGAATAAATATCAAATAGAATGAAACTTTTTCAATTAGAATCCTGAAACATTTAAGTTAAATGGAAAATAAATTGATTACCAAAAAAATGTCATGGACAGCAATGTGATTTATTTATGCAAAAAACTGACAGCTTTTTCTGCTTTTTGGCTCAATTTTCGAGTTTGCTAACTTGGTAAATTTAGTTAGTAGCCTTTTTCCAATAAGTTGTATGACTCTGTTGAGTTTACAATTGTCAACATTATTTAGTAGCAGAATGCGTTCTCGGGTTGATAAAAATCAATGCATAGAACTGAGTTATGAATGGTTTCAATCACGTAATTGACCAAGCTCCGTTATACTGCTGCACGTTTTCCGATGAAAATCATTTTGACACTCCGTAGAAAACAGAAAATTTTCGGTCTCGATGTGTAAAGTATTTTTTATTTTAAAAACCACGACAGGCCTTCGGCGTCCCGCGACGTCTGAGGTCATTGTTAACTCTATCATCGATCTCAGAAGGCGCAGGAGACTGAAAGCTCCGGCGCGGTTTTTAGAATAAAAATTATTTTACACATCGAGACCGAAAATTTTCTGCTCTCTAGGGAGTTTTCAGTCAAAATGACTTTCATAGGTTTTAATCACAACTTGCTCCAAGAGGTAAGAGTCCAATTCAACTAAATTTTATTTGGTGTGATTTTATGATGTCATACCTTCAATAAATCAATTTCTACTTTCTGATCTGAACAAAATGAGAACCCATTTATATCTAATAATGATCATTGTCATTGATTACAATGTTATTATTTACGCTATTTGTGACCTGACAAGCGTAAGGAAATACACTGACAAGGCTAAGCATCAATTAAATCAATAGTCACTTCTATAAAAGTTAACATGACCTCTCCAAGTTCATCAATGACTCGGTGGATTTGTAATACGTTATTCTTCTGTATTGCCATCATGACTGTCAATTCCTTTCGAATTTCACTAAAGTGGCAAACCATGCACATCTCATATGCGCACTAGTTGTCTAGTAACGACTCAGTATTAATCATGTCGCCTATGTCATAGCAGTTTCGACTAAATTTAATGGGCGCCATTATAATACTCTATCTAACAATTTTTTATTCTATGGTTCGGATCTTATGATACTGTGTGCACGAACATTTGCAATCATGCATGCGTAAGTAATATTCCTGAAATTCCGTTTTCTCATTTATTTTCTTGATCAAAACATTCCAATACTGATCCTTTAATCTTGTACGTCCTTTTGCAAAATCCACGTCCATTTATTGTAGTATATGAATATAGACGTAGAACCAATGCATCTTACCACTTGTTATTCTTATGCGCATTTACCACTTAAAAGAATGTTCAGCTCACACTCAATTACACAAACTTATCCTGGATGATTATGCACAAAATTTGTTGATTTCCACAAATTAAACCATGGCTAATGATAATTGGTCATTTACTCCATTGCCATATGTGAGTAAAAGAGTAATTGTCATGTATCTATGAAGAACACAGATGGCAAACTGAAAGACACTATTTGGAATGTTTTGCCATAGTCCTACTGTCCGTTACAGATTTGAAGGAAACTTTTGTCATCAGCTCATGTCACCTGAAGTAAATAACACACCTAACACAGACGTTCAAAGATGTCATTCGTTGAAAAAACTGCGTCGTCGGATCATGATCTATGAAACCGAAAACAATCGCTCTAAAAGGAAATCCAAATGAGATGTGAAATGATAGAGTTGCAAGAAACCGAGAGAATGGACCGCTACTGTTTGTTCTCTATACATCCGAACTCTCCAGAATCATACCACAGTTTGACCTGTCCCTACAAATGTATGCCGACGATGTACAGGTGTATGGTCACTGTCATCCTGACGACTCAAGTGACTTGGTCTCTCGCATGGTTAAGTGTGTAGATCAGGTTATTGCGTTGTTGCTCACTCTCACGGCTTACGGCGCTAAGGCTCTGCTCTCGCTCTAATGTTTTAGTCTCAGTCCCTGTCGTGTTTCTTAATGGCCTTCCGTTGAGCTTGTTCGTTGGGAAATCATTATGTCTTCTGTTCGCTCGCTGTGCTCTCCTTCCTGATGATCGTCTCCGGTCTCTCAGACTCTCTTTGTGGCTCTCGTGTCTCTGTTGTGTTAGTGTGTTTGTAGAAGCTTTCGTCATCGATGGAAGTCTTGGGTCGAGCTGTCCTTGCTCCGTCCTCTACGTCTACTATTTTACAGGCACTCCAAATGCTTCCTCGGACTTTGTTCATCTTCCGTCCGTGGTTCTCCACGAAAAATGACACCAAAGTTGTTGGAAAAATATTTTATATTACATTTTTTGATTTTGTTTTTTGTCTTGGTGTCATCTACTTCGAGAATTGGGTTGGTTCGGTGACTCATCTGGACTGGCTTTGCAATCATTGTGTTTTGGCTGTTTGCGAAGATACGTTCCATTCGGCCGGCTATTTGTATCGTCTCTCCTTATTCAAACCTGGTTTCCGCACTGTCTTGCCTCTCTCGACTTTTGTAATTCTATCTGGCCTATCGGGGACGAAACTCTTAATAAGTTTCGGGTAGTGTTACTGCTTTGTGTGCAGCCTCTTTTTGGAATTCACGCTTACACCATTGTAAGGTCCCTCTACTTCGGATATGGGTAAGTTCTGATCCGCAAATTTTTTTATTATCAATTAAAAAGTTGTACACATTTATGGTTTCATGTTAATAGCTCCTTCTTACTAATTACTCGACTTCAAATACACTTGAATTCAATAGAAATTTGGTCTTCGTTCCTCAACATTAATAATGAATATCCATCTATACAGTACCGTCCAATCCAAAGACTCTGGAAACGTGAAGGGAAAAGTAAGTAGAAAATGAAGGTATGAGTAACTATGTTGCATCAGCTTTCCAAGCTAGGGATTACTCCTCTGTTGTAGTATATGTAATATTGATTATCATCGGTTAGCAAATACAATAATTACAATAGATGTCGATGGATAAAATCAGTTCGACCCGATAGGTCCTGCATTCAAACTCGAACACACTTAGTAGCAGTTATCCTCTTTTTGGTCTGTCCATTCCCTTTTCAGCATGTTTGTCGCCTTGATTTTTAATGTCACATCCTGGCTTCACAGCAACGAGGAAATGTTTATCTAATCCCGATTTTTAACAATTGCGAGCATTGTTTTTCTAACTTTGCTTTTGCAAACCCAGTTGATCAAGTTATTGTGACAGGTTGAATGTATTCGACAATATTAATGGGCGGTACATTGCACTCTCTGGTTGGGCTAATCCTCTCAAAAGGAAGGAAATACAAGTAGAAACAAACCCTCCATGCTCCTTTTGTTAAATCAGCACTTCGATGATGACGCCTTCGGCAGATAACTTCTGCAAAAAATCATGAATGCTCGATAAAGAATTCCACTTCCAGGTCCTTCGTCTACTTATCAAGCACTAAACTCTCCGCCACTGTTTTCGAGTCGGTTACATCGCAGGTATCGATAGCTCGATGTAGCCCAGATAATCCCAATCCCACATTCAATCTTCACCCGCGCATTTTGCCGTTTCGTCCAACCTGTTCAACTGATGTGTATCCACCAGTATGCCCCCTCATTGTGGAAATTGAGTCCTTTTCGAAGTATCAGTTTCGCAACTGCTCTAGACCTGTAGTTTATCGTGAATACATGCAGAAGCACCAAATGATTATTGGCAACTAGAAGCAAAAAAGACAAAGGTTACCCATGATATGCTATCAATAGCATATGACCATGGACTTCTCAGATTATTGAAACATGACGTCTTCTTGAATATCTGATGCACATGTTTCAGTTCGCGCGGATGCTTTACTTATTGGAAGAGGTGCACCGACCAGACAATGAGTGTCTTGTAGTCTGACCGGGCTCAACGAAAACGTGATTACCGAACTTCTCATTCTTGTTTTTTATATGGCTTCTCCATCGGTTTCTCATCTTTCTCTTCTCGATTCTGAATTATATAAATCACTGATGGCGTCTGCTGTCTGGACGCTTGTCTTCGCTGTCTCCATCCTTCCAGGTCTTCGCAAACAATGCAGGTAGCTCTGTTGAATAAGCGCAGTTTTTCGACCCGCTGATCCACCACCGCCTCCTGCCATTACCCCCAACCATCCGTCACAGGGAGCTGTCCGCACCTGGCAAATCTGACTACCATGTCTTCCGAAACGTTCGATCGGTGAGAGTCAGTCATGTGGTTTTGACGTACCGACTACATCAATTGATCATGCTTTTCAGTAACTGTATCATGCATATATTTAACCACATGCATCGTTGAATATATTTCCTAAATCACACATTTATGAATAATGCATCTGGAAGATAAGCACCATTATGATGCGTCACGATTAATGCATGAAATTTATCGGAACCACTTCAGATCAGGTTTGTGTTCAAAAGTTAGTGTTCACCTTGTTCACCTGGTGTATCTTCGGAGGGTCCTGTGAATAGTCAACTCGATTCAGTATTGTTGATAGAATGCTTGACCGATATTTGAGTCAAAGACTTTCGAATTACTTGCCAAGCGCAATTATATTCTCTAATTTATTACATAAATTACATACATGGATATAGGTAGCATGTTTGTATTTTTGCTCCTTGTTTTGTTCTTTTTCTGTATTTCAATACTTAAGACTTGTCGTCAATAACGCATCCAGTGCCAAAGATGTAAGTTCAATTTAATTTACAATTACTTAAATACATAACGTTAGATCAAATTGCTAAGTGATCATGTGATTAAAACTTGATGGATTGCGTGCAAACAAATGTTTCCTGTGCAATGAATTAATGATTTTAATAGACGGTGCAATGAATATAATAGATTGCAATGAACGCCTTACAATAGTGTAGAGCAAAGGGAATCCAACCGGCAAGCAATTGACTCTCGATACGAAGCCCAACGCTTATTTCACGATCAAACCGCTATAAGTTTGTTTTGGACCACCGATTGACTTTATCTTTTGGATAATGACGATTCATGCTATCAGGAACATTTCATCCATTCTTGCCATCGACAGAATCTTAACATCAAAAGGTTTTTATGCCCATTAAAATCTTTTCATCAAAACTAGTCGAAGTTATGTACATATTGATCAGTGGCTTTTGATCACAATTATTTTTCTTTTCGAAATACTTGAGTCGATATTCGTATGCCTATCATCACGTGATAGGTACATGAATGGCAAGGCACTCATTAGCAGCATCTCCCAACATCATTGTCGTGATAGAGGTTAAAATTTGCACGTTTTATCATGCGTTATTTATGAATGGCTCCTGATTGGTTGGTCAAATGACCAGTCCATAGATAAAAGTTGACTTATATCGAATTATTAATTTGTAAATTTCTTTTTATTTTATACAATGACAATCTATGGTTGGCATTTTTACTGCATACTAGCCAGTGGAAACCTCAGTTGGAGTCCGACAAGACTGCCCTCTGTCGCCAGTCCTCTACCATCAATGTGGAAAATATCATTCAACCGATTCTTTCGGACTTCTACACCATCGGAAGGTGCTGACGTTAAACATCGATCTCTTGGGAATTGCAGTGATGTAGAGCTACAGGAAGACTAGGCTGGAGAAAGCGGCAGGAACAGAAAGTGTGGAAATGCATGTGAAAAAAAGGAAGGTTAAAGTAAGGTTGTTCGTTTTCCTTGCAATTACTATCGACTTCAATTACAGTGCTCAGATGCTCAACGCTGGTTCTCAAATACTAGAAGAGGCCACGAGTTTTGCACAACTTGCTTTAAATTTGCAACTGACGGCAGATGCACTAAGGAGGTGAAGATAAGACTCAGTCTAGTCACATATAATAGAAGCGAACCAAATGTAAGTATAAATAGAAAGTTGCCAGATATATAAGTCTGTTTTTTATGAGGAATGCATTTAATTTCACAAACCGACAATCAACAATTGAGATTTGTATAAGAGCTGACTCCAGATGAACTCAATAAATGTAAAAAGTTTATATAATAAATACAAATTTAATTAAGAAAAACTTCATATTGAAGTTGCAATTTTGCAGTCGCTTTTGCCATTTTGTAGTCGTTTCCATTAATTATGAACGAATGTAGTTTTATGATAAGCATCCGATCTTGCGGTAAACGTTCTATTGCGTATTCAATCTAAATAAACCGTAGGCTTTTTTGAAAGCTTAACACGCCTGACATTCTGGAAAAAGCCTCTATGAAAAATTGAAATCCAATGAGAAGTTGCAGTCCGTGAAAATTGCGTATCTTTCAGTAGGAAGCCCGCTATGGATTTTTGTAACAAATAGTAAAACATAACAACCACTTTTCATAATTACCTTACAGTGAAATCATGTAATAGCAAAAACGTTCTGTAGGAACATCCTACCGTCATCAGGCAAATAATCTAGCAACTGAGAAATACATGCACATAAATTTCTAGTATTTAATTAAAGATAATAATATCATAGTCAAATTCATCTATTGCATGATTTCACGATAGGGTAATTATGAAAAGCGTTTTTTTGTTTTATTATTTGCTACAAAAATATGCATCGTAACATACTTTTACATAAATTTCACAGGCATTTGCTAGAGCAACTCGTCGCCTGATTGGATTCCGGAACTGAAATATGATTGGCAATGTAACCAGACGTTTTCAATCATCTTTAGCTTCAATCATGAACCAACGATCGCTATGTCACCGGAATCACCTAAATGCTGTTGTCTTTATCATGAGCGACATGCTCTCGAACAGAGCACAACGTGCAAATGTCTTTCATCCTTGAAAGACAAGAAAAAGAATGTCTCAAATCCTTGAGCTTATGAAAGTCACAAATAGTGATCAAGCCACGTCAGAGAGGTCGGTAGCTTTCGAAAAACCGACGTTTTAATGATCGGATACGTAATAGAGTGGCTATGTAGAGAAAACTCGGACACCAATTCTGAAACAACCCTCATTTGTAATTGTATGTAAACATGTTTGAAACTAGGGCTGTTTCAGTTTCATCCCTCTTGTTAAATTTGATATTTTTCGGACGATAGCCTTTTTAGCTTATTACTGTTCTGAGTATATGCATGCAGCTTACAATATTTCAAAGTATATGTGTTCCTATTTGTAGATCAACTCCATTGTGAAAGTTTTATTTTTTCAGCTAATGGGTTTTTTCTGGTTTCACATGACACTGAAAATGTGTTAAAATATTCCTCTCTATACATTATCGAGAATTCTACCTAAATCTGGAAGCACACAAAGTGAGTAATTGTACTCAAATTTTCTAGGATATTCACATTTCAAAGGAAATACACAATCCGATAGGCAAGATTTTCTGATTATACATGGAACGCACAGTATCTCAATGGTTCCTCTTAATCAAGAATTCTTAGCCGATCGGCATGATCGACCGGAAGCGCATAAAGTGAGTTTTTATTGTACTCATTAGTTCGGGAATGAATTTATTTAATAGTATCATTGAATGTTGATCTTGTATTGCTTTACATGAATCACAATCATTTGACACATCAGTAATTATAAAATCATTGTATACAATAACTCTATGAACATCAGCTGACAGCAAGTGGTCAACTGCAACATCGCCAATAATTGATTTTTACATCAACAAATCGTGTCTTCTACTGTCAATGCTACATGGAATCATGATGCCAACTTAAGTGAATGCAACCTTTTGCTTTTCCATCACGAATTGCGCCTATCGTAACTTTTCATGCATTTTCTCCGAGTTGTTGTGCATTGTGTAACTTAAATATTTGCGCAACATGCAGCCTTTGTGATTCATCATCTGCAGCCTTCGTGACAACAACTTAATCAACATTACTGAGGCCTTTCACCGATAAACATAATACCCAGATATTGATGCTGATCGAGGATGGCAGACTAAATTATAGACCAGTGTTTCTCAACCTCTACTTATCGCGGACTAAGCGCTGACCGCAAGTGAACTATGTGGATTAAGTAGACTCATTTAAATAAATACAGATTATCTTGCGCACCGTCATCTATTTAATAGTGTTGAAATACAGTTTAGCATTTTTGTCTCAAATTCTTTTTCTACATATGATGTGCCGTAAATCTTGTATAAAGAATGATCGCGAGTCATATTAAGTATGTACATAAACGCGATCAGGAACTTCGAATTATGATGGTTGAGTCATCGACAAAGAATCTAGACGCTAATATTTGTGCTATAATTTTACAACAGAATCCCAACTTTCTTTTCCAATTGAAGCACAATTCAACATTGAGCTAGTCATTATATCATCGATTATTTTTTACTAGTTTTTCTATTTATATCATTTCAAGAATTATTCGATGGGGAAGCTCAGCATATCGTCGCCATTTTCCATTGAAACTCTTTTGACAGATCTGCCCGGCTGTATTTAAATAATGGTGAAGTCTTGGTGAATAATCTTTTGAATAATGGTGCCACTTGATTTGATTTCTGCCTTTGATGGCGTGAAACAGCATTTCTCGGTGGTTCGCATCATTCCACAGTGATCGAAATCAATCGCCAGTTTGACTCCATAAAATTGCTTTTCTTTGCCGTCCCGCGATGATAGGAACACAGTGATGCTGTGTTCGGGCCAAATTGTTGTTCATGTAGTACTGCACCACTGACGCATGAGCAACAACATCCAAAAAGCATGACCAGTGCGTCTTTTGTAAGCTGATGACATTCACATCTCGTCTCATCTCCATGCACAGATATCGCTGCTTTAATTTATGCCTAATGGAAACCCGACTTCTATAGTCCGGGAGCTATCACGAAGATGTGCAAGGAAGTATGTTCTACAGCTTTCACAAATCACAATTTTATGTACATCTCTGCTACAAAACAACAACACGTCTGCCTGATCAGATATAGTTATAATGTAAGCAGCCTGAATTGAAAGACCATGTACATGTATTTCCAATGGAGGAGTTGTGACATATTTAAAAGCATGATTTTAATGAGTCATCAGTATTTCTGAATTCTTTTGCAAGTGTTCCTTCAGTGGACTTTCAAAACAAATGAACGCAGCAAGTGTTGCAATTGTAGACAGACATCTTATCCGGAGATGAAATGGCACAGCTTGTTGGAATTTTGTTTGCGATGTTGCCATTATGCACGTCATTATGTTTTCTTGAAATTATATGCCGTTCAGTTCTGTTCATCAATCAGCTTAATGTGAAGCAAAACTGGGCGACAATGAGCCGGTTGGAACCCGGTGATACCCCCACCAATGAGTGGATAGTACTGAATGATATTCAGGGGGACTCAGTACCATGCTTTTAGTATTCTCAACTTCATATGTTTCTGTAGATGCTATTTTTCATTTCAGATGAAAACAATCATCAATTGTAGTCATAAAAATACGATCGAATGCGCTCGGCATCTCAAAAAAGTAATTCAAAGTCGTGTCAGACAAAAGCAACTAATCCTAGCTAAACACTTAATTACCATAGCAAAGTATAGGAATATAGAAAATTGAAATATAATTCATAATGATATACATACATGGGTTGTCATCATAGTGTCATCTTCCTGATAACTCTAAAATCTTTTAATTTCTATGTCAGGTCAACAATCTAATAGATGTTAGCTTAGGCATGGGCTACTATAATACAGCATCTGGACAGAAATCTGATCAGATATCCTTGACCCTTCTGTCATCAAACATCTCAATTTCTTATTATCAATTCAGCAAATGAAACTGCTTAATTAAGAGTTGACTATCATATATCGCCACAAATGTGGACAGAATATGAACAAACAGTCTACTTCTGACTCTATTAACATTCTTGGAGTAGTTTTCGACAAAAATACAAAATGGAAGTCTATATCAACTACATAGCAAAGAGAGCATCACAGCGTATACACCTGCTCAAGACTGTTCGTAAGATTCCTTCGATACGCAAGCAGGATCTCATTCAGATTTATACTCAAATGATTCTTGGTGTGATCGAGTATAATTGCCCGCTGATGGTCGGAATGACAACTTCATCTTCGACAATATTGGAGAAAATACGGAAACGATGCCATCGAATAATATGTGGTACCACCTGTAAACGCGAATGCTTACCCAGTTTAGAAGAAAGAAGACAGCGAAGGGCCTTAAAAGTTTTTCACTCTACGCTAGTGCAAGGACATATGCTCAACAAATTTGCTCCACGCCGATTGACTTATTCAGGGAAGTTTGCTGTGCCACTCTCCCGAACTAAACGTCGGTCTCTTTCGTTCTTCCCCTTTTGTATAAAGTTGTTTAATGCAGCGTAATTACTTTGTCACCACTTTGATTTCCTTAATGATAATTTGACCAAGAAGTGACCTACATGTAGGTACTTTTCTAACTGCTTTTCAAAAGGCTGTCATTCTTAAACTATGCGTCTTTTATGCAAATGAAGTGAGTTCCAAAATGAGAATACACCCAAAAAACGTATGTTACAATTTCTTGGTTATTGAATAAATATTTGCCGAGCAATCCTATTTCAAAAATAGCACTTTTAATTTTTCCGAGGAAAAATATTCTAAAATTAGATGTTTTGTGCATTTGTGAAAAAGTGAGCATTGAAGAAGGTGACTTTATTACGGTACTGATGAAATTTACTGTATTCCTGACCTACATTTGTAATATTTAACGAATACATAGTATATTAAATCCATGACATCTGAAGACCGGTAGAAAAGTACCTACATGTAGGTAATTTTCTATGTATTGGTATCTAGTCAAGATATATTTCTTACTAGCCGTAGTCAGCTTGCTTTTCAATATAAGAACATCGATGATATACCAATAATAAATAATGAAGCCATTTCTTTACCTAAAGCTAATTCATACCTCGCTATAATCGAGCTTTGAATATTTTTCCTGCTTCTTTTCATACGAAAATTAAATTTGCTTCCCATTTTTTTCTGAAGATGGCTCACTGAGATGACTTTTATCTAAAAAATAACATTCTGCGATACAACTTTGCATTTAGGACAGCTGGATTTGCATGTACCTATATTTCTCATCTGAGTTCCAAAGGGTCAAAGGTTACTAAGTATTGTACCTACATGTAGGTAGTTTTCTTATTATGGGGCTGAATATGGATTCCCTTTCGGACTTCGCTGAACTATAGACTTCTTTCTTCACTTTCTTCCTCAAGTCTACATGAGAGAGGTGATGATACCATCCACGAATCGTCACGCCGGACAATCAGATAACACTTTTCGAGAATTGACATTCTCAGCTGCTCCATTTCTTCGGACTTCTCTACTCAATGGAGTCTTATCAGCTGCCAGAAAGACGAATGTACTGGAGAGAAGATGATAACGGACTATTCAAAGGATTAAATTATGGTAAGATAATGAGACGAAAGCGATATCATGAAGTACTTGCAGTTCTCATCAAATGAAAATAGAGACCAACAAATACTTGATTTCTTGGAGGCAGTGAACAAACGTCTCAAGGAAGCAGTGATAGCTGGAGATTATCTCTGCGTCGACGAGAGTATGGTGAAGTCATTTCACCATGACCTAAAGGGCAAAATGAAAATCATCAGAAAACCTCGACCAATCGGTAATGAATTGAAAACCACTTGTGATGCTCGTTCCAAGATCGTGTTACACATCGAGTTATGCGAAGGGAAGGATATCATGGGAGACAAGGAGTACGTCAAAGAGTTTGGATCAACTACAGCATGCACCCTTAGGTTGACTAGTCCTTGGAAAGCTACTGGCAGGATCGTAGTTGGCGATTCGTGATTCGGCTCTGTGAAGAGTGCCGTGCAGCTATATTTGATCAATGGTTTGTACAGTATTATGTTAGTCAAGACTGCCCATCGTTTATATCCGCGAGAACTCCTGAATCGAAACTTAAATAGAGGGGAATGGATGTCGGCCACGTCAGCAGTAGAAAACGTCGCTCTGCTTGCAGTTAAGTTCCAAGATTTAAAAGAAAAGCAATTTATTTCTACATGCTCAACAAGCACTGCCGGGCTATCAAGGACGACGAAACGCGGCGACATCATTTCAAGACCCAAAGTTGCTGAAGATTACTTGAATTATTCAGCTGGTATTGACATACATAACCATGTCAGGACGGGGTCAGTTGCGGTCTCGAAGATTCATGGAAAACTAAGAGTCCCCACTATCGTCAATTTGCTGGTATAACCGGCTTCCTGTTCACTAATGCTTTCCTTGCGAAGCAGTACTTTCGTGTACCAACTCTGAAGCACTGCTCGTTCAAAATGGACTTGGCAAACGCATTAGTCAGTTACCAAGATTTTCAATCGACAGCAAATAGGCCAATAACACGTCCACGAGTCTCCGTCGATCAGCAAGATGTCCAATGTGTCCACGTTCTTCAAAAATTCACTCCCGTGGGAAAGCGCCATCAAAAATTTTGCTTTTATTGCCAGCATGGACGAGCGACTCCAAGCAGAATAAAGACCAGGTAAGATGCACTCACTAACAATAACTGCTTTTAATATGCAATAGGGATGTCCATTTTCAGCTATTACTGCGATCTCTGTGGCCCCAACTACCCCATCTGTGCTCCGACTACACGTGATTGCTGGGCCCTACACGTTCAAAAAGGAATGCCGCTGAAAAGACGCTTCCATCAAGATTTGATTGAAATTAGATTGAATGTGACTTGTTTATGTAGTTTCAGTATGCTACATGAATAAGCATCGTGTCTGTTAGAGATATTCTGGCTCTTACTTGTGAATCAATGATAATACCGTTTTGTTAGCAGCCTATGTCTTTTCAGTTAATTTTTGTATAGGCCTTAGCCTAACTAAACATAGTTGATAAAATAATCTTTGCCTTAAGTTATGAATGAATAAGCATAAGGAATCATAAAATTTATTGTTATCTTTTGAATCTAGCTTTTTTAATAAGCGCTTTTAAGTGAAATTTTGGCTTCCCAATCCATAGTTGTATTTTGAATGATTGTCCAGCAGTAGCCATGCATTATATTATATATCAATTTGTCCAAAAATTCTTAAGAACAAAAGTACCTACATGTAGGTCATTTTCTAAAATTTGAACTATTTTGTTCAATTTGGATATTGGGCTTCATGATAAGAATATTTGATATAAGAGCTATGTAGATGATATCAGCTTGTTAAAATAAGTGAGAAACGTACCTTAGAAAGGATATTTTGATAAGGAAGCTAAGAGAAACGATGATTTGGTTAAAAAGGTTGTCACTCCATCTCATATTTCAGTTCTATGTCTATAGCTTAAGATGAAATAAATGAATCTATACTCAAATGGTTGCTCTACATTTGTCCTCATCAAAATTACAACACTAAATATTTTCAGGATTATCAGCCTATAGGCTAAAAATGTTAAAGAGTTAAAATGGCCTACATGTAGGTACATTTCAGTCGAAGTCTTCCAGATGCTCCATAAAGTTGTAACTTGGATTCCAGACCAATTGAATGGTACAGTAATATTGTCCATTCTTTGTGTTATTGCTCAACGCGAAAAATTCCACCTCACCGGTATTTTAAATGATGGTTTTACTCTCAAGCATATTTAGTCCTCATAAAACTCATCAGTTATTTTCCATGAACTGCTAGTAATCGCCTCTTGGGAACCATGTAAGGTAAACAATATGTCGCAATATTAATCTGGAAGGCTTTGTGAAACAGATGGTGTGATTTTTGCAAATCTCAGCGCTGTAGTTTGTGATATAACGCTATTGAGAAAACAGTTGGTTTTGTGAAAGTTTTGACAAATTTCCACTTTTTTGTTTCGATTTAACTTCATCTATTTACAAATGAGATGAAGTATGAAAATTTCAAACACATTTTCTGAATTGTTTGATCGTTATCTTTTCAGTGGTATAAGTTGTTACACACTCGAGCAATTCTATCAACACGAAAATTGTTGAAGAGTGAGATCAATAGAAAAGTACCTACATGTAGGCATTTATACCTACATGTAGGTACTTGGTCAAATTATCATTAATGTATAGAATACGATGAATGTTTCTTGCACTGCATGACTATCATTCAAAATATAAGCGATTTGTTATTATTATTATTAAATCAACCATTGATTACATACTTCCCTTATTATGTAGACTCACAGATGCTTCCTCTGATGAAGATATTGCTCTGTCATCCCACAAAACGAGCACCAAAGAAGATGGAGATAATTGGAAACGCCCCTTTCGTCTTTTAATTAATGTGCTGGCAAAAACTCTATTCTATGTTGATAACGATTCAGAATGTTTTATAGCCAGACACAATTTTATCCACTTGTAATGCATGGAATTTTCAATCCATTTAGCTATTATGAAATACAAGCTGTGATCCGGTAGACGTTCAATGAAAGTTTCAGATAATGCGACCCACAGGTAGTGATGTAAATGGAAAATTTTCCTCTTTAGGAGAATTTTGAAATTTTTTCGGTGATTGATGTTTTGCCTTAAATCGTTGTTGCAGACTTATTATAGTCGTTCGAAAAGACTGTGATATTCAAAGACCGAAAACCTCCCTATCCCCTATGTTAACTTTTGGATCCAATTCCACCTTTTCCATGTCTATTTCAGATCTTTCCAAATGAATTTCAGACGTTAGATGCATTTCATATTTCTCTAATTGAATTTCAGATATATGTCAGAAACTCAACTTTGAAAAGATCTTAAATTCAATTGGAGAATCTTAAATTCATCTGGAAATGTATGAAATTCATTTGGACAGATCTGAAATCGATTTGGAACTATCTGAAATAGAAATGGATCATGTCCTCAACAAAGATATCGGACAATTTCCAGTGTGCGCCAAGCTATTCTTGTACTCATCACAGGTATCTTTAGCAGTGGCGTCTTCTCCGTACCTACGAGGCCTTCGGCGCATCGTCAAAAATAATTTACCAACATAACATTTATAAAAATGAAGTGTCAATTTAATTAGATTTCTATTAAATTCGATAGTTTCTCGTGATAGCTGTGCACAGCTTTCCGTCTCAAAATCAGACGCTCAACCTCAGAGTCAACAGTTCTGCAGCGCGTGCTCGAATCACAGCTGTTTTCTTCGAACAATTCGACACACACGCTAGTCGTGTGTTCAGACGGAGTATTGATGCTCAGACAGAGAGAAAGAGAGTTGTGTGCGTGTGATGCAGCAACCACACGCGCCCGCGACAATATTGGCTTTCCCGATAGACATGCCTTGCCCTCTCCAATTTTTCATAAAATCATGCCGATGAAAGTTGAATTAAAACCATGAAATTTCAGCAACGACAGCACAATAAGATCTCGACTTTTTCATGAAGACTTCCATTGTAATACGGCTCATGAAATTCCCTTGCAAATTAGCTTTATTTCCTGATAGCTAAGATCATGGTTAAGATTTCATTCCTGTTGATATCCAACATCATAGAGTAGATATCCCTACTCTATGTCCAACATGTTTCATGCTACTTATAAAGCGGTTCATCTCGGTAGTATAAAAATTTGCAAAATTTTGACTTTTCTAAAACTGATCAAATAATGTTTGGACCACGGGAACGTAATCTCTAAAAAACTGAATCTTTTCATATAAAATTTTCACTGTATACAGATACTTCCTTGAGTCGAAACTCTATTTATGTATCCCTACTCTATGATGCTAACGACGATTGATATGCCACTGACGGCAAAGTAATGTTAAAAAAATCCGCGGACGGGATTCGCACTGCTATACGATTATTTCGCTACAAATTATGACACAAAATTCAATTTTCCAAAATTTTCCATTTTTCACGATCGTTCTAATTGAAATATGAGTTTTATACCAATTCTATTGGTGTGTCTCTCTCGGCTGTGGTAGTAAGCGCACAAATTATATAAGGTCTATGACAAAAAAACAAAATTTTCCAATATTTGACAAAATTTTGATTCAGAATTTCTGCAATTTTTCATCACTACCGATAGGTGCGACCTGCTCGATAATCGACCTGTAGCATTATGTAGCATCAATGCACATGCACTACTTTGTCATGAATATGTCGTCTAATCAAAATAATTTGTGAGAACCAGCGAGAACGATTCATTCATTATTCGTTCGTTGGCTAGATGTTCTGTGACTAATTCATCATTAGAATAAGCCACTGTAATTCAATGAGTGCCAAAAATTGTCAAAGCAACGATCATACTATGCGAGCTGTGTCGAGGAGCATCTTGTTCTCTTCCTATAATCTTCACTCTTTTGGCAACTGCCAAGGGCTCGTTAAAACTAGTCAACAATTATTTTTGTATAATTTAAGGCGGGAGCACTTATTTTGAATCAAGGTCAATAGTCGAGCATAGTTCTTGAAGCTGAGTTCTTGTAGTCTTCGCAATTGTATAATTTTTTCGACTAACAAGTCCATGGTCTTCAAGCAAGTATCCTGTTTGAAGACCACCACACATACACGAACTTCCTACCTATCAATATTCGCTATTGCTCTCAACAGACAGCAGTGTTTTCCTGGAACTCGGATGTTGATACCCTTTTAGCCATCTTTTTTTACTCCCTTCCTCAATCATCGGAAGCATGAATGTTGCCAGCGTATCTTTTTTTGTCTGTAACTGAAAATGAGTGATGTGATGCTCAGCATGAGAGAATTTTTCTGAGTGATCATCTCGATTTTCATAAGAACTGTGCAGGATGATGCTATTTAGTACATTTTATTCCATCGGAAACCTACTCATGCGGCTTCAACTTGAAATCTTTCCGTTTTGAACTAGACCTAGGTGTTCTTATCATTTTTGACGTCTACGTTTTAGCGTCGTCCGTTCAATGCAACTATTATGACCGTGCTAGTCATGCATAGGTCCGCATGTGAGAAAACGCGATGAATTTGATCACTGTAAAATGTGAGAAACATGGTTGAAGAGTGAAGGGGAAATGTGACAAAAGTAACTTTTTCAGAAGGCATATTTGCAATTACATGCGATTACACGCCACGCGGATGTGGGAGAAATTTCTTTGGATACATTTCAATACTTAGTTTCCTATTAGGCCTATGCCCCGCATCTCATGCAACTCGTCACAGCAAGATATTGCATGAGATCTGACGGATTTGCTTGGATGTCTGCAATCAACGTATTTTGTTCTCCAAGGTTGACGATCAGAAGGCAACAGCATCGTTACACCTATTTCCATTTTCTTCACTTGTAAATTATTCAGGGCCCAACAATTGCGCAGCCTTTATTGAGATGCCCATAATTTGAACACAACGCATGAGAACAGAAGATAGCTGTTGCAAAATTCTTATTTGATACTAATACCAAACCGGTTTCATTGGAACACGTAATCCTGTTTTTCTACTGATTTGAGTTCAATCTCCGCATTCGTTCTGATCAACAATTTTCTCATCTGCAGTCCTTGAGGCTTGAGATCTCGTAAATCCAGAACGGTACGACTACTACATTTTTTCTGAAAGTCGGCTTTCATTCGATCAGTAGTGACGATCAATCTATCAGGGAAGACGTCCAAACTCTGGACGGACAGTACATGTACGGCACCTACGGTATGAATGAAGTCTTTAAGGAGGTTATCTTGTGTCGCGATGAATACTCCAACACAACTTCGGTTGACTTCATAGCGTGCGGACGGAAGTTCCTTCTTCTCGTGACGTTTAGTCCACCCCGGTTCACAAATCATCAAATTTCGCCTGTTTTTCCCAACAATTTTCGGACTTCTTTGTATCACAAGAATCCTCCTGAACTGCTCCAGCCAATGTTTCTGTTTTCTTTCAACGTTGTTCGTCATTGCCACCGTTATTGCTCAATTATCGCTCAATTACCGAGACTCATATTCAATGGCCATTACTCAGCAATGCGGGGATATCCCACCTGTCTTCTGCGACCACATCTGATTGCGCAATCTACGTCGCCCCTGCCTCTCCTATACACTTTCCTTGTCCTCGTCTCTACTTTCCTGCTTCCCGTGTGATTACATCACAATGACTTCATCACCTCGTCTGCACTATTCACGTTCCCAAATCCTCAGCTTCGGCTTGACTATCCCATTCCCCGTGTACAAAGAAGAGCCTTGTTCTATCATAGGATTCTTATCAGAACTCCGAAGTCAAATCCCAAGAAATGTGACGATCTACATGAGGATGTGTCATCTCGAAAGCCAAAACTGCTGACTAAGCCCACACCCTCCGTTATGTTATTTAACGCCAGGTCCGTCTTCAACAAAATTGATGAACTGAGACTTCGAGCTTCCAAGTTCACTCCCGACGTTATCTGCATTACCGAAACATGGCTCGACAGCAGTATTGACAGTGAATCAATCTCCATCCCCAATTATCATCTGGTGAGATCTGACCGTGACTGTCACGGTGGTGGTGTAGCCATCTACTGCAAATGTCATTTTTCTCGTATTGCAAGTCCTACTAGCAGTGTTGATGGTCTGAAGTCGAGTATTTTGTGCTTCTACTTGTACGAATTTGACGTCCATGTTTGTGTCTTGTATCATCCATACTGGGGAAATGTTAATTATCATGATATAGTGATAGACTCTCTTCAATCGCTGGTAGACAACCTTTCGTCCAAACATGTTATCTTAACAGGAGATGTGAATGACCTGCGTCATAAATTGTGTGACTTTTTTGTTTTGAACAACATGAAGCAACTTGTCCAATTTCCTACTAGAGGAAAAAATGTTTTGGATATTTTTGCCTCAAGCCAGCCCCTCAGATTTTAACATCCTCTCCTCCTCTCCCCCATTGGTAGATCTGATCATAAAGGTATCTTTGTGAAAACTGTCGCTAACAAACCTGTTACTGTCACTAAGGTCAAAGTTAGGTCTTTCTCTCCCGCCTCCTTTGCTCAGTGCTATAGTGTCCTTCTGTCAATTGATTGGAACGCCTGTTGTCTTGATTTTGATGATATCAATGAAGCTATTGACGCCTTACAGTTTCTTCTTCTACAATTGTATCACTTATTCTTTCCGGAAAAAACAGTTAGGATGAGAAGTTCTGATCCGTCTTGGCTTACTCCATCTCTTAAAGCCATTTCAGATGCTAGAGATAGGGCTCTCTCCCGTGGCAATTATCCCAAGTACCTGTGTCTTAGAGAAAAATTTCTTTCAGAAGTGAAAAAATCCAAAATGAATCAATTCCGTAGAATGAAGTCCTCTTCCCCTGCTGATAGCTGGAAAGTTATTAATGCGCAGATTAAGAACCGGCATGGATCTTCTAACATCGACTATAACAAGGCCGTCGAACTCAATGAAGATTTTCAATCCTTCTTCTCTGATCCTGACGTCGACTCCTTTCTTGAGGATAGGCCTTCTACTCCTACCCACATCCCCCTAATTCCCGAGACTAAAATTTCTGAATTGATAAGATCGTCCAAGTCGAATTCAGTCGGACCTGATGGTATTCCAGGATTCTTTTACAGAAAATTCCGCGATGTCTTGGTTGCGCCCTTGACCGTTCTATTTAACAGATGCCTTCAATCTGGTACCTTTCCCACTACCTGGAAATTGGCTAATGTCCTCCCTCTTCCGAAAGGCAATGGTGAATTCAGACCAATTTCGATCTTGCCTTTCCTCAGTAAAGTGCTTGAGCGCCTAATTCGTGATCACCTGCTTTTACCGTCTATTTGTTCTTTTGACTCACGGCAGTTTGGGTTCATTCCTAATTCGTTTGGGGGATGCACTAACGCTCTTCTCAGTCTTCGTTTGACTATTCTGCAACATCTCAGCGCCAAGTCCTCCAACTCTTGCAAAATTCTCGCAGTAGACTTCAGAAAGGCCTTCGATTCGTTGAGTCACCTATCTGTTCTGAACACCCTTGTGACTGTTTTTCAATGCAATCCTTATATCGTTTCTATGATTCAGTCCTTTTTGAAAGATCGTTTTCAGAGGGTCGCTACCAATGGTGTACAAGCTTCGTGGAAAGCTGTTTCCAGCGGAGTCCCTCAAGGGTCTATCTTGGGGCCTCTGTTGTTTGTCATGTACATTAATGATCTTCCTCATCTGACAAATACCAAAATCATAGCTTACGCGGACGACATATCTCTCGTTCACCTGTCAGAATCGTCTTCCTCTTCTGTCTTTCAAGATGACATTGATATTTTTGTCGAGTGGGCTCAGAATAAGAAACTCCGCATCAATGAAGCAAAAACCAAGAGTCTCACTATTTCAGGCAGACCGACCTCTTCCTCTCCCACTCATATTCATGTGAATGGCACTGTCATTGAAGATGTTCCTTCTCTCAAAATTTTGGGAATGTTTTTCTCCTCCGATAACAAATGGGACGATCAATTTGATTTCCTGTACAAAAAATGTTGCCGGTCCCTATCATTAGTTAGACGGATTTGGTATAACTGTGGGCAAGGCGATATTGTTTGGCAGGCCTACGTTGGTCTTGTTTTTACCCATATTTCTTTCTGCTGGCCCGTTATTTGCGACCTAAAGAAGTCCCATGTGAAAAAACTTGAACGACTTGATCGCGTCGCTCGTCGTTGGGCCAATAACAATTTTAAATGTGATTTTCATCAAATGCTTGATAACATCTGTACACGACTGATTCGTAAAGTTTCTAGGTTTTCTGCATGCCATCCTTTATCTGAATTTTTCATTGTCAGATCCACTGATTCCCAAATCAGATCTCGGAGAAAATTGTTATGCTTTCAACGGAGATCGTCTGTTTACAACAATTCATTTATAAAGTATTCGAAATTTTCATGATTTGTGAACCATGCCATATACCGCTCGTTGTATTGGTGAATAAAGTCTCTTTATTATTATTATTATTATTATTATATATCAGAGTTTTTACAAATCGATGAAATTCAAGTGATGAAGAGGAGGAGGAGGAATGCCTGTTGTGCGATTCAGAACTTAACAGTAACGAGAGGCTCACTAATGCGCTCTGCGCTTGCAAGTCTGGGTACATGCTGCAGACTGTTGATCGATGCAGTTTCTAGCTTATGTAGCCTTGAAGTCAAAGGTCTCGAAGACGCGACTCTAACATCGATTGACTCGTTTCTGACAACATCAATTATATTCTAGACGATCGCGTAACTTTACATTTTATTCTCAACATCACTCGATGAGGGGTTTCGTAGGAGAAGAGTTACCAGCAATTGTTTATTTCTTTCTGCTGCATTTTCATAATCATGCAAGACGCAGCTGGGACCATTGTACTAAAATATTTTGGGGAAGATGGAATCTTGTGTAATTCTGACCTGCCTTCGCTGGGAGAAGACCTGAACCACTCCCAAATCCCAAGAAGTTAAGTTGACTTTTCATAGTTCAATTCATGATGAAAAGTTATTTCTGCAGACTTAGCAATTACTATTTGTGGTCTGCAATTAATCTGCGAGATTTGCCAATAACTATTTGTGGTCTTTAAGAGTACATCACAATCACTTTAGTAGGCCTACTTATGAAATATTCTTTATTTGCAATCTAGACGTAGCATGCAATGTAAGAGACCTGCGAAGAAATTCTTGCAAATGTACTAGCAAGATCTCATATCTATGTCAGGGAAGCTGCCGGTGGAAGTGCTAGTAGCCCATCTACACTATTTAACCTTCGTGTCATTTTGTAACATAAGCAGGGTTTATGTCGGATTTTATTTTTCTACGTTTTCCCGTTTTCTTTCATCAATCAAGGTATTAAAATATTGTCGGTCGGCGACGGCTTACGTGAGCTTAAAATTTATCGAAAGTCTAGGCATGTACTTTCCTGCGGAGCATAACATTTTCTTGCACATTATTTTGTCAATTTCGGTTCATCGTGCACGAATTGCCTGAATTTTCTGAAGAACTATAGATGAATACAGAGCAACCAATGCCTTGGAATTTGTAAATGTGTGGAAACTCCTAGTGAGATCGAGTTCATAACCATCCTCATACTATCACACCAAAATCCACCAGCCATCAAAGTCATTCACAGTGGGCAATTGTGGTTGTTTCGAATCTCAGTATTGTGGAAAGTACATGCAGCCCTATATACGTGTATGCGCAAATCAATCATAGAGCCAAGAGCAGAAGCTTTATCCGCTACTCAGTCACAGGCACGTGTCATTTAAGTCAGTAACTCCAGTGGAATCCATGTAAAACTGCATAAGCTGTATTTATTAGCCCATAATTCGATCTCAAGAACATAAAGCACAATTTATTATGGCCGATCTATTATCAAAAATCTCTGTAGAAATCACAAGTTATTTGCTATCATTCTGCATTGTAGGCTCGATGTTATCTGTTCCATCATTAGAATCCTGCTGATCTCCTCGTCTGATAGCAATTTTTTCCATTATGGGTTTTCACACTATTTACCACAAAACTTTGGGTCAAGGTGTTGAGAAGCTGATGAATAGGAAATAAATGGGTGAAATGTATTGGCAGTTGAAACTACGGTCATCCGCTTTTAAATGTTCGCATTGCATTTGGAGGCAGAAATGATAGCTAGTTTAAAGAAGATCATTAGAGACACATGTTCAGTAATCCAAAACGGCGATGAAAACGGTGAAAAATTTGCTCGAAGCGAAGGCTACTCAAAATAGGGAGTAGTTGGAGCATTTCGGAGTTACTGGTAATACTGTAGGTGGCTAACATGAATGCTTATATCTGAAAAAGAGTATACTATTACAGACATGTCAGAAAAGTGCTATGTGAAGTGGCATGACTCATTGAGTAATTGAAAGATAGCTCTGATCACTTATTCATTTTTTACCGGTAACGTTAGAGAAAATGAGAGATTAGTTGTATTTTAATGTGAAAAAATGTGAGAAATTTGTTTGTTTGATGTGATAAATAGGCTATCTTAGCGGACCATCGCCTAATTTTCTCTTGCAGAGTGTGGATTAGGCCTTTATAACTCATTACTAAAGCCCTACCATAATTTATGTAATATACAGCAATCCAAGCAGAAAGTTGTTCACTGAGAGAGCCTTGATTCTATAGTTCTAAGCACATGTATTTATAAGTAAGGATCGCTTATAGGCAACTGTGAAGCACATCAGGCGCATAGCGTACCTTCCATGTTAGCCTACCGTTTTTTGATCTCATCCCATTCATTTGTGCTCAGTGTTTAGCAATATTCCATTGTTCATATTTTTAGTCCGGCTTTTCTCGACTAAGATTCTAACCTAGCCCTCCTGGACACAAAGTGAAGGCTGTACCACAAGGCCGCTACACTGATGTCAACTGCAAACCATGTTCAGCTCACCGATTAGTAAATTCTTCTGAAATTCATAAAATAATGACTATATGTCTATATAAATAACATATGGCGTATTGCTTGCATATGCTGCGAAATATTTAGACAGTGATCATCAGTCGTCCGATATTAGCCGATGTTAATTGTTAATGATTTGTTTCTTCATGAATATTCAAATCTTCATACACTTCTGCAATTCAATAGAAGTTAGTTCAGCCAGACAAGTGCTCATAATCAGGGTGCATAACGTCTGGAAAACTTGGAAAGTCAGGGAAAATGGAATTTGACTTCATGTAGATAATCATTCTCTTCATTTTCAGAAGATGTTCCTAGAATGATGTGAAATATTTCTCCAGCTTATAAGAAACAGTAGACTCATTCAAGACTCATAATTTTGCATTTTCAGAACTTCAATTCCGCAGGTTTGTATTTCATTGGAGGAATTGTTGGTACGCTATCAATTGATCGGACGAAACATGACAGATTCTCTCTTGCACCGTTTTGCTAAACCGACTGCTACCCGTCATCTCTCTACACGATTAAACGTTTCTTGAGGTTCCTTAAGGGAATTTGCTTGATTTAAAATACATCGATGTTGGCTTTGCTGCTAGGTCGACGCTGAAACTCGTTTCAGAGAACTGGAAATCGATTTTTTGGATTCCTTGCAAGATATATTGAAAGAATTATAGAAGCGATGCCCCAACAAATATGATGTTGAGAGCTCTGGTTGACATGATCCTCTGATCATGACGTCTGATTGGAACCGGAAGCTCACCTTACTGAATCTGGTATTGGAGGAGATGACAGCACGAAAATGGATGTGTCGATTGGAAGCTGATCGCGCAAAAGATCGGTATATTTTACTGACCATCAGCCATTTCTTACCTCAGCCTGTTAAACGTAGACCCGACTGACTTGATGATTAATTGATTCCTTATTTGCGAGAGAATCCGTCAAATTCGCAATGATGGAACTTTGCTCGCATTGTTCTCCGTATGATTCACGACCAGGTTGCAGTTGAACGAGGGTTCTCGATAAATAAGGATTTGATAATGAAAAATACGAAAAATTGCTCACTTATATCTCAGAATAATTAAGGAAAACATGCGAGCCATCTATAACGGTGAAGCCAAGCAATTTGAGGTCTAAAAAATGATTTTGTCGAGAAACGCAACAGCTCGATACGGAGAAGCCTGAAAGGAGAGGAGGACCTGAAAATGAACGAATTGGTGGCAAATGACCGTATCGAAAGAAAAAGGAAAGGGGCAGAAGTAAAAGATAGAGAAGAACTCAAGTTCTGTTGTTGAAGAGGAACTGTTGTTGGAGGTTCTCGGAGAATCTAAGTGATAATTGTCATTTTGAACTAAAAGTATATCTGTGTCATCAGGTGACCTCGAGTGATCCTTTCGACCTGCTGGATTCGTCGTTAAATGACATTTTGTAATCATATATCATGTTCAATGTTGGTCACGTGACCGTTAGGATTCAGCTCAATTTTCGATCAAGATTGAAGTCAAAAAATCATTTGAGCCCACGCATTGATGCTAGAGGCAAAAGCATGAAAAAAGCATTTTCGTGAAGCACTCCAATTTGCATAATATGTCCTGTTGTCATACATGGGATCAGGTAGAATCCATGATCATGTCAATTACTAGGTATCCCGCCTTCAGTTTAATCCATTGATAAGTTCACTTATGTAATCTGAAGCTTCAGTTATGATCGTTTTAGGCCTCGTCTGAATTTCGATAGATCATAAATTTTTGTTTTGTAATTTTGAGATTGAGATTTGTAGGTCGGAGGATGGACTTATTTCTCTCCGGCTCTGTATTTTCGATGGAAACCAGATTTTGCTCAACATCATTTGTGCGTGTGCATAATAAGGCATATCAATCTCTTGGAGGATGCTATGAATTAACTTTCAGAATTACACATGAAAATACGCAGTTCATTTTAGCACTTCAAATGAAGGTGGTCGAGGGAATTCGGTTCCCTTATAAAAAAATATGGACAGTCTAATTAAACGCCATGGTCCATGTATCATATTATGTGTTTCGAATGTTGGCTGCATATTGCAATTTAACATAAAAGATTTGTTAAGATTCAAATTTTGACTGCATGGGTAACCATGCATTGATGCTTCATAGTTCCATTGCCACTGTCCTGGAATCTTCATTATTTTTGTCCTTAGGTATTCATTCTTTTACATTTTAGCTTCCGTGTAAAAACATGCGTGTAATATTGCAATATGAATTCGCTATAAAATCGTCATATATTCTCCCAGATATAAAGTTACTCAGATGAGTAAGGCCAGATGCACAAAATCAAGCTAAGCTGATGATCGGTATTTCTGGAAATGAAGGAATCCTGACGATTTTGATGCGGAACTTGACGAAAGGCCTTGAGATGCAGCCTTCGATATAAAAGTTATTTGTAAAAAGAATATATTCGAATTCATTCATGATCCATATTTGTATTGTATAAGTTTTGGCTCCCATTCCGTGCAGACATGACTGAGGCGCGAACAAGTCGAACCGTCCAGCTGGTAGTTTTGTTTTGTAACTTGTAAATTTCTGATGCTTGAAGAATTTTTCTGTTAATACGAGCAGTGAAAGTAGGCCGATTAGAACTTGCTTGTAGAAATTCTGCCTACCGGTGCATTATTTTTAGCATATTATTTTACCATATTCAAGAAATATATTGGTTATATTGGTGTTCGTTTTCTTTTTTATTTGTATACATCATAGGCAGCAATTGCGATTAATTTTATAAAAACCACATGTACAGTTGCATAGTGTAGGTATGTGCCATCGTTTTGAATTAATCTTCACATACTATACTGAAAGATGCAAGCAATCTAATTCTGTTGGCTGCAGGTTAAAGAACATTCTACTAGATTTTAAAAATATTCTACTTGTTATACTCCCAAAAGGCCAAAGTTTTTTCGCCTGTAGTGCTTTATAAAGCGTAATAATTCTACTAGTTATACTTCCAAACGGCTAGAAGTTTCGCAAGCGGCGTTTTATAAAACACAAATTCTACTAGTTATCTGCGACGTTTTAAAAAAACATAAAACTTCTACTAGTTATACTCTCAAAGGGCTGGAGGTTTCGCCTCAATATGGTTGAGCTCTAATTAATTATCTGTGATCTTAGTGCATTAACAATACATTATATTTTTAGTCGCAGCATAGGGTCTATACTTTGTATGACTTCTATACTTTGTATAGGGTCTATACTTTCATGACTATTTGAAATTGACTCTTGAATTACTTGTAATCCATCAAAGCTGAAAACGGACCCTAGAAAATGAAAGTAGCGTATGGTCCCTCTAGAAGAGATCGTTCGGATTTTTTCCTCCGGCGTTCTCATCCCTGTAAATAGCACAAAATGGGCCCTAGGTGTCTTTAAAAAGTTTCAGTAGATGTCAGCAACTTTTTAGCTAGTGTTGTGCGTTCACCAGCATTTCCGAGCATTTCCCGGCGACATTAAGCTATTTTTATGTAGTTGGCTTTGACATGGTAAGGTAACCAGCTGTCTTTATGTAGAGATATGCCGAAGTGCATTTTTTTCGTACCATTTACATTAGATGTTATTTTTACTTATCCCAATGCCAACATCTAAAAAATTCGAAAAGTATCATTATGGACTTTTATCGTAAACATGTCTGGGGACACCGAATTGACCACTTAGTTGATAATATTGACAATACGAGCGTTCGTTTTAGATGGGACAATGATGTCATCTATTCATCTCATTCTCTATTACGTCATATTTTTTTTTAGAATTTCAAAGGCTTTTTACTCTAGGTGTTACATGTAGATTGATTGTGGCGAATGGTGGCGAGAATCGAGCTCCCATCGGACTGTGTGTCCAGATTCATTATCAGAAGTTATTTCAAATAGAATCACGCTGAAATATAAAAAAGTGGTTCCGTTGGGTAGCTCCGCCAACTTCACACACATATATGAATATGTTGCGACATTGCCATTTTTTAGCTGTATTGTGAAACATGAATTTTATATTTGTGATCAGCGCAACAAATTCGATCAGGTAGTGACGTAATAAAGCTGATTTACCTATGAGCGAAATTAAGAACTCTAGCGAAACTCCGCTAACTTCACAACGGAACCACTTTTATTTGTAAACTTGAATTTCTCAAGCACTACTGTGAAAGAGAATTTGCCAATTCTCTCAATGTGTTTTCTAATTTGCTTCATTTATGTTTGTTGTCTGCGAAGTCGTGTGGCTGTAAATGTCTTCATACCTTGCATGCATGTATATTTGTTATTGTTATCATTTCAGAGATGCGATGTTCATGTATTTGAAATCCTTTTTCAGAATGAATGAATGGTTGCTCAAGAATTCTTCGATTTAATTGTAAAATTTCATCCTGCCAAGTCTGTAGGTGCAGAGGATTTCGGGGACCGCTTCAATTACTATTTTACCGTTATAATTTTGTTGCTTAGTACGCTAGTTGTAACAGTGAAGCAATATGTTCTACGACCAATCACGTGTTACATTGCAACCAATCCCGGAGGTCACAACTTCCTTAGTTACACTGAAAACTATTGTTGGATTCATGGTACTCATCCCATAAGGACAAACAGTCATCTTCCAATGGTTCAAAATCAGTGGAAATCGATTGAACAGAGCAAAGTCGGTAAGTTTTCAATATTGTCATGAACATTGCTTTATATTGCAAATAGGGTGCATTCTTTATACTCAAAATATCTCAAGGATATGAAGCCCATTCGAAGCTTCAGAAATGAAATGTGAAATGCAGTTTCATAGAAAAGCTAGGCTTGAATGAAGAATACGCTCCCTTATGCCAAATTTATCCATCATCAAAGGATTGAAGCTAAAGATGTACAGAAGAAAGCAGAAAATGTATGTAGAATTACTAAGCAATAATTGAGCCGTAAAAACTGAGAGCCTATCAGATGAAAGGTAGTGAAATAGGAAAATGGAAAAAGAAACTTCAGGATGAATGAAGTATGTTTACGAAACAACTCTCAATATTACTACTAATGAGACTAAAACATAAGTGTTTAAAAATACGATAATGTTTCAAACAAGCAACTTAGACCGCCTCCATTTACGCTCATTTTAACATCAAAGACACCGTGCCCGAATTTATGAAACATCGTCGCTTGACTTGGTTTGGTCACGCTCTTCGAATGGGCTCGAGCCGAATTCCATATCAGCTGCTATGGTCCATGAACAACGGCCAGGCTGGCAGCGAAAACGGGGCAGACAGAAGATGACATGGAAACGACGGCTTCATCAAGAGACCAAGCACCTGACGAACCACATCAGGTACCATCGCGGTAGATCAAGTGACTGGCTGGCTACAGGAACCGAATGGGTTAAATATATGGAAGAGCTGGCAGACGACCGCCAACAGTGGAGGAGAATTGTGTCTACGGATCATTGCCAGGATTGACAAGACGTCAAGTCCTGTTATTAAGTCAAGTTAAATCAAAGTCTTAGACCGTAAAACCTCCAAAAGATTGCTATGGCTCGATGCTTCGTATTGAGTCGCTCAGCCATCATACTATAGCTGCTTATGCAGAGATCCAGCTACCGGTTTCTAGCATACCAAGCAAATTTTAGTGTGTCAGCTTGCTCTGTCAAACAGACCACCTTTAATTGTTATTAGGCACTGGCAGTTGCCTCGTGGCATCTACCTCAGGCGACAACGTGTCCATCGCAGTCACTTACAACACGCATGCTTCTGTCATCTCCTGTTCAAAGTTGCTCATGATTAATTCCAATGATTATGCACGTAAACGTACATATTGCATCTAAGGCAATATGCAATATTCAAATATAGCTTTAATTCTTCTGTCTCATTTCAAATACTGATTGCCCTTGGGAGAGCAGATGGAGCGTTCCCACCGGCAGACATCAGTGGTTCCAGAATATTGAACTAGCTCGACTTGTATTTCACAGTCAAGCTTAACCTGAACATAGGTAGGACCTCTTTTATTCCATTTAACATTTTCACTCGGCAATCACATGATCCTTTCAAAAGCCATCCAACTGGTCAGTTATCAGCGGCATTAATAGTAAAAATAATAGTTATTCTGACGTAAGGAAAATATACCCTGACGTGAATATAAATCATTATGCTGATTTTAAAAAGATATCAAGTTAGAAAATTTTGAAGAGCTTTACAATGACTCGATTAAGTTAGTTTTGAGCATGTGATCATGTATGAAGAAAGTACGTGTACCTGTTGAAATATTTGATAAACTGAATTCCGGAATTTCCGAAGTTGTCTCAATCGATTATCATTCCAGTTATCAAAGACAAAAATCAAGTCTGTATGCAATTCTCTCTAACTTTATGCACTCCGCAGTAATATTGCTGACACACTATTGCTGAATGTATTTTACTTTTGAAATCTTTCGTGGAACAGAATGTCTTCTGCCTAGTTAACTAGAAAAGCCTTCCTCATTTTTCGCGAGCTTCTTGAATTCTGTCATCTCCAGCAAGGTTGGTCCATGGGTTTTGGGTCAACCTTGGGTAAGTGATACAAAACTTGAGTTTTCTATTAATGCCGAATGTATGCAGATGAAGTTACAAAAATTGATGTTTTTTGATTTGAATCTTAGGAGAGCTACAGGATAAGAGCCTAAAGTTCTGATATTTTATCAGATTTTCACTGGATTCACAGAACATTTCAAAAATGAAATACTTGTGATTATTAGCCATTTATTCTGGGCTTGACAATACCACGTATTGAAAGTTCATACACATTGTATCTACTGTAAGCTTACATGTATTTTGTTGCACTTGTGCATATTGAATTTCTATATATTCCGTATATTTTAATATCTTCACACCCTTAACTTTCTGCGATAGCCGACATTTATCCAAAAATAAATTCATTCAGATTTCGCATTCTGAATATGTTTATTGTTTAACCATGCACTTACTGTGCAGCTATAATATTTATCAAGTTTGTTTATATTTTTGAATGATAAAATGAAAACCATTGCTTTGCTATGAGCAATGTGTAACTCAATCATAATTAAATCAAAGATCTTCAATCAGTCAGTATATCAGTGTAGGTTAAATTAAAAGAAAACTTAATGACGTAATGCATGTACTTAGGCTACTAATTACAATTATTGCAATAATAAATCGTTTCCCACTAATACCACACTTCTCATGGGCCCAATAAGAATTTTGGCCTATTGAAGAATCTCTATGTCAGCACAAAATGCAAAGAATGCACTTCGTTTACTTGATTTCATTCATTTATTTAAACTTGGGCTTGGATTTTTGGTTTTGACCCCAAGTTTTGGCCCAAATACCCAATGCAATTTTTTGCCCAACTTTGTCTCCAGTCTTCCCCGTTGTACTTTTCCTGCTTCTGTTTGATGGTGTGAGCTTTCTCTGTGAAGGTCTTACAATTTGTCTCTGCGTCCATTATGAAGTGTTCGTATTCACTTCGCATAAGGAAAGCATGAATAAGATCTCCTCCGTTTTGAATTCGAATCATACATGCAGGTGGATATATACTATTTTCTCTTTTCCATAATGTGATTTATTCATTTCCTGATGTTTGGTCCGAATATACTGAATTTCGGAATCATAAAGCGACATTGGTTACAGTCCAATTCATATCGGAGGTTTTGCTACAATAAGTTTAGCTACAATAAATTATATACCGGGTATATTGCAAGCAATTTACCACACGTTTACGCGAATTCTAATACACATTGAAATACGTGGCTTGATGTTGCGCATTATACTGCGTCTATCTTTTCAGATTTCCAAAAGTAAATGATCGAGATGAGTCATAGTGAACTGTCACCTCAAGGTGCTTCTATTCTGGAATAGCAGCAGCTTGTAGGTGTAGCATCTGAATGAGAAGACATTGGCAGTCTCCGTTAATTGAAACATTGTAATTATCACTTCGTTAAGCGTACTTCGTCCAGTAAGCTGGATTATATTTAAAAATCATGTAAGTGAGAGCAAGACATTTTAATTTAAGTACTATTTTATTTGAAACACTAAAGCAACAGAAAATTAAAGGTCAATAAAATGTTTTTCAATAAATTGTCAGTTCATTTATGCTGTATTCGGCAGTGCTTGCAAATGAAGCAGCACTCTTGCTGAAATGAGTCCGCAACAATTCTAAGAAAATGCGTTAAACATTCATTATCACATAATTTAAATAACCATGACATTGGTCGACAGTTCTGACACTGATACCAAGTATCTACAAAGTGCTTTTTAAATGTAAGTAATGTGTTGATTGATAGACAATATATTCACCGTTTAATGTTCATAACGATTGTAGCCCACAAGATGAACGTGTAGTGCATGTTCATGATTGATCTTCACTCTTGTCACCTAATGCCCTTTTCTGTACCGTGAGGTAGCACAAGTCTAGGCTGAACTGTAGACATATCAATGGACAAATCCTGTAATTGACTTTTCAGTTTGTGCTATGCACACATGTAGTTGACATAATGGTCTAACGCATTACCTGAGAATTCTGCGTCGATGGCACAGAAATTTGCGTTTTAGAAGTTTCCTATGTGAAACTTTTGACAGGAATGATCTTCTTTTTGAATATGAGTACCTACTAACAAAACCAATGACAAATTGTGTAGTAGACCAACCGGATGCTCATTTCACAGAGAATCAATGAGGAAATAGTCATTTGAAGTAATCAATTGGGCATGCAGTGAAACAGCTAGTCAATAAAATTAAATCACTATCTGTTTCATTTATTTAAATAAAAACTGAGAACATGAAAAAATGTTTTCATCGTAGGCAAGCAGCATTTTTATTTTAATCAAATTAAAGCAAAAGTATGTTAAAACTGGTGAATAAAATTTATTATTTAAACTCAATTTCCCCAGCCGACCTTCTCAAGGTATTGCGGCCCTGTGTGCTATAACATCAGCTCTAGGAAACGTCGAGTTGCAAAATAATGCATTTAATATTTATTGATACATAATGGGTGGGTTGCTCAACTCGGTCGTAAGTTACGACGTAGTAAAATTTAAGTCGGTCGTAGTTAATTGGAGTTTCTCAACCAAGTAGCAACCAAGTCGGTAGCAATACGGTAACCAATGGTATGCATTGCTGTAGCACGTGACATCTACGAGCATCATACATCAAACTTGAAATCACATTGTGTGCGTCACTCAGCTGTGTATCATATCTGCACATAATGGCGAGTAAGAAGAAAACCGGTAGGAGTCGAAGAAAAATTTCACTGATCAGGAGAAAGTTATATTGATCGCGATAATTAAGGTAAAGAACCTCGTTGACATTATACAGCTGAAAAAGAACGATGCGAAGTCAATAAAGAAGAAAGAGGACGCATGGGAGGGAATGCTCATATCATTTTTCGCGCAAGTTCTAACAGAAGAACATTGAAGCAGCTGCAAGTTCTTTGGCGCGATTTGAAATCTCGCGCTAAGGAGAGATTCACAAAACAGAAACAAGAACATTTGAAGACGGGTGGAGGAAAATGAAATCGATTCGATTTGTCAGGCTGTGATTGATGTATTGCCTCAGCATCAGCCCAAGAGCAATAATAAATATTGTAGTCTATACATGTATTTTACTAAAATTTGCATTTCTTGCCATTATTAATCGTATCAGTGGATTTAAAAGGATTCGTTTTCTAGGGATATCTTGATTTCGAACATTTCCGAAAAGTGTTATTTACCCTTTTCTACGTTTTTCTCATTAGCGTAAAAAAAGCTGAATAAAAAGGCATTCTATTGAAAATGATATATTCAATTCAATGTTTAGATTGAAATAAACGATGCGCTGCTACCAGTAGCAATACATCGAAGTATTGTCTAAAAATGCCTATCAATAAAATTTTGTCGAATAAGGCTGCCACTGAAGTCATCAGAAATGCTCTCAGTCGTCGGTTCTAATTCAACATCAGTGTCTTCGTTGTCAGAGTCATTTTGCTCCTCTCTGTTGGTGATGACAAAATTATGCAGAATAGAGGCTACTATTATAATCTTAATCAATAAATAATCTTCAATAATAATTCCGGTTCTTTTGTGTGACCTGTTGCAGCACCGCTTCTGTTGACGTGTGACAGGATTCAGTAATGGTGTTAATATATATGTTCGGCAGGGATAACCATTATCACCTATCAAGACACCTGGCGACTGATTATAATCCAGTCTAATCATTTGACCTCGAAGATTACAAATCGCGATTGTTGTTTGATGGATTAATTTGCAAGCCGTACCGTTATGTACATTGCGAAAATCTGATAAAACTGCCCGAATACTGTGTCTCGACAGACACCAAGTCTTCTTCCTTCCATATACGATGCCATGAGATCCTCAAATTTTAAAAACAACTCCTTAGTCATTCTATAACACTTTCTAGATTCTTCGTCGCTGTAAAGTAATTGAGGGTTAACTCGACTTCGAAGGGTCCATCGTCGTTGTTCGCAGACAGTCGTAGACGTCCAAAGCATCGAAGACATCCATGGTTAATGCGAGCAGTCGAGTTTCTTACAATTGAATTGATTTGCTACTCAAAAAATCAGTCGTAAAATCTTCTTTGTAAAAAGCCGATCCCAAAGCTTGTTGTAAACTACGACCAGGTTGAGCAACATGATTTTAAGTCAGTAGTAAATTTACGTCGAAAGTAGAGTTACGACCGAGTTGAGCAACCCACCCAATATATTTGATACATTTAATGCAGCAGCCTTGGCTTGCATCATCTTTTATCCATTTAATATCAGCAAAAATTGTATTATATGATCAACATCCTTGCATTCTTCGACACACGAGACGAATACGATGTAAAACTGGACTCTCAATATCTCAGTTTTAGGAAGCAATGAAAATCAATCACGTGCAAGACCGGAGGACGAGATGACATGTCCACTTGGGAGGACTTGCTTGGTGCTTCTCTCAAACTTGTAAACGACACTAAGCATTCATCTGCTGTCCGGTGTGTAAAACGGCTTAGCAGATTTCGTCATTTCGTCAGTACTATGAGTCATTTTTACTTTTCCTAGTGTCTCTCTCATCTGTCTCTTCAATAGAATGTCAGTCGTAAATTTGGCGGCCTTGCTACAAGATAAGTTCAATGTGGAACAAAGAAGTAACTGATAGCGTGGTAGGTAACCGCCAATGACCTTGATGACGTCAAGTTGAGATTTCCCATTTTCCCTTTTCACGTGATGAGTTGAATGGAAAGTTAACTAAGTTCGGTAGGGAGTGGCTTGTTGAATATTGTACAACCGATGTGACTCAACATAATTAATAATAATTTTTCTTATCTAAGCGTAAACCCGGGGGTTAACTTCATCTTCCTCCTCAGTAACCTTAAGTGCTCTAACAACTTTGAAGCTGATCTAATCGCTGTCGAACTCAATGCATTTTTCAAGTCATACTGACATGGAATTTGATGATCAGTTGTTGGTGAATCAGTAGGATCAGTTGTTGAGATGTTTGATGCTTCACACTGTCAAGATATTTCAGAAGATGCAAAAAATTTTCAAAAACATGTTCAAGTGAAATTTCTGGATTCAAGACTATTTTACTCGCCTATTGTTTGCTTTGCAAAATCCGTTGACCGGTGCGAATGCCTATCAGCTTCTTAAGGATTACGAGATAATTAGCTGCTAGGTTGCTATAAATCGAGTATCTATGAATCTACCCGAATTTATCCTTAGGAAAAGCTAAGTCACTTTTAAGCCTGAGTGACTGCTGTGAGCATAGATGCGACTATTTTATACATAGTGGATGTTTTTTGCATTCACTAGTGCTCGTATGTTGGTTTTCATAAATGCAGTTCTGGAAACTTTTTTGCTTTCATCTCTGCATCGATGCTTGGTGTCACAGCATCTTCGATCACATGTTACGAGGTTTACCATCAGTAGGGTGTTGTAAGCAGCGTGTCAACGCAAATGTACGTATCTTTGTATAAATATATCACTGCATATATGCGTCATTATAGATTCAATGTTCATCGATTTATACATTGCTTTTTCATAACTAATCAACCACGCTTTCATGCATCGCGTCATGGGTTTTAGAAGCGAAATGACCCTTAGTCAAAATGCATTTACTGGTAATATTGGATAACTAGAGGTTATTAATTAATTTTGAATTATTCAGTGATGCAACCTCGATTAGATTTTAATCAAGGTCGGCCTCGAAATAAGTTATTGATTGACTTTGGCACCGGGCACATGCATGAAAGGAAAGCAAAAATCTTTGTGTTTATCATGTTATTAAGCACAGTGTCACCACACCGAAATCTGAATATAATCTATGACAGTTTTAATTGGTGAATTACATCATAATGTGCTTTATGCTTATGTTTGAAAACAAAATATGCTTTACACTAACAATTGCAGATGAAAATTATAATTTCTCACGGATACGCTCAAAGCATTCATCAATGCATGACAAAATCGCTACAATACAGTTTTCTTTCGTAAATTAAAAGAGTCATAAAATTCATTGAAATTATCTAATGACATGAGGCCTCACGTCCAATCTCAACAGGTGTTTACTTTGCACACAAGAATCTTGAATACAAATTTAGATGTATACACAATATTTGAATGATTGCAACAAATACCATGGAAACATAAAAATATACGATTAAACTTGCAGTTCCGCCACCAAGACGAGTTTCTGTATGGAACGAGAATCAATATGAGACTTTCACAGAATGTTTCACAAAATGCGCGCCTTCAGAGTTCCTCTGATCTACAAGCAATATCAAAGAAAAAGACATGTTAATTGAAGTTTTTGATTAATATCAGTTTAGTGTGTTTACTCCGACTATACGAGATTCATTAACTCTAGCTTATGAAATGTCTTTATGTCGTCTTCTATCAAGTGCTAGAAGCAACTTCGATGTGCGATATTTGCAAGAATGTGGTTCGATGCTCAAATTGTGAGCTAAAATTTGATCAAAATTTTATGTTTACATTACTACAGATGCTTGCTGAATTCAAAAAATATGTTTAGTTTTGTAACTTAAGGTATAGGCGTATATGGTTACATGACATCATGCCCTGAAGATAAATCTTGCCAATAGCCATTGCGCTAGAGTTAATAGATCTCGCATAGTCGAAGTCACACAACAAACTGATACTTTGGTGGAAAACTTCAATTTTCCTTCAATTAATTTCTTTTTCCTTGATCTTGTCTATAGATCACAGGAACTCAATATGCGCGCATTTTTCGTAGTAGTCATATGGTGTAGAACATGCTCATCCTGGCGACGGGACTATAAGTTTATTTCTATGTTTCCATAATATTTGCTGCAGCCATTCAAATTCAATGAGTTTTTTCAAGATTCTTATGTCCAATTATTGATATAAATGCTCTGATCACGGGTGTTGAATTATTGAAAAAGAAAAAGAGAGCTAATTCAAGAACAAGAATTTCTCCCTGATATGTCATTATGTAGAGAAGAATTGCTGGGCAATAGTCCCTTATTTTAACCTTCACCCTAAGTTATTATTTTGTCCTCCTTGGGTGTGACACCCGCAGGCAAACAATGACAATGAGATTGTTGCTCGGTCTTACTAATAATGTACACAATGTGTTCGATCTGAGCACGGATAGTTTATCGATTTTCCTGCAGTTGAAGCTATTATTTGTGAAAGTAAATACGAAATTCGCTAATCTGAAAATGCAAGCTATGTTTAGTTCAAATTAAACTTGTAGTTGCTTTAACTGTCTAATGTAGGCTACTACTAGAAATGTTTAGAGTACTCTTTTATTTGTGCAGAATAATTTTGTTTTGCTTACTTTAACTTGTTCAACCTTCTTTTGAGACGAGTAAATCAGGTTCGGCGCGTGAGTTTCCCGTTAGCAGATTGACTGATTTATTAAAGCTATCTCTTGAGTAAATAATATTATTTACAAGCATTCAATAAAACGTAGACTGCATTTCTTCAGCAAGCGATCGCAGAATAGCTTCTTCAAATCTTCAAAGTGACTGTTGATCAGGGCACTGGATGTGGATAGCCTGGGTGGCTGCAGGTTCCCACATTTTGTATGGCAATTTGATCTGGTGAATTACCGCTCCCTTGTCATTCCTTTGGTCGAATCGAAAGTTGCGCCTATCGTGCAACTGTTATAATAATGATACACAGGGTAGAAGTACAAAGTTTAATGTAGAATCAATGGAAAAGGGCTGACTGCTTAATGATTCTACATAGACTTTGACATCAATATTTATGCATATCTGTGAGATGTGTGCAACAGTGGAAGGAAATGAACCTAGAATACCTAATCAATGGCGTCAAAATTACAAATTTGCTCATTTCATGCGCTGAACGAGTCACTACACTTGTATTAGTCCACCACCGATAGCATAGAGACTGTCATGCTGGTCCTTGGAGAGCACATGAAAGCTTCAGTTGCCTCCTCGATCTTTACAAAAGTGAACGCTGGTGGCAGGACTTGGAATTCTTTGGAATCTAACAGATCTGCTCTGAAATTATCAAAGTGAAAGGTTTCATTTCTATTGTGAGATTTGAATAGATGAATAGATGCAGTTATCATTGAATGATCAGTAATACCAAGGTCATGACAACATACATCATGAATAATATCCTCATTAGTTCGAGAAATAACCAAGTCCAATGTATGACCTGCTGAATACGTTGGAAAATCTTGAGTCGCAAAAAACATAAGAAATTCAGGTATAGAGCTTTTAGGTGGTCGATAAATCAAAGCAATAGTTAGCACAAATTTTTGAGGTATATACTGAGTTCTCAAGAACAGCATTAAAAATAATTAGTCACACTTCGTATAATAATGTCATCATCAGACTCAGACAACCAAGTTTCGGTTAGACAGAAAAAATCCATCTTCTGCGATAAGAGCTCATATGTTTCGAAGCTTTGTTACAGTCTACTTTCACGGGAGAATGCATCTTTCTTGATACATTACGTCAATTTTGTAAGTGTTTTGGTCTACGAGAAGAATCATAAGTATGAATTAATTGATTTATTGGATTAGCCCGATCGATTTCAACTATTTAAATTATTAATTAATTAATTAAAATGTCGGCTGAATTAATTTCTCTTCTCTGACCATCAAAATAATTGCTTCTTACCCCCTTGGTCTGAGCATTTTTTAAGTTGCGACTTGAAAATTACATAGATGATTTGTACAAAATATTCATCACCTAGGGACCAATGTTTGTTTTATTGGGTAGGTGAGCACAATTATGGCGATCTCAGACGGCACATTTGAAATGAACGGATGGCTTTCCATTGCAGTGGTTTGAATATCCGCAGCGCGGTGGATTCATGCAATCGGCCAATTCAAATTAATCTAAGCTACTTGTAATCAATTGATAAACACTGAATCTCGATTTGTCGATTTATATTGACTGTTGCCATCGGGTATAAGAAAGCTAATTTTCCATCACAAACGAAATAGATAGGTCGATGAAGACTCAGATTATGCTAAGCGGTTTTCAAACAGTTAAAAAGATGGCATTGTAATTCTATTGTAAATTGATGATATGCCGTTATTATCGAATTAGCGTCGGGCAGGGAGCATCTGTTTTAAAAATGGCAAGTTGAATCACTTCCCTGTATTTTAGGTGCAAGAGATCAACAATTTTGAATGTCGATGCTTGCCTGTCAAAATTTATTTTCAGCATTATGTCATGTTCAAGTCGTCATTAGACACAATTTCATCAGGTTGCTCAACTGACTTTAAACGTATTGATTGGTTTGGACCAACAAAGTTGAATGAGCAATTGAATGTTTATTTGGCCGTTTTTTGAATTTTTTTACAATGTGTATATTTCAGATTTCATTCTTACGATGATGCGGTCAAGGTAAGACGTGTGCTGCCAAATTTTTCTGCTTTAATTTCATAATTTTTTTGATGCACTATTTTGCTGTCTCGCATGAATGCGCGAGGAAGAATCAAAGTTTCGCTTTTCTAATTTACTTGTGTTTTGTATGATGATTAAATAATGTCTGAACCTTGGCAAGAGTTCGACCGGTCTCAGGGAAAGCGTAGAAATATAATTTGAACAACAGGAGCGTTCAAGGCAGCATCTAAAAACCTACAATATGTTTCTGTTTAAACTTAGCTGGCAATTCAATTGACTCGGACAGCTTGATAGTATGACTTTTCTGAGCCTAGCTCTACGAACTGTCTCCATATGAGTTATTTCTACTCATACCTTTTCGAGGCTATTGAACAGAAGCACAGATTTTAGATGCTGCTTAGAACGTTCCTCATAAATTGTGTTTCGACGCCTTCCATGGGGCAGTTTATCAAAGTCGAGCTTCAGGACCATACTTACCAGGAACCGGTCGACCGATTCAATTCGGCATTCATCAGAACTACATAAGACTTGACTGATGAATGTAGCTCATTAACTGAGCTATTGAATCCTCAGTCACACTGTGATCGAAAACCAAATGAACTGTAGCTAATATTTAAACAAGGGTGTGGATTCCTATTATCTCCGTCATTTGATAGGACTCTTATTCCGCCAACAGACTTAAAAATTTGTGTACTTGGCATACTCTATGCATTGAGCGCCAGTATCCACTGACCATAAATTCTGCAGGTGAATTTACAAATCATGTTATCCTTCACAAGGAATAAGAGTAATTATAGTTCTATATCCAAGAGTACCTATAATACTGGTACTCTATATAGTTGTATGTACCAAGTATTAGCGATTCCATCAACCAGCAGGATGTTCGACGAACAGTTTTGCAGTCAGCCTGAAATCACAATTCTATAGCGTTTGGTTTTAGCATACCAAGTTTTGAATGTTCTTAGTAAGCAGACTTATATGTTGAACGTAAAATTTTGTCACTTATCATCATTATTTGTCCAATTTACAAATATCAAACATAACATAAATGAAACATCATGAATCATTGCATCTCGACAGATAGCATGAATGTGATCATATCACAGAATTACAAGAAACGCTTGAGGAGAACAAAATGGCGTTTCAAATGCCGTTGTATTACCTAATGTAACCAGTCAACTCAGATTTAGCATAGTCTTCACCTCACGTTCGTGAAAATTCGCAATTTATTTTACAACGGATGATTGTGTCAACAAAAAACAATCATCGAAAACCACGACGCAAGACAATGTTTAAAAACGGCAATGTTTGAGGCCTTTAAAACAGTTGGAACTACAGACTATGGAGTGAACTACATTCGATAATGTAGGATTATTCATTAGTGATAATCAGGTAAGCATGTGGCATACATTGGAAGTATTTTAATCGCCTTTTGTTAAGGAGTCGAATGTCTGGAAGATCGTCCTCAATAGAAAGTTGACGACTGATAATGAGACCTACTTGTACGTTCCTAGTACACCTGCCTTCCAAGTCACATTACTTAGTTGAAATTAGAGTTGAAAGGCCTTCAGTAATTATGCAAAAGTTAGCACTGTGTTTTGAGCTAGCAATAAAACTTGATTATTTTGATATACAAGTAGGTGTGTAGATATTGAGATCTCAATCACATATACAAAATATTTCGATAGGCATGTCTTTGTGCATGTTAATTTGAATTTTCTTGTTGAATCCGTGCCTGATATTCTATCAAGAATCTGCTTAAACGTCCATGCTCAATGTACATGCAATATTTAGTGTGCAATCTATTTGTTTTGGTTGTTCATGTATCAGACTTCCTTCAAATTAAAAATTGCATTTCGTTTCTTTAAAATGAAGTAAATAAATAAACATAAATAAATGAGAAACATGGTCTAAAACATTGCCTTCAAAAACTATCACTCAGTAGCTGAAATCCGTGGTCCTGGGGTATTGTCTTAGTCAATGGTTTCGATTAGATGAGTTTGCGAGCTCCTTCGATTGGTATCTTTTCGGATTGATACCAAGTGCGTTTTCTATATAACTACCTTAATCTTTTCTGTTTCCGTTTTCACCGCAAAGCTTGTGCACATAATTTATGTTGTAACCGAGAAGCATGCCCAATTGCACACGGCGCATTTTAAGCACGAGAGTGTTTAGCATGAATATTTTGATAAGTTTTCGGGGAGCAAGATACAAAGAGAGCTCACTGTTGCTGGAGGGATTCGCCGAGCTGTGTTAAGTTCAATCATGTGATGCTGAAACCTGCAACAAGATGCCAGACACTCTCCTTGCACTAAATGTTCGAAATATATTATTCCTTTCTCTCTGCCTGTACGAATATGTGCAAGTGATTATTTATGCATCGCCCTTAACATTTTGTTCCAATTTCTTTTTTGTATCTTTCAGGTTATTACCAATGGATACCTTTTGTTCTTGGTCTCCAGGCTTTGATGTTTTATTTCCCGCGAATAATCTGGCAAATGGTTACCTTCAATCGCACCGGCACGGACGTCTCCAATATGATAGCCACGGCAATGCAAGCTGTCAACAAGCCTGTTGCTGATCGTGAAAAGCTGGTTAATCACATAGCTAAGGCAATGGAGCAAATGTTTTACCATTATCGAGAACACAGACAAGGCTTGTTTGCAAATATCAGACGTAGTCTTCATCGCTTTTGCTATGGTTTTGTTATTTCTAAGCGCCTGGGCACGTGGTTGGTGATGTGGTATATCATCGTGAAAGTGCTGTACGTAGTGAATTCTGGTATGCAAGTCTATCTGATGCAGCAATTTCTTGGTTTGGGGACGAATTACCAATATTTTGGCATTGATATTGCGAAAGACATCATTGCTGGGAATACTTGGCAGGAGACCATGGTATTTCCGCGGGTCACATTTTGTTATGTACCATTAAAGCAAGTTGGAAATGATAACAAGCTTACAGCTCAATGTGTACTACCAGTTAACATGTTGAATGAAAAAATTTACATTTTTCTTTGGTTTTGGATTGTTATCTGCACTTTGGTTACAACTTTGAATTTGATGCTTTGGCTCGCCCGGATATCTCACAGCAAAAACAACTCACGATTTGTTCGCAAATATCTCACTTTGACTGAGACGTTTAGTCGGAAGGAGAAACCGCTGGTTGACAAATTTGTTCGACAATACCTTCGTCATGATGGACTATTTCTGTTAAGAATGATAGGACTAAATGCGGGCGATTTGGTTCTCTCTGAAGTAATTTGTCAACTTTGGAAGGTTTACCAAGATCGATACAAGCACCGTGATTTTAGAAACGATGGAAGAATTGATGACATCAATGCAAATATGATTCGCTTGGAGGATGTTGGTTGTTCCTCATCAGGAATATGTATGCCCTCAGCACCTGAGATGGATAACATGGCGATGACTAATTCTTGTGATATGAAGATGAAGCTGACGAGCAATGCATGAACATCATGATCTTTTTTCTCATTTCAGGGCTTTGAAATCACATTTTCAGAGCTTTGTTTAACTTGGTCAATAATGTCAACATTTTCGAGATGAAATATGTTTTGTTAAATTCATTGTTAAACTGATTAATTTGATAAGTTAGTAAAAAGGATGGTGTTGTGCTTCAATTTTGCAACGTTGAGTAATTTCGCCGTGATTTGGCAAAAGGCCTAAATTAGACATAATTTTTCTGAAGATCGAACAAGCGCTTCTAGTTTCTTCTTTAGAAACTTTTTTTACCGTATTGCATTGAAATGTGAAATACTTGTGGAAAATTTAGAATAAACAAATTTTTGCTGAAATTGAACGTAGGCCTTTTTCCATAGCACGGCAGAAATGAAAGATCTCAAGCATCTAAGTATAATGCGTTTTGTATATTTCTCTTCAATTTTTCTTTCAACTTATTATGCAGCTCTTTTCTCTCAAGATTTTGTTTATCAGTAAAAACATATTGGAAAATTCAGAATAGAATGCTGGTGTTCCCCTTTTAGTATTGCTTTGTGGTTGATGTGTATTGCTATTTTAAATCTAGCATAAATTTTCTCAAACTGCATTTGCATAGTTACGTATCAATCAATGTATATTTTCAAATGATTATTTGTGAATATTGCGCCTTGTCTAGTTCAAGCGGTATCATTTGTATTCATTTTTGCATTTGTTTTGTTACAAACGCCGACTTTTTTCAGAATAAGAAATATGTTATCAATCCGGTGATGCAAGCAAACTACATGACAGCCAGCAATTTGTGAACTTGGTCGTTTTAACATATCTCGAAGCTCTCAGGTCTCTCATACTTTGCACCCGTCTCATCAATATATTAGTATGTCAATGGTTTGATATGATATATGCAGTCTATACTTGAAATACCGTGGAGGAGCACGCATGTCCATGTTCTTTTCCTAATATGCATCATTGGTGCTCAGCTGCTATTTTTTGGTATTTCTATTATCATGCATGCTTTGAGGTGTTAACATTTGTACATCGTGGCAGCAGCTGGAGTATTTATTTTGTTTTCAGGTTTTGATGCAAATTTTTCAAATTTCAAGAAGTGTTAAATGTTTCCTATAAGTTTTTCAGTTTCGATTTATTTACTATATATATTGTGCAATTTTATATTTCGATGGTGCGCTGATCAAAACCATTTTGTATATTAAATGCTATGTTTTCCAAAAACAGCATAATGTTTTGATTTTCTCCCACTAATCATGTACATCATCTGGTGTGGTGCCGTTGAATTTGTGAAAAAAGTGATAACTGAGTATTGGAAATTAAGAAATTTTTGTCAACATGTAGTCTAGGCTTAACTGATAAAGTCGCAATTGCAACAGGTGAAGATTGTAAAGTGTGAAGTTTCTTTACAGACTAGACTTACTTAACTTCCTGGAAGTTAAGACCCACGAGGGAGCATCATGCAGTAAAAAGTTGCGGATTTAGGTCCGCCATTTTGAATTTTCTCGAAAAGGGTTAACCGCATGATTTTAAAGTTATATTTAAAAATTGAAACTGTTGATGAATTCTTCAATCGAGCCCCAAGCTGCAGAATTGTCTCATTTCCTCTCTGGAAAATGACTTATCGCATGATTTTATCTGTAATCAAAATTTAATGCATTAAAAAAAAATCGGAAACCGCCTCTCATGGCACACCATGACACCACCTCGTTCATTGAGCTGGTACTCCACAGAGAATAAATATGCCATGGTCAATGAATTTACGGTGTTCCTCCAGCATCAAGGACATCGAAAATACTTGGATCAAAGAACTAAATTCTCATTGCGAGTCTTCCTGCATTGGTTATGAAGCAGCACTTTTAAGGCTATCGGGATATCATCTTGGAGATTGTTGCAATCTAAGATGTGTTTACCCCGAACGAGCGAGGAGCAAAGGAAGAAGTTTCTCATTAAATTTGTTCCTCATAACTACAAGACTGTCCAAGACCAAAGACTAGTTGTCAAGGCTCGCATCTTCTTTTTAAGTGATATCATTGACTTGATAGTCAAGCTCTACTTTCAGAATTATTGCACCTTTCCATTTTCCTCCTGTTATTTTTTCGTAACTTCTATGATTATTTTGCAATGTAATATGTGTGTGGTTTTTTGCAACCTAGCCCCTCCCACGCTCCATTTCTATCACATGCATGAAACAAGTTGGTTATCAAAAGGAATGAATATTTGCTAATAAGCATCTTAATTAAGCGGAAACCAAGCTGATGATCAATGAAATTTCGTAAACCCATAAGTCATAATCCCTGGAAGTATTCAACGAAAAGTTGAGATCTTTGAGAGCTTCTTGGCTTGCATAGAGTAAGTATATATAGGTAGTGTCGACTCAAAGAAGTGTCTGTATAGTGAAAATTTTTATATCAAGAGATTCAGTTTTTTGCGGAGATTACGTTCCTGTGGTCCAAAAAATTATTCGAGCAGTTTTTAAGAGGCTAAAATTTTGCAAATTTATATACTACCGACATGAAGCCCCTTTATAAGTAGCATGAAACGAGTTGGATATCAAAAGGAATGAATGTTCGCTAACAAGCATCTTAAGTAAGCTGATGATCCAGGAAATTTCATGAACCACATTATAATGCAAGTCCCTGCAAAGTTGGTACTTCTTAGCTGAGATATCATGTTTTTAATTCAATTTTCAGCAGCATGATTTTGATTCACAGGGCGTCATTTCTTGAATCTGAATAGTAATGTGGACACCCTAACATCTTTCAAAGTTTATTATGATAAGCTTCCTTGTTTATGATGCTTTGCTCTTTCAGTGTCAGTTTGTGATGTGATCACGCTTAAGAAAATAATCATATTAATAAAGCTGATCTTTTAGTGATGTTAGCCCATCGAACGGCTAATTTGACAAACTATATTGCCTCCCCAAATTGACATGACATGGAGGGTTTGTGGAATACTATTCTTTATTCTGTATTGCTATCATGATCAGTCAGATTCGTGTTAATTTCCCCAAAAGTGTGGGAATTTGCACATTTCAGATGTGGTACTGCGTCTCGACTTATGTTTATTTAATGAAATCGAAACTGCATACATATTGGGGATTTAATAAATGCTGAATTACCACACTACCTAATATACCTACTCTATGATCACAACTTTGCATCATTTTTTCATTAATTGTTTTTGCGCTGAAAGGAACCAGAGTCGCCAGTGCTGACCTATTGAGCGAAGCACCCCACACTAGGCCTATATCTTATTTTAAGGAATTTAGAACCCTACACGAAGGAATTTAGTTACTCAGATGGAGATGTGTTGTCATCCGAATTCAAGACATACGCAGTTAATGAAATAATTCAAAATTCGTTATCATAGCTCGAGTTCAAAATATGAACTTGGGAATTCTGCAAAATGGTAATTCGTGTTTGCGTTCTATGCACAAGTTGATGTGCATAGAAATCTGGCTGCTGACCAAATCAGTCAGAAAAAAATTATGCCGAGACCCTGAGAGAAGAAAATTCAAGAAATGAGAGACAACAATGCTTGATCAATCTTAGATTTGAATTGTTTCATTAATTGTACACCTAGATGTCTATAGTTCGAATGACGTTTCATTTGCATCTAAGTGATTCTCAGCAATATGGTATACTGCACTAATGACGGCTAAAAAGCCAGAAATTACGAAGTGGATGAAGGTCGAAATATGCACATCACTGTAATGTAATAGCTATGTATATGTATTAGATACACTACTGAATCGTCAAATTTATAAAACATTTATGTGGGTTTTATATGAAGATTACATTTACTTGATGTCTTTGACCTCTCTCTGACCTAATGCTATGAATTTGAAGACCATGTGATTGAATGAGTCACAACGAAATGTTATTTATTTTCAGCAGCTTAACATTCTAAATTCAATTTATTTTCAGATTTGATAATTTTTTATAATGGTTGCTCAAGATTTCTTCGATCTGCTAAAGAAGTTAAATCCAAAAAAAGGAGGAGGAATCGAGGATTTTACAGATCGGTTTAATCATCACTTCACTGTCATGATGCTTATTCTCTGTTCGACTGTGGTAACAATCAAACAATATGTTTTTAAGCCGATATCCTGTTATGTAGCCACTCCACATGCTGGTGCCAATCTTATGACTTATTTGGAGAACTACTGCTGGATTGAAGGTACCAACCCACTCGATGTGCATGGACAAATACCCATCAACCATAAAGAGTGGAATGATGCTAATTCTAACAACATCTGTAAGTATATTTGCTGTAATTCAACAATCCAACTCTTAAATCATGTCATGTTACATCGTAACCGTAGGCCCTACGTCAGGAATAATATAGTCATCAAAACTCTTGTATGAACCGCCGTGAAATTTAAGTTGTGCGGCTCCATATTCAAACGAAACGCAAACGAGTTTATGCTTTTAACTCGGTGTCTTATGTTAGCTCTAGTTTTTTTTTAACTGTCTTTATCTAGAGTAAATTTTAGTTTTGCATTTGTATACTGTTTGTAGTATGCATTGTTTTAAGATGCACTCAAAGGTGCGACGTGATACCCAGAACAACAATCTAACCTAATTTTCCAATGCCAAGCTTGCAGCAGCCCTGAAACTGCATTGGCGTCCGTGATGCAACAGTAATCCAGTCGTAGATGGGCACCCGATCATCCCTGATTTCACTAATTTTGCACGGGCAGCCCCACAATTCATTTAAAAGTTAAATAAAGTTGGTATATTCAAGACAGCTGTCATTTGGCTGTAGATGAGTTACATTACCGTCACGCTACTATCGACCAATACAAGGCGGTTTACCCCGAAGGCCCGTTTGGTGTACTTTCCTTTGACTTCTCAAACTTTCTGACTTTTAACAAGCTTTCTAACAACATTCTGCTGACATCTTTCTCACAGATTTCTGCGGTTTAATACGGATCATTAGCCTTCTTCTATTACTAAGGATACCACTTGTGCAATATTATTCCTGGAAATTAATCTCCTGAGGACAGGTTGGCAATTTTGAATATTGTCTCAAGGCTCGTCCTATTATCGACTACCGTAACCCCAGAGGTTGCGCAGATTCATTGCAATTTAGACGGGCACAGCTCGTCCTCGGCACTTAGGGCTGCTTTTTCATTTGCGCAGCTCGGCAGTTGAATGAAAGTAACAAGGACCTCGTCTCCCGTCCTCAACAGGCTAATCAAGCACTTGAACTTCTGAAGCCTTGACCGAGGTTTAAATATTTTCGCTACATTCCGTTCCGAATTTTAGGTCAACCAAAATAAAGATGAGTCATTGAGATGGTAGTACTTTCAACCTTGTACAATGCCTGTCTAGAACGCCAAGGCATTGCGTTTGAAAAACATATCTTGAAAATTTCTTGAATTTGTAAAAATAATTCGGCCTACAATGGGCTAACGTCTGGAAGCAATTTCTAATGGTGATTTTTCTGATAAACCAGTCTTCACCTCGAGGTAGAAGCCAATTGGAAGGCCGGTAAATTTGAGTGTACTGTCATTCAAAAAAGCAGTTAACCAACTTCGTTCACCCTGAAGCAACATCGATTCATCAGCACAGCTATTTGAAGCCAAGATGTATCCAGGAATGTTGTTTTATCGAAAGCTTGACCAACTCCATAGTTGATTGCACTTTTTATTGAACTATTAATACATTTGCACATTTTGCAGAAAACATTATCAGAATAGCTTGTGTTATAGAATGCTTTTTTTATCTATTAGTGTGGTTGCATTCGTTTCAGGTGACGAAATCAAATTCGCGATCATTTAATTATAATAAGACAGAGCATCATCATGTACAATGTAGTTGTCTGCGTACTGGCAAGTTTTCGTTCATCTTTTGTCATTGGCTTTGTTGTCGCATTTTGCCTCCTCGTTTGGTGATAACTTAATACGACTTCTTCACAAAATCTAACAATTACATATTTTTCTTTCTCTTCCTCCTCGTCTAGTTCTTCCATGCGGCCTTCTATCAATATCTTTTTATAAACCATCACAACGACTGACATGTCCAAGCCATTGATACTCTCTTCTCATTGTTTTTATCACGTATCTCTCTTCGCTAACAATCCTCATTCGTGCGATGTTCTGCCCACCATATTTTCTCTTTTTCCTCCAAGTTCTCACTTTACTTCCCTCTTAGTCTTAGCATTTCAGCATTATGTAGGATATCTAACGATATAGGTCCCACATGCTGAATAAAAGGAAATGGAAGTCATACACAGTTGGATCCTTTTGACGGTGGCCATCCCGAATTGGTCGTTCACCACTGCTCGTCGCTTTAACTAAAGTTTTCTTGGTTCGTTTGTTCTACTTAAAAAATAATGCCAGTTTTTTTAATAATAACATTAAATGTTTATTTCTTCCAAGCCTCAAAATTGAGAATCGTGAGGCTAAATCATTCATAAAGGAATATTGAAGAGTTTAGTCATGGAAGGTATGAACGATTCCTATCTAAGTCGAGTGCAACAAACAGGCATGAGCAATTTGCTGGAATAATTCGAACGTAGTGGAATAAGTTGGTACAAGGGATGTTTAGTCTTTCATGATGGAGCGAAAGAGTCGATGAGCTATCAATTGTCTTCGATTATTCAGTGTTACAAAATTGGGACACTCACAAGCACTGCTGGAACCACTAACAATTCTATGACACCTTCGTTGCAGATTTTCTAAAACATTGCTCTGAGTTATGTTTAGACGAACAAATAAAGGGCTCCATATTCGAGAATTCCTCTGATATAGCTGTTGTATATCAATATCAAATCAAATTTGGACTAAAAGGGTCGCAACTGTCTCAAAACATACAGTCTGCTTTTAATTTGCCAGCAAGCAATCTAAAAATGTGTCAATTTTTTTCACCATCATCGTGATCCTAACTATATTGGTTTCTGGGAATCAATAGAAATCGAGAAATTCCGCCCATCGATTAATCGATGAATTAAACTTTCAGATTATCAACATTTCAGCGTTGTAAGTCACTCTGTACTTAGCTACAGATTATTTTTATACATTAATCATCTATCATTTTGCCCCCTTCTATAATTCGATGATGCAGTTTCCCGTGGTGAATAGTGATATCATCTATAAACATCAACCTAGCGACTGGATAATGTGAATTTTTGAATCATTCATGAATTCCACTGAATTTCAGCATTGTACTGCTTAAGGAAAATGATATTTTATGTCAGCAAGAATAAACATTGTTTTTAACATATAATATTTTATAATATTATTTATATCTATTTTTAACCCATTTTACTTTCAACCATCATTCACAGCTATCGCTTATCTATTACGAAATCAAGTAGTGTAAAGAATCATTCATTTTGCGATTTTAATGCTGTATTTTCCGGTGTAATAATCGAATCATTTTAATTCTTCAAATCAGAAATTGTCCTAAGACACTCCTAGTGTTTATCATTTGTGTATTGTAGATAAATGTCAAACCTAAAGAGAATCATTAAAACATATTTAATTCATTTTGTTCGATGTACGCTTCATTGTATGCCTCCCAGCGATCAAAGCGCCAATTGAAAGCGAAGAGTAGCGCAAGGCAGGGATTGGCGCGGTATTAGTCATCATCAGGGTTTGGAGAAATATCTTCTTATATAAAAAATGTTTTTTTTTTTAATATTTTTGGAATATTTGAAATATTCTGATTTTCTCGAAACCTTCATTACATTTCTAAGGTTTGCGTACACCCCCACACACTTTTGTTGTTGACATCCGGGAGTGTTGCATCGTCAACAACCTTCTCTTGCTCCTAAGGGCAATTTCACTACCGTCGCAAAAGCGCTGAGTTTGTAAAATTCCTCTTATCTGATTTGTAGAACATTTACAGCCTCAGAATTAGACAACTGCTAGTCATTTGTCTGTAGACAACAATCACACCAAGTTCATGATCACAGCTGTACCTTGTGTTCTAACTCGGTATTCAAAGGAGCAATCCTTGATCCCAGGGTTCAAGTAAGACTTCTCAGTGGTGTTGTGCTATCACTCAGTGATAGATCAAGTCTATTCTAAATTCAATGTGACTAAGTTTGATGAATTTGGAAAACTTGAAAAAAAGTGTGGGGGAAAGAATAGAAGTACCGTACTTTGTTAAAAACCCTTGATTTAATCAATGTTGAAAGCAGATTATTGAAAATTAAGAACATGTCAAGTGTCAGCCATATGTCAAATTTCTAAGAAGCACAAGTGAGTTAGTAAAGACGCGCGCTTTAGTCGCGAAAAGGAAAGGTTATACGACATCTTAATCCTGTGCTCTATTGAATCACTCCCGAACAAGATGTCTCCTCAACAGGCTGCCACCTTAACTTTGCGCCGATCACGAGCGTGCGTTTTCGACATGCAAAACGATCTGACAATCGCCGCCGACATACTGCTGAAAATCTCTCTAAAATATTAGTCTGCAATTGTTTTTGCCAATACATGTATATAGATTGGGCCTACTTACATTTTTAATTTTTTTATTGGTTAGAATTTTTGGGATAGTATCTCGATATGATGATGGGATGAAATCAACTTTTTCCTTAACCCGTTGGAGTCATCACTGTAATTCACAGTATAATTTGATTTCTACGTATTTCAAATATTCAGAGGTTTTGAAATAAGTGGATATTTAAGTATTTTTATTCTTTTGACTAAGAATTTTTCCGAACCCTAGTCATCATCAATGTGTGGGCAGATGCCAGACTCCGGACATTCATAGTACACACAGTGACTGCTGCACTGACGAATGTATTCAAGCAGTTAGACAGTAGGAGTATACTAAAGTAAATGATGGATGTTTAGTATTTATTGTGGCAAAATGGAAAAGATATGATTGTTACATTAATTATGTAAACACGCTCTTCTTTGCTTTTCAGATTACTATCAGTGGATTCCTTTCGTGCTTGGGCTGCAAGCTATCTTGTTTTATGCACCGAGGACTATTTGGCAAATCATAACAGCCAATGGCAGTGGCACCAATCTTGCGCATGTTATGACAATGGCCACGGATGCGAATTGTAAGCAAGAGGCAGAAAGAGAGAAAATCATCAAACACGTTGCGAAATCTATTGAGCAGAATCTGATTCATTATCGAGAGTATCGTCAAGGACCTATGTCAAATCTGCGGCGCTCATGTCATCGATTCTGTTTTGGATTTGTTTTATCTAAACGCTTGGGTACTTGGTTTGTTTTGTGGTATATTTTCATAAAGCTTTTGTATTTTTTTAATAGTTTCGGTCAGATATATCTGATGCAAACTTTTCTCGGTTTGAATTCCGAATACCATTTTTTTGGCTATGACATTTTGAAAAATGTTTTGACAGGTCGGACTTGGGAGCAGACTAAGATATTCCCTCGTGTGACATTTTGTCGCGTTCCTATCAAACTCGTCGGATTCACCAGCTCTGCTGTAGCTCAATGTGTTCTTCCTGTGAACATGTTAAATGAAAAAATTTACATTTTTCTTTGGTTTTGGATAGTATTAGTTTCTATTGTAACAGGACTAAGTGTTCCTGTATGGCTACTGCGCATCTCGTTTCCTAAAAGCAATGCTCGCTTTATTCGTAAATATCTGAAGCTGACTGAAGTGTATTATCCCAAAGAAAAGATATTGGTAAACAGATTTACAAGCAATTTTTTGCGACATGATGGCATGTTTCTGTTACGAATGTTAAGCTTGAATGCAGGTGATCTTGTGACATCTGACATTGTTGTGCAGTTGTGGAATACATTTCGCGACCGCTTCAAACATCGTGACCTTCGAGACGATGGCATTGACGAAGTTCACAAAAATACTATTAAACTGAGTCAGTCACAAACGGATTCAGGAATCTGTCATCCTACGGCTCCAGACGAAATAGAAGCTCCGACTTATGATGAATATAAAAAGTTTCTTCAGATGCAGGTATAGGAAACATTCATCGTCCTCAGAGAAGTTTGACGTTGATGTGTTATGGACGGATGGAATGCCATAAAGAGGAATTCTTAACATCGCCACATTCTGTAGGGAGCTTCCAAAATTTTATGATTTGCAAGTTTCTATTCAACTTTGTATCAATTTTTGGTTGTCAATTTTATGCTACTGATTTGTCTGGAGAGTATTTCTTATCGGAAAGTGGATTGTAGGGAAGAATCATTCCCACTTACTTTAGGACTAAAATCTCTGTTTCTTACTTTTTAAAGATAGAGTTAAACTCAGTGCATTGCGACTATTACGGTGCTACACAAATATTTTTGTATAAAATTGAATTGTGTGCGATATGTTGGATGTGTCAATGAAAATGAAAGCGTTAACAGATAAAACGCCATAAACTGAAATTAGCTTAAAAGATAAGTTATCCGATTGTTCCTCACTAGATGTTGCAAAGAACGTTCCTGCTGCTTAAATGTTATTGTTCGGCTTCCTATGAGGAGGTTTTATCAAGACTATCATACTGCACGAAGACCGTTGACTTGACACCAAACAAATATGAATAATTTTAACGTTCGCATGTGAGAAGGAGTCATTATTGGACATCATCATGTTAGCGTTTATTTGTGGTTAAGCGTTTATCTAAATCAGCAGCTTAATCAAAGTCGACTACCCACTTCGATTTCCTGTTTTGCACCTTATAAGTCAACTCAAATAAACACCTCCCAACACCGCGCAATACTTGTTTCTGACTATTTCTAGCAATACTTGTCTACGTGATGAGCTATCATTCATATTCGAAAAGCCAAGTTTAACCCTACCTTGAGAGTCAACGCTTCACATTTATGCTGTCTTTTTCCAAGCATTTCTTTATCTTGTGACTTTTTATATCTTTTGAAATGTCAGTTTGTACTTTTATAATATTTTATTGTTACACTATATGCTGAAACACTTGTGCATCTAGGACAATATAGCAGCTACCACATCGCAACTCTCAATGCGAAAGACATCTACACATCTTGGACAAGAATTTTTGAGACAACTTCTACAATTTGTTTTGGTGAGTTGACGTTTGATCTTCTTAATCAGCTTATAACACAGCATACACCGCACAGTACAGTATTTTATTAAAAATTTGCTAGTAATGCGTGAACGGTACACGCGGGTCAAGTTTTCCTATTTACTTTTGATCGATCTCTTTAATTCATAATAGAATAAATCAAGACAATGATGTTCCACTTCAAGCATTTTGGTTTATTGCAAAATCATTTTGATTGATCTGCTAGGAGAAGTAGCATCAGAAGTGCTTGGATTGTCAACCATTGTCATTTACAGGCGCGATTAAAAGTGTCAACAACTGATTTGCTGAAATCACTTTCAAAAAGGGGACCATGTACATGTATCTCCCTTTGTCGATGGTCGCAATTATATGTGCAATTAGCAAGTTACTGAAATTTCGACTGACATTTATTAAATATTACTACTAATATCACTACTGGTAAATCGCGTAAGTTAGCGCACCTGTAATAATTAATAAATGCTGCATTTTGTAGCCATAATGTAAATAGAATAATTAAATTATTGAGATTAAATTATTCTATTTACATTGTAAAAATTAATGCCCGTTGTCTTTTATAACTGTTTTTAATGAATGACCGTCGAAATTTCACTAACTTGCCAATTGCAAATCTCAAATTTCCCCGGCCATGGCTGCAACTTAAATTAGTGAGTTGTGTCGATGTTGAGAGATTTGAACTAGGCCTGCTGATGATTCCTGATATTGGATAAAATAGCAGCTATTCAGGTCTGTTCCCATTCTTCAACTGATGATGCAACTCAATATTCAATTATATTCAGTATTCAGTTATACTACCTATAGTGTTGGGTACATTATCTGCGTAATCTAGGATGATTGGTAGACTAGAAGAGATTTTCCAGCAAGTGGGCTTTCTGCCAAGTGAGATTTCTGCTGAGTGCGCCTCCGGACTGACACAAGTAAAAGGCCACCGCTTTCTCAAAAACATGAATTTATTCTCACAGTTCGCTGTATTTTTGCTTGAATTGGAATGAAAAGTAATTGTGATGAACATGTAGCCAACTGATAGACGCACCTAATTGAGTGAGACGATTAGTTTGAAGGCATAATACAGATAATTCTCACTAGATTCACACCCCCTCCCAAAATGACTGGATTCTGTTCTTTCCCGAAATTACACCTAGTGGGGGGGGGGGAACTATTCCTCGCCTCCCCTACATTGGCAACGTCTCTGTTCTACAGCAACGAGGTGACGAAAAGAACCCTTTTATGATCATCAAATAGCCTGATATTATAAATAATTACAGCAATTATCAATGTAGAAGTACAAAAAAATATCCTGAAACAAAATACACCCTGTATAAGAAAAGAATGTCAGTTGGAAGCACTGCCAAGAAGAATGCTGGCTGCGTTTCCCCTTACGATGACAATTGATAGTCGTTGCCAGAAATGTTTTGTCTCTTAAGGGTCGCCAGACTCCACGCAAAGCCTCCTTCCTATCTGTCTCACAAACCGTCGTGTGAACTGGCCACTAGCTCCTGACGTTTCAAATGCAACTGGCTGTTAAATGTATCTCTCGTTGCAAGTCAGTTCTTCATACTTCGCCTTCTTCCTTTCTTCAAGCATTTGTTGCTGCAGCCCTTGCAGAAGCTGCCCCCGAAAAGGATATTATAGCCCCAACGGGGCGCTTACCGTCAGATCTGCTAACACCCAGAACAGAAGCCCGATTGCAGAGATTTCTTGATCACGTCGTTCAAAGCTGAATGCCGAGGAAATCTGCCTTCGCTGAAGCGGCAAGAGAGAGGATGATATCCGCGTTCATTTACTACCGCTCCACATTTACATCTATGTGGATGGCAAACTTTAGCTTTAAATCGAAGAGAAATTCCAATTCGAAGAGCGTCTGCATCAAGTTTCATTCCGATTGTACTTGATGGAATTGAACGCAGCCATGCACCGCTCTCAGGACAATTCGAAGCGAATAGCTAGAATACTGGTCAGACTTAGACAAAAGGTCACTAAACTTTTATTGCAGAATTTATTTCATCCCACGCTTTTTGAATGTCTTTTTTGGCTCTGGCAGTGGAAGTAGTTGCTTCCTTTGCCATTCCTCGGTGACATGATCCTTCTCAGTGGATAAGATAACCATTTCAAATAAAGGCATAATCAATTTTACAAAATCATTAGTTTGGTATAGTGACGATAAGTAACTGCATCAAGCAATGTCAATAGCATTCCTCAACCCCAAGCCCCTCATTCGAATCGGAGGGGATGCCTGCTTCCAGCTATCCTCATCGAAATCGATGTTCATTAATTTGGATTAATTCAGCCTGATTAAATTACGCGTAGTGATCGTTCCTCCCGCTACAAGGGATAAAACCTTAAATGATCTTGTCAACTCATGTGAACTTCTGTAAATCCAGGTCTCTCCCTTACATAATCTGAACATTCTTCCCAACTGAAGTGAGCGTTCATGAATTGACCTTTGATTTTCATGTCAGGTCTACCTGTTTGTAATGCCGAAACCGCAATCGTCTCTGTGAGTCATTCGTTACTTTCTCTACTAAATGTCGTAGGGAATGAAAACACCTGAATTTAGCTGATATTATGGATCCGTCGGCATTACCTGGACGATGAAAAGTTTACTTAATATCATAGCAGTTTCGATACTGTATTTCCACCGACTTTATGCGCTTTATTTGCATATGGCTGAGACCAGTATCAACCAGTTGTCCTTAACCAATTCATGTCGTGAGTGTATTATGTACGAGTATCTGCAAATTGCAATTATTTTTCATGTCTTGCTTCGAATAGTAATTGCAATCCACATGATATTGAGGGACAATCTTCGTTGATAATGCGAAAAACATATGATGCCTCACTTAAGTAGGCATGAAGTCATCTAGTTCTACTCAATCAGCGTTTCCAGTCATGGTGGAGTTTTAAATGTTTAACGACAAAGTCGTTAAATTACCATGATAGGCTGGTAATCTTGCCTTTTAGATAAAATATTACGGTAAACTACGGCTGTTTACGGTTTGCATTTCACGTATTAAAATGCACATTCTAGTTCATCTAAAAATAAATTTAGTCGCTAAAAAACTGTTGCTGAGGAGTAACATAGGTTTCACTAGCGGGCGCTATGGAGGCATTGCATCTGGTCATGAGAACTATAACAGATGATGGATTAAAATGACAAAATAAGATACCTGCATGACATGTTGATAAATAGACAGCGGCAAGGTAACAATGGACTATAAACAAACCCTTTCAAAATAACGGGAAGCCTTCTAAATGAACAAATATTGAAGAATGCGCGAAGACAAGGATATATTAGATGATCATCAAATATAATCCTCAGTCACATTGAAAATCATATGTGACATGCGCCCGGTTCACAAATGGCGTGGAGTCTTTTGAAGAGAGGATAAGACAGCAAAGCCAGTTACGTAGGCCGGACAGAATTCAACTTGGGGAAGCGCATCAAGGAGCATCTACTACATTGGATCAGTAATCGAACCTGTGGATCGTTTCATCGCATGCATCCTCAGTGTGTTGATTCGTGACTTCTTTTTTATGCTCATCTAACATGCATGCATCTGTTTCTTTGCAAATTCTTGAAGCTGTGTTCATTTTTAATCGTGACCCTCATCTGTGTATTCTAAAAGAGTCGATTTACATCCATAGTTGAATTGTCTTGCTCCACTGTGTCCTGTGAATACGACTCATTTTGTCATTTTGCTTCCTTTGGGCCCTTGTACACATGACTCGTGTTGCTGAAAGTTATGTTGCTCCTCAGTAAAATTTTCTTGGCGACTGTTTATTTTTCAATATATCGGCAAACAACATTGCATCTGTAAGAACGATAGAGTCCTCCGCCATTCTAGTCTGATTGCCTGATACATTTATTTTGAAAATTCATCTGTAGTTGTGCGGAATCAAGTTTCCTGAACCTAACACATGTGCGTCTTACAATGTCAGACATTTAATATCCGCTGATCCAGAGTGAAATGCTTCTATAGAAATGAATTTTCTATCTCATTGTTTTGTATTGTTCCCATATTGAGGTGTACTTCATTCAACAAATAGAAAACAACAGTTAAAGTCGAACGACGGAACAATGAAAATCGCTGAGAGGGCTGCAAAATATCCTCCTGAACTCAAATACTTCGATTTGTGTGATCAGTTTTATCACCCAAATTTATCCGCAAGTCGTTTTTAGGTTTAGTCTATTATTGAAGCTACGTGACTTTAGGGAGAACTCAGTAACAGATTAACGATCATTCCCTAAGTTTGAAGCGACAAAGACGATATATAGTTCGATCGATCAGTGAATTTCGAATCTCTGAAGAGCACACATGTTGCATTATTAACTGCAATCGAAATCAATTAACCTAGTTTTGTCATAGAAACGCGCAAATAACTCATGTCTGGGATATAGTTGGACGAAATTTAGACGAGGTAAAAATAATTGACGTCCTATATTGTTACGCACCTGCAAGCCATTTGAAAAAAAGCATTTTCAATTCTCATACTTGCGTTTCTTATGAAAGACCGGCTTTCTATCAAATGAAAAGATCTAATGAAGTGCAGAATTGATACATACGCCTGAGTGTCAATTTGCGAGGAACTACGTACATTTTCGCGGATTGCGTCGAGACAAAGTCATGGTATCACAGATATGGACATTCAATGAAAATTGCATAAGTGAAAAAAGGATAGCAAAATTATTATTTGTGGAAGCATGCTCATCTCCTGCTTTCATTTCCTAAAATGAAAATGAATTTGTTCGGTAGACATCAGCAACTATTATAACAATTGACATTTTATAGATTGACATTTTTAAATCTATTTGATGAAGTTGTGAAGAATATTTTCTAGAAATTATATTCTATTGTAAATTAGTGCTGAGATTACATGGCATTTTCATACATATTTTCATCGTGTGAGAATTGCTTTCATTCCATTCATGATTTCATACACTCACTGCCTAATTGTAATCATTGTATTGCGATTTTCTATGTAAAAGTGTTTCACACCTTCCCAACAGCATTTCGTGCTTTTGTGAAATACCATAGCTTCTGAAGAAGAGTTATGTATGCAGTGAGCTGATGGGCATGTCTGGAAGAAGCACTAACGTTCATGGAAGTTTGGTAGAGAGACTAAATCTCCTACATCTTTTACAAAGGAATCTAATCCCATGGTTAATGTCAAGTTATCTGCCTTTGCTGAGGTCTCGTAGACTGTCATACGGTAAAAGAAAATATGCATTTAATTATTAAAATGAGAACTCGACGATTGACTACGCGATTGTTGTATCCAAAGGGACCGATGGAATGGTTGAAGCGAGTATTCTGGAGTCAATGATCGAAATATTAGCGTCAGAACCGTGATTCTTACAGCTACTTTAATTAATAGGCAGTCATTGTCTGTGCTAGAGGTCTGCGTTCGTGACATGAACATGATTGTGTTTCGTGTCGTGTTCGTGTTTTTACAATTAGAGTCGTATTGCAATTTCGTGCTGGCGATGATAGGATAACTTGTACCAGCTACATGTACTTCCAGCCGTTGTCTAAGATCCATTTTTTTAACGACGATGAAGGATAAATGCACTGCAATCAGTCCAATCTAGGGTTAAGAAACTGTGGTGTAACTCTGTTGCGCTTGGACGGATAAATCGACTGACGCAGTGAAGTTGACCAATGGATGTAATGGTTAAATTGATATTTGAAAAAATCTTATTGAATTATTTGATTTTGACGAAAACGGATGACAAGGTGAACTTCGTCAGATTACTGCAACAAAGCGTTCTAGCAAATTGCATGAAAGAATCTGTCCATATGTTGTGAAACGAATATATCGCGAAATTGTGATTGGATTATGAAGAATTTGGCGAGAGAAAGAGAATACTAGCGAAGAAAGAGATACAATAGTTTAAAAGACTTGTGTTGATAGAAATAAGGATATTGAACGCATTATTGGTTGAGTAACCAAGATGAGGAACCGGCAGCAGGGACAATCGGGCCAATTCAAAGCATGCAGAAATAGCTAGTTGATAGATTCTTTAGAATTCAAAAGAAAATACATGCTCAGTTATCCCACCAATTCAAAGAATCTCATTGAAATACGTCGTTTTTGCCTTGCTTTGCTGCATTAGAGTTCAGTTCTATTTAATGGGATACATTTTTTCCAATTCCACTGTTTGTGTGCGTGTACAGTATCGATGTTCCTCTACGAGTATACAGAAGGAATATAAGAAATCGTCTGAATCAGCTTGAAAACATGAATTTTGTTGTCTTTCAGCATAAATTTGATACAATCTCAAGAAAAGCATTTTTGCAGTCATTCATCACTTCTTGTGGTGATCCAATGTGGAAATTATCTTTGATTAAGCCAATGACTGAGTGGGATGTTTTGAACCGATTTTTTTCGTTGTCTGCACTGATTGAAGTTTGAACTACCGTTTAATCATCTAGATGAAATGCGCCATTAAAATATGTTCAAAACATCATTCTTAATGAAAATTCATGAAGATGCGTAGGTAGTACATGTACTTCATGTCGAGACATTTTGTAACTCCTGTGTCAGTAATCGAACAGATTTCCTTACCGAAAGCAAATTCCTTTCATTCTTGCAAGACTGAGAGGCGAACAGAGATCTTTATCTCAAATATTTTACAAAATTTCGGGTCATTTCCGGGTTCTAAATTTTCTTTATATAAATGAACCTAAGCCCTATATCTTTAATTCATAAGTACGAGTATGTAGGCCTAACAACATGTAAGCTATAGACATTATACGAGATTGTTTGATCATATAGTGCTATCAGGCTTGGGAACGACTTTATTAGTGCGATTAGCTGAGTTTATTCGAAATTTTCCAGCGATCTATTTATGATAGTCAAATTTCGAAATTTGCCTGTTATCAGCATGTACCGGTCATACTACCGCACCATGTAAATGTAAGAAGTAGAAGCTCCTTCAGCATCAGTTCCGTAATTCATAAGCAAATGTCATGCATTTTTCAATTGATCGTTGTAAATTTAAAAAGCACAAAGTAGATTTCTCATATAATACATTTAAAGTGCATGCGATGGTTCTTCTTCAGACGTAGCTCCATAAATACAAATTGTAAGTCCCAATTTACATTGCGTGAAAATCTTGTCATAAGACTATAGTGACAACAGTAATATGAGCCTGACAGCTTTTTCAGTGAAAATCTGAACGTTGCAACTTAGCCTTCTTATGCATTCTCGAAGACATGTATTACCAAGTTTTATCCTGTACTTAAACTTTCATCAACAAAATTACGGAAAAGTCCGCGGCGGATGAAACGTCGGGCGTATTATGTCATTGAGCGATTGAGAGCGCTCTAAGCAAACCGCATATTGAAAATTCATCTTTTCCGCGGGTTTCCTCACAAGTGGAGCAACAATTGGTGACATTCTATGTAGCACCACAAAATGACTTCTGCCCGTTTTCATGTGTGGTGTTCTATGAAGTGCAAGTAGTCCGTGGTCCCCATGCACGGCATAGTATTCAGTGTCTTAGTCTAGAAGTCGAACCCAGAAAGTGTCATTGTAAATCGGCAGGAAAGCATGCGGATTCCAGACTAAAAGTATCACAACTCTCCAAAAGTCCACTGCATTGTTGAACTATACTGTATATTGGTATTTGGAGGCGATTCTTTCCAATCATTCCGTTTCCAAAACAAATCACCTGATCCCTATAATATATATTGCCAATGGAAATCTAATCAAGCATTTTGCTGACTGTCAAATTTCCAGTACATTGAAAAATTATCATTTCCATCACTTAACTTAGCTTACGATATGACGATGTTCAGTCGGGGGGGAGGGGCCTCCTTTTAATTTCTAGAATATCAGCTTCTTGTGAGACAACTAGTGTTTGAAAGTTTATTTGGTGCGATTCATTCAACTCCCCCACATCGGAAAGCGACATAGATAGATATTTGTTTGTAATTCTTCAGCACGCACAAGTTCTTTCATCAGCTTGCGCTCAGTGACCTTAATTATGACATCAGCTAATTGAGGCAATTAAAGTCACGGGAATGAGATGCATTGATGCTTCTCACAGGAATAAGTCTTTCTAATGCTTTCTTTATTATTTTCTATTTGGAGTCTTTCAACACGGCACAACAAGTGTCTAGACAAGAGTGCTGACATCCAAATTTCTTTATGCATTGAATTCAATTGACTAATTTGCGCATGTCTTTCGGCTCTATCAACATATTTTTTTAATTTGATCCATAAAGCTGCTGTACCTAGCCGTTTGATTCTTTTACATCAGGTTTAGCTGACGCAGAACGGATTATAGAACATTCAAATCAAATGTGTATTTTAGAATGAATCATCCTTGTTTAGGCGCAGCTGAATTTCCTTATTGACATCCAATGTTGAGTGAGTCACATCGTATTGCTCTCCAAAGCATGGCGTAGGCAACACTTGGACAACATATCAATTAACTCATTTTCGCCATGCGTTCGTCATACCAGGTTAGTAATTTGATACATAATTGACAATTTGGCATGCTTTGACTTCGTCTGATAATCAGCCGACATTTCTAAAAATAATTACCCAAAAACGGAATTTTACATCAATGAGATGTTCTCTAGATCCGATAGCCTGCTTGATTGGATTATTTGCGTCTTTTTACATCTTCCTAAATGCAGAGGAGTCTTCGACAGCTGTGATAGGCTGGAACAATTCTTCCTTATAAAGTTTCTTTTTTTGGTTATTAATTGTTAAATCGGACTGGTGATCAATCAACCAAAAGATTTTAATTTAAGTCCAGTAATTTATTAGTTATTGTCACTACCTTCTATAATTGTCTGTTTCAACGTTTGATCGACTCGTAGGTGTGATGTGCATATCCATGTTGAATGCTAGCTAAATTTGTGTCTAAATATACACCGTCGTTCTATCATTTGATGTCAGAAGTGGGATAGGGTTTGTCAAACTATTCTCAAAACTATATCAAAAACTATTCTTTGTCTCCAGTAAGCTACCGTCAGAAAAATGGATGATCAATAATTAGCGGGGCAAATGCTGTTATTGCTTTCAAGCCTCAAGTATTATTTTCAGGTATCTGGCATTCTGATATTACACTCAATTTGTGATGTTACCTTACCCATTTTGCAAATTGGTGATTAAAATGTGCTGCCGCGCTTCATTGTTTTATCGTTGCAATGGGCAAATCTTGCGCAACCTTCTTTATGAATGAAGCACTAGCATCATAATCCTACAGTAGTGTTTTGTACTTTTAGTTTTGCTGGCAGAACTGATGATGTATAGATTGACAGAGTGAACATTATCAACTTGTCTTTTCAGATATCAATATCTGCGAAATCCGTGGGGCGAAGTGAAGATAAACTTTGTATTGCATTTACAATTCAGTGAACGTATCTTCGAAATTTGATCCTCATTTTTTTACTAACTTGACTGTTGCAATTATCAACTTCAAAACTTAATGATGAATCTCATACTGCCATAAATAGAACACACGAGTATTTCTGATTTTCAAGTGTACATTTTATTTTTCATATTTATTAGATTTGGAGTTACTGTTTTCCGAGCAGCGAGTCAGATCTATTGAATCAATGTGCTTTTGTGCAAGTGTTCGCTTATTAATCAACAACGAAAAAAGTCGGTCAGCGCATATGTTTCCTTTAGTAGTAGTGAACCGAATCATTTGTCTTGTGCGCATGCTGGTACATCATATTGCCGTGACTGTTGATGTTTTCTTTAATACATGTTATCAATTGTGTTCGTGTTTGTTGTCCGCTCTTGTTATGTATCCTACTTTTATCTTGCTATTCTCAGTTGTTACAAATTGTTCACATAAAAAAGTGTACATTATCCAATATTGTAATTCGACTTTCTTATCCTTCAAAGAAATTACTTCTGTTGTGCATTTTTGTTATAAATTAATGTGACGTCAATTTCATTCGGTAAATTAAAAAGTTCATTTCATTGTGACATACTTTCATCGTTATCATTGATGCTGATTATCGTTCCATTTTATGACAGAATTTTTTAGTCTTTTCATAAGGCTGCATTTGATAATATGGACGGGCATTTTGTTTTTCCGAATGTCTTCTACTTTCCGACCTAATCAGGTAACTGCGTCATTTGTACTTTTTTTGCTGTAAGGAATAAGATAATTCTAGGAATGATAAATCAAAGTAATCCACGTGACTTATCATGGGTCTTCTAATTTTGTACTGTTTTCATGTAATTGCATTTTATTTGTGTATGCAGCACAATATTGGCTTTTGACATTTCGAGGCTTTTTTGACTGTATACATGTAACTAGCTTACTTGCATTAACTGAATCTCTTGTCTTTCCATGTTGCTTTTACCATCTGAGATTTTGTGAAACTAGATTGACGAACTTATGTAATCAATGATATTTGTAAGAAGGTGAAAAGTGTTACTTTTTTTGAATAAAAGAATATCATAATGAAATGGGCATTTTCTTATTTGGTATTTGTACTAAGGTTTTGCATTGTTCTCGTTTGCGTGCATTTAAGTAACAAACAAAGGGCCAAAGTGATAGTTTTCAAGTCCAGAATCTGCTTTTTAATAACAACTTCTCAAATTCATGTTATACCGGACTTCGAGTGGCAATCCATTCAACAAAAAATTGACATTGTCAACTATGCTACAGACCTATCATGAGAATAAGCGTAGAATGTACGAAATGGTGAAATATTGCGCTTTCTTTTTGAAAAATAGCAATTTGTTAATTGAGCGATTTTCATAATTTGAGCACTCCTCAGCAGATACGATAACGGATACAAAACTATCTAAGCTCATCTTAAAGCTGAGATATCAAGTTTTCGAATGATGTAGGCCAATTGTTCACTGGGTGACGCCACGCTCAAATACACGTATGACCCTAAACATCTGGTTACTGTGTGACATTACTGCAACACAAGTCGGTCGTCTCATGTATCTATGTTTCACAAGCTAAACGATGTGAGAGGACCTAAATTTCATGCTCAGAGCATGCAGAACATGATATGCGGTTCAAGCGGCAAATAATGCGGACGTAAACCGTAGACGACGCGTAAACTATAACCGCTCGCGCGCTTCATAAACATTCCCCATGTTTTGACAGCATCAGATCACGTGATGCTGACTCCTAGTGCAGCGCGTATAGAAGTAGGCTATAGGCCTAAATTGCCCTTAACCACAAATGTTTGGGGTGCTCCGTATTTACGCGATGGCAATGTCTGTTGTTGAGTGATGCAATTGTAAGGCAAGAAAATCGATTGAATTTCAACGAAATTTATGTGGTACGTTTTTCATGGTCAGCTCTGTGCTCTACTTATGTTGCATTTCAAAGTACCCTATTCAACTTGAAAACGTGCATGTCATGCATACATATGCAAGCACAGAAGTGGACAAATCACAATACTTTGTCGATGCTCTTCAGGGGATTTGATTAGGCTATTCCACTCTTTTCTTGCTTCTTTGAAAATTTGAATCGGTATTCGGCGATAACTTTGTCAGTTTCATCGAATATATCTCGGTAATAAACTCATTTTGGAAAATATGTGTTGTGGAATTGAATGAAATTTTCGCTCTTACAATTTGTTACACCTATAGGCCCTAACCAACAATGGCTAGTGTGTGCTCCAACCTTGAAATTAGCATCCCAGGAAAACATGTGCTGAAAAAAAACACTGACAAATTGACACTAAATGATCGAGAGATGTCGTAATTCTTTCGATTTGCCTCTGTAATATCAAGACTGAATATTTTGACAAGAAAAGGTGAGTCCTTAATTGAGATTATTTCACACTTAATGAACAGTATATGGTGCATCACTGACAAGTAGACGCTTGATTCTCGGGAAAATGCCATCTTCGTTCTCCTCCATTAAGGTTACAAAAGGCAGCCTTGAGAAATTATAAGCCAATCAGTCTCTTGTCGGCTTTTTACTAAGTTTTCTTCATGCATCATCTTAAACAGAATTTGGCAATGGCTAAATCTCTACCAAATCAGGACTTATGCAGGATTTCTAATATTGACCACTTACACAGTCAACCAACTTATCGAAAAGTGCAGAGAGTTCACCATCCCACTCTGTGCGGCATTCATCGACTACGAAAAGGCTTTCAACTCTGTCGAGTTCGCCCCGAACTTTGATGCACTCAAAATGCGGTGGAGAAACCATCCTCACCTAAATCTCCAAGAATGTAACATCAGTAGATTACATGAAGACACACTAGGTGACATGCCACGCTCAATCACGCGTAATTCACGCGTGAATCACGCGTAATTACGCATGACCCCAAACATCCGTGGCTATGCGGGATATTGCTGCAATTAAGTTATATAAGTTAGTATAGTTGGCAGTCCTGTTATATAGACTTTGCGTCTCATGTGTCTGCATGTATCAGAGGCTAAACAATGTGATAGGACCTCAATTTCATGCTCAGCGAAGACAGAACATGTTTAGCGGTTCATCTTAGTGGTTCAAGCGGCAGCGCAGACAACCGTAGACGACGCGCAAACTATAAACGCATGATGAACAAACTTCATTGCAGAACACCACAATGAAAGCACAGAATACATCCTATGAAAACGAAGGTGATGTTTAACGAGCATGCACGACAGGGATCCATCATCATCGGAAATGTGACGCTGGAAAATGTGCAGTGGTAGAAAATAAAAACAGAGAATATGAGAAAATAGAAAACATGCCTCGGCAGATGCAAGCAGAGATAATTAATACTTCCGAAGTTAACAAGAGGCTGTCGGGCAGCGTTTGCAAACTATATGAGAAGTCGGTTCATTCCACAATATGATTGATAAAGCTTTCAACCAGCACATTCTACCACTAACGCTGGTCGGTGCAGAGATGAACAACAACAGCCATGTCCAAGTTAACATTAGCCCAACGGTCCATTATGCTGTAGGCATAACACTCCGCGATCGCAAAACCAACGAATGGATCAGTAAATAGCAATGGATATGCTCACGTAATGCGCAGGACAGACGAAAGATGGACCAGGATAGTAATACGCGGTGTGGTAGCCAAGAATGGGTTCCAGGCTACTTAAGGTCTCAGGGTGAGCAATGTAAACAGTGATTACTGTCAAATTATCATGTTAGACCAACTTTTACCGTTACCGATAGAGCAATTTGCTCCAAAAGTAAATTTTAGAAATTTAATTCTTATTATAGGTAATTATTGATACTTGCAGTATGAACTTGAACCTTATTAGTAACACATCACAAAATGGTGGATTCTACCTGTATACAAGTGTATATACTCGTATCGTAAGCATTTTACAACAGCATGATATAAGGCGAACAATTACATAATAGTTGGACCTGAGGTTTGCATATTGATTCTAAGTTTAATAGGTTTAGGTGTTTACCTAGGAATGAGAGACAATAATCGCCGCTGCTTAAGACGGTGGGACCATGAGATAGTCTAATACTGCAACCAGCACTGGCAATAACATACGATCGACCGGTAGAGGTGGACGACACTTCGGGAGGGGTTCTTCCAGCAATGGAGCGATTAAAACTTAGTCAAGGTAAATGACTTGACACCTCTGAAGATCGGGTGTAGGTACATGTAAAATCGATATCATACCCCATTCACGAAAAAAAGTGGAACAATCAACAGTTTTATCAGAAAGAACCATCTTGAGTTTTATTAAGTAATTTATTAGGATTTTCATACATAGAAAGTCAAATGGAATGCATAAGAAACGAAGACATGATAAACATCGGCTAATGTGAGCATAACTCACTTGCTTTATCACATCGGCGTCATACGAACTCAGGTCTCAATTTTTTCTTTGTGCAACAGTTAGAAAAACACAGTGTATTACAAAAACAATAAAAAGAGAAGTATGGTGATATTTTGAAAATGACCACTTTCCGCGTGAGCAACAACAGCGTACAGTCATGAAAAAAATGTAAAGGTTAGAGTATAAAAAGGATAAATGAACGTAAGTATTGAAGCTGATATTCCAACAGAATACTCAAGTAGTTCATTGGTGTTCTTAAACCTTAGATAAGCCTTCTTTTAAAAATTGTTTGTAAACCGTACCTTCATCGACTTCATCACCCCTGCAAATGGAGGGAGAGAGAGACGAATGTAAAATTATAAAGATTATGTGAGCATTTTATTGTAGAATAGATTCAGACAACATTGCATTTTCATAAAATGAATTTTTAAAATGAAAGAGTCAGATTTGGCCTCGCTAATTGCAGAAGCTAGCAGCTAACTACTACATGAATCGGAGCAGAATGAATATTTATGCATTCATTGATCTATGGCTTTCACGAGGTCGAGGATATCTTGATACATATCGTTCAGTGAAATTATCGCTGAATTGGAAAATTCTGCCGCTGGCCACAAAACATCCCACATCTCGTCTACTGACTGCTTCGACTTGACGAGCGATTTCAACTGGAGTAAATCAAATCCCTGCATATTAAATCAAATTACTGTACATAGATGTGATCTTTCTTATCTAGAGCAACCAATACACGTAATGTCAGACCTAACTAACAACTCTGAGCCTTGACAGATCAAGGAAAAAACATAGCAAAGAATACTGGAAATGACTATAGTCAAAATTATGACGAAACGTTCTATAGCAATCGCATTAATGATAGAAAACAGGATAAGAATTTCATCAATAAAACGACTCCAAAAGTTATCCACGAGAGGAGCTTAGCTCTTTTGTCACATTATCGGTATTACAGTGTCAAGTAGAAGTAGTGTGTTATAGCCAAGATCAGTGACCCGAAGCCGATCAAGACCTAACCAGAATGTGTTGAATACCCAAACTCCTATTTAATTGCAAGGAGGTGACTTGAAATATCATTACCGCAAGGTGATCTATACAATGTACACATATTTTACATGATAAATATATTAAAATTCACTAAATAATGCTGCATATAGACGTAATGCATGTAATAAGAATGCAAGTAATATAAACATAATGCACATAAGTTTATGATGTGTGCTATCTATAAATTCTAATTGTATTGACTCTTTTTTCACTAATTAAAACCTTTGACTTGTGGCTAAGAATTGAATACATGAATGGCGGACAACGATTTCTTTTCTAAAAGTGCAACGCGTAAATGTCTGACATCTCTGAGTTAGTGTAACCAGGAATTTTCTTAGTCAAATCCGAACTCGGTCCGATCCGACCAACTTCATCCCGAATTCGGGTTCGCACACATCCAATGTCAACGACGTGGTTTTGGACAGTTTCTTTTTTTAGACGATTTCTTCTCCCCTTCTTTGTACAGTTCGTGTAAATAAGATGCTCAGATGTCACTTTATCCTACATTTGGCAATCATTCAGCAACATATTTTTTGCCTTCATGCTCTCTTTCTGGCAATTACATTCTCCTTTTTCTTGTCTCGCTGTTTTTTACGCTAAATTATAGCCACAATCTCATCATTGGGTTCCCTTTTTCTTATAACAGCTTATATACGAGCATGTTGCTTATGAGGTAAGTTAAAATTTAATGGCATGTTCCTACCCAATCAAAATCCTTCAAGTTCATTTTCTCCATAGCACTTCCAGCTATTCTTCTTTACTTCCGGAACAAGAGACCGACACAATCACGCAAAATGGCTTGCCTCTTGAGAGACAGGAGCACTGAATTACATATCAATTCTGGGAATCTGAGCTCCATTAGAAGCGGTTGCTAATTTTAAAGAAACAAAACAAGGACGAATGAATGTGGTGTGATACTTACGAAGACTGTGCCTCTTCTATCTTAAAGATAAGGGAGTTTGCTTTCAATATATGGATCACTGTTCCATTGGAATAGTGAATCATACTGGTGACTGGGAACTTGTAGGCTGCCAATGTGACGTTGGATTGAAATTTGAGATTTTGGGTTGCAAAAGGGCTTTGAAGGTTAGCCTGCAAAACAAATTTACCTGTTTATAGTCAAGATTATGTCAAGTGATGTCATGACATCAATAATTTAATTACTGTACAATGGATTGAATATTTAACATCCGCAATCGTGGAATTGATGGTCATGATTTATCCAGTCACTTTTTTCATGACTGCAGAAGATTCCGCCGTTATTTACTGCAAATTATCATCTACTTATGTTCTTGTCATTCCACTGACTTTTCGAGGTTCTGCGATTACTTTGGTCTTCTGCATAAGATATTCGAAGGACGCTCAAAGATTGAAGAAATCTGATTCTCCAGTCACGAATCGTAGAGGTGGAACAACCCTATCAGATTTTTGGAAAAACGGAAGTGTTTTTTCATAATTTTCATTTGCGCCAGAATAAGAAACAATGTAAGTAAGTTCTCCATTACTGTGACCTTCATAGTTCATGATGAAATTTTTAGCGCAGCACAATGATTGAAATAGATGGAGTCTACATTAACTACAGAAAGCAATTGAATTCAAAATCATAAAAATCTGCTAACAGTACGAGAGGCTATATCATCAACAAAAAATGATTAGACCTTCGAAACCGTATACACCTATAAAACAGTCCTGTTAAGACATCTTAGAACAGCGACGGAATCAACTGAAGCACCTTGCAAATGCACTTGCAAAAATTACCCATCTTTGAATTTTTGTTGTAAAATGTATCTATCTATGTCGTCATTTATTACATATGCCCGTACTGGACAAGACTGTCTTGCGATTGAGATTTACAATAGCATGCGCTAAATGCTTTAGCAGTTTGGCTCATGTAACTGTTAATGTACCTGCGAATTATTGTTGTTGCTACATGCAAATTATTCAGAACTGCTTGGCATAAAAGCATCATAACATGCTCAACATGATGTCTAAATAATAGATAGAATTTGTATACTGGGGACTTCCAACGTGGAATTGTTTGAGATCAATTGTTGACTCACTTGTAGGTCATGGATAAGCGCCCAAGTGCTAATGAAACGGGATGAGAGGAATTTGAGAACGGCCGGGTCATTTAACGCGGTCTCGCGCAAGACCCGGCCTGAACCTCAGCAGGACTGGTCGTCCAAGGATCCCCACAATATAACAGAGTGGACAAATTTGTTCTCCTTTTCTGCCTGTATGAAGGCCTCTTCAAATGGGAGATAATCGATCTGAAAGTTGAAATGAGTTGATACGATTTCATCATGAGACTCTGGTCATAGTAGAAATGCTATGGTCTTCTTCTGAGCGTCGAGCGGAAAGCCGTGATGAAATTTCCTGGCCTATTCAGATCCCTCGACAACCCTCTCCCATGCAGGGTCATCCGCATGGAATAACCACAAGAATGTTATGGAAAAAGGACGGATTGGTCAGTACTATTTTTTTTTTGAAAGTGATGGAAAATAATGAAGTGTCAATGTGACGAATTGATGTGTCCTATATTCTTATTGAAGTATTATGGCAAGGTAATTGAATATAATCAACTATCAATTATGAGTCCTGTTGAAACATTGGGAAAACTTCTCAGAAAACTTTTCAATTCTGTTCTTAACTCCAACGACTAAGTTTCTACCGTCTATCCTACCTAAGTACGTAGAAATGACTGATTTAGACAAGTCTGGGATGAATCCGAATGTCAAGCATTCAATTCAGCAGCGATGAAACGCTTTCGCAAACATTAGACGGCTATCACCATTGGAAGGAAAAGACCAAATGACTGAATCAGCGTCAAAATAGAACTGGTCGTTTAAAGCAATTTATACAAATTATACATAAATTGTGGAAAATTCTGCAATCGGATCGAGGAAAATTGATCAACTATTTTTGATTATCAGCTATTTTAATTCAGTTGAAACAACGACTGTTTCAATAAATGACTATTTTACGTCTGTGTTTATCTAGCCTACCGATAGAGCGATTGATACTTATAAAAGTATTGATACCATTTGTTGGAAATAATATCTTTTTAATGTCAATATTAACGCATCTGAAACTGAAAATGAGCAGCAGAAGCTAAAAACAGATAAGGCAATAGGTAGTGATGCCTTCTTTGTTGCATAAGTTTGCTGAAAAGTCTTGGTTGGTCCCTAGACTCAGATTTTCAGCTTGTCGATTCCAGAAAATTGATGTCCAGGAGTGTGAAAGATGTCTCACAACTAACCAGTTCCAATGAGACCAGCCACTTATGTTAACAATTTCAGAACCATGTCATTACTTCTGATGTCTCAGAAAATTTTTGAGAGACTATTGTTGCAGTCGAGTTATCAAAAATTTATGAACAACATTAGAAGCCACCAATCTGGTTCACGACCAGCACATGTGCGATCATCAGTCTGCTCAATCATGCAATCTTTTTTCGAGTCCTCTAACATCCCCGAACTCAAGATTATCGCGCTTTATCTGTCTAAAGCTTTTGACATTTTATCACATAAGCTTATGCTTCGCAGGCTGGGTCATTTCAATTTCCCGCGGGATTTAATACATAGGGCACAGAGCTATTTGTGAGAACGATCTCAGGCTACGCGCACACGGAGCTCCGACAGCACACCATCCAACGTTCTCTTAGGTGTTACGCAAGGCTTGGTTTTAGGTCCGATGCTATTTTGTACAGTTTTGGTCCAGTTAGTCGTGGTAGTCAAATAATTCAATGCGTCGACGACATAACAATATGCATCACTCTGTATATAACGTCTGAAAATCATACTGCCGATGAACAACAGAACATAATTCAATAAAAAAGTAAATATAAGTAAAAGTACAAGTAAGTATACGTAATACATCTAGGATCATTACCTTCTTGAATGGATACAATTGACGCTCAGTCAGCTTAAAAGCCATCTTCGTTGAGATTTCTTTTTTCCATTTTACAGCAGTGACATTTTCCTCATTTTTCATTCTCAATTCCATTTTTGGAGTATAGCCGATATCTACTTCAACATTTGTTGTGAACGGGTTCATCCCTCCTGGTGACTGCAACCACTCCATGTCTGTTGAAAAAGACGCTACCATGCTAAGAATATGCTTCAAAAAAGCGAATCCATTTCAATTCATAATTTGAGTTTTAATGAGAACGCAAGCCCTAAGCTTAAGAATTGTGGATGCCATTTCTTTTGATAACGGAGGGATTTTATCAAATTTCCTGATTGCAATTTAGATCGATCAGAAATGTCATTTTAAAAATTGAATTAAATTTAATGATATCTGAAATTTTCTAAAAATGAACTTCACACTAATGATGCCTATGACATGAGGTAAATATAATCATATCAAAATGCAAGATGTTGCCAAAAATTGAATCGCGCACATGATTTTTCAATTTTTCTGATTTTCAAATAGAAATACGAAGTCGATTAATCACCAACGGTTTCAGTCTAATGCTGATCATCATCAGATATGTGCAATTGTAAAGCATGGAAAAATGAAAAAATAACTGATGAAAACTAATCTGCAGATCAAAGTCTCCCTCGATATATTTTCTTGGTCCAAACAAAGTAAAACATGGAAAGGGCTTTCGGCATCCAGCGCCTTCTGTCTGTCAATAAACGGTCTAGACTCTAGAGATATAGATAATGCCCGTAGAAATTAGCTCAATATGTTAATAGCTGCATATCTCACTCATTCGCCAGCATCTGGAGTTCAGAGGTTATTGAGGAAGTTTTACATGGAAATTTGAAAACCTAGTGGAGGGAAATATGTACTTATGAGTTCTATAAACGTTTAATGGCAATAGTGTCACCTGATTTTAAGAATGGTTACCCACCTTGTTTAGATACCACGAGTAGTCTCTGGCAGATATGACAGAAATTATACATGTCTTTATTTGATAAGCATTTCTTATTTTCTTCCATTACATTTCTTTTGCAAATGTGATAAGTTCTTATTCCCTTTAACACGTCAACAAATGTCAGAATTACTGATAGTCTCCAACTTAATCTCTTTTCTAGTTTCTCACACCTAAGCTGTCCTTATCGCAGCATTCTGGTGAAAATTACTTTTGTCGTGGCAACTCAACAGAATCCTCATTTACTTCATCTTTAGCATTAATTTATGAATTTTCTTTCATACAGTATTACTGACCGCCAAAAAAGCAATCGAGTTCTTCGAGATAATGGTTTACGCATCGCTCACAATGGGTCCACTTTCTCAGTTACCAGTTAGTAATTAGCCTTTCTAATTTATCATGTTGTGGTTCGCAAAACAGAAAAAAGAGCGCTTATGAGCTATTAGTCGTCTCGGCTAATTCACCCAACCACTTTTACGATAAGCGACTGTTGATCGAAGAATGCAACAAATAATGTTTGATGCAGAGACGACCAGTGCAGCGGGATGTCTAATACTATGTGAATGTTCTTCCACGTACACTGGCTGTATCCGATCAACAAATTTAGTTGACTTTTGTACAAATCAAAAACGTCCTCGATCGAGGTTCATGAAATTGTTCTTTTACTTCATGGAAAATTTGAATTTTTTTGATGACATGCACCGTAGACATGCAATTTGAATATAATACAATTTACCTATGCATTTACATAGCACGTCAAACGTGGCAGTTACATCATAGACCGAAGTCTATGCACAGACCATAGACTTCTAAATTTCTCATAAAGAATCATAAAGGTCTATACATAGACATAAATTTAGAAGTCTATGGTCTATACAATTGCACCAAGATCTCATGCGATGAAAGTCTATGGCAAACTTCACATAGAAATATAACGCCGTTATCTAATGCCGGAACAACGACAACACATTCATGTACTTTTGCTTTATTCGATGAAAACATACTCCGTTATCACCCATTTCTGTCAACTGGAGAGGACACACACCTTGTCATGTCAAGCTGCTTTCTAAAGAAGACTCCGAGTTTATTGAGAGGATGATGCATTTCGTGCGCCTACGCTGCCATGATCAGTTGATCACGCATAACGAAAGGCATTAACAAGAATTAAAGAGAAATACTTATCAGAGGCAAAGAAAACAATCAGTTCTTCACAGACAACATCAACAAATCCTCAACTGTAAAGGATCAAGAAGTCTAGACATACTACTGCAAACTAAGAGACATAAGCGTCAAACATTCACAGAAATGAAAAACACAGAAAATAGGAATTCCAGCTAAACTGATCAAGAAAAGTTGCACATCAGGAAGATCCGAACACCATGATTGTCCACCGTGAACTTTACTTCATTCCCCCCCCCTTTGCACGACCATAAGGACTCCTTTATAATCCTCTCTCTATAATTCCGTGCCTTGTCTATTATTCTAACAGACAAAATCCAAGTTATGGTCGGTACTCTTTTGTTTCAATATCACACTTAATCTACACTTACATGTACATGACACAACACTTCTCTTGAGCATGAATTCTAATCACGAATATCTCACCCATTGCACAAACCAAAAATTCGAATAATAGAAATCTTGCCCAACTTTGAATTGGTATTAAAGCTGCCATCGTTCTCACACATTAAATGGACTCAAAACGTGTGTTAACTTTAAATGGAGGAGCAGGTGTTAACGACTGAACTAAAATAAATTAAACTGAATCTTTCCATTTTACATTGCATATAGGGTTGTGCCCGGTACACCGGTTCTCGGGCCGGTGCACCGAGATGCACGAATTTCGATCAAATTGATATTTTTCTGCATGGTTTCAAATATAATTATTTCATTATTATCTGTTGTCTGAGCCACAGCCAATTGCAGAAAAAATCTTCTATGCATGCAGTGTAGTTAATCCAACAAAGAGAACATTGTTCAAAATTCATATTTCTTCATCATGAAAATGAAACCTTTTGTCAGTAGCCTGCAAGTGATTTGAATTTATTAAGGTGCTTGATTTAGCAGGATTGATTTCAAAAAGTACATTTTTAAAAGTCAAGTTTAGGATGTCCTCACGTGCCAAACTTAATAAAATTTAAGCAGATTGTCAGAAATGCAAAGAATGCGAATGTCACAAAAAATTTGAGTCGTAGCCACTGCAGTTTCAAAGTAATTTTAATAATGTATAGGGGTTCTCCAGGATCACTCCCGGGTAAATTTGAGTTGCCGTTTCACTGTGTGATGAGATCTCTGCATCTAGCTCAGATAAAGCTTGCGTGAGGTGCACAACATATATCTCCAACATGAATTTCATAATGACTTCCAGAATAACGACTTTGTAAAAAACACGCTTGCCGTGTATACGGACATCCATGGATATTGTGGAGATTATTTTGAATTAACACTTCCAAAATTTCTGCTGCAATGATGTCAAATGTTTCATTTGAAGATGAGGAAAATCGATGTCAAGCGAAAAACAACAATTTGATCACTAAATGCGGAACTACCACAGACAGTGAAGGGATGACAAAGGCGAGGAATTGTGATCATAACAATGATTAATTTCAAGCATAGGCTGGATCTGATGAAGGATAACTTGAACTTGCTTATATTGACTTTGTATGCATGTAGTATTGTAAGAATGGTTAGCCAACATCTGATTATATAGGCTTCACTTCAGGGTAGAACATTTTCTGTTCTAGTATTGGATATCATATCTCTTGTATGTAGACACTGGACTTGCAAAACGCTATTGCACCTACAATGTGCGTTGGTCATTTATTAATTCTTAGTTCAGGAAACCATAGATAATTTGATTATAAGTATGTTGTCATGTGAATTATCTGACCTATATGCGGCATATCAACTGCTCAAAATATTCGTGGATATGGATATGAAAATGTCAACAGTGTTCTTGGGTGATGAAGGTCCTGAGAAGTTGTAGGAGCATTCGAAGAACAACAGATGAGATACTTATACGCTTAACGACCTCTCTCACCTACTTGCAGAACTTAAATTTCAAATCAACACCTCCACTTCAAGAAGTATTAGCCAAATTGAATGTAAGTTTGTAATTGGTTAGAAAAATCCCCCAGCCGTGTGAATCAGAAGTCTTGCAGCAATTTGCAAATTTGAAAAACAAGATGGAGATGACACTTCAAAACAAAGAAAGGCGCAACACGAGAATCAGCAAACGGATTACACTAGTGAAATTGAGTTAGTGATATCCGCTTGCACTCTAATCTTTTGAATTAAAACTGTCAATTTTAACAAAGGTTGTTTGCTGGAGATTGATCAAAGTCATCATCGGTACTCACCTACGTTCAGCGTTCTCTCCTTCGGGATGTCCAGATGGAAAGCTAGTACCCGAGATACATCTCTACTGAACGTGATTTGACCAATGAAATATGATGGCGTAAACCAAAAAGGATAGTCAGGAGGTTGATTCAGCTGAAACTCCGTATGAAGACTGAAAGAAAGATTCGTAAGGAAATAATTTGAATAACGAAAGTAAGAAAAAAATCATGCACAGATAAACTCTCAATGAACAGAATATTATCATTCAAGACAGCAAGTATTTCTGAAAACTTCCAATTTCGTTTTCGTGTAGTTTAAGTGTGTCTCAGTGGCACAGTAGTTAATGGCTTGACCTATATTTTGGTCTAGAGATCGAGCTCCGAAAGTGTCATTGTATTGCAACAATCCAGAAAAGTCTCACTGCTCAATCTCCCACTGGGTGAACAGTGACTTTGAAATTATGCTAACATTAAAATATTAAAGGAGGCGATTTTCACATTTTGACATCTGTCCACCTTAAACAATACCGAATATAAATATAGAACAGCTCATTGAAAAGCTGAAAACATAAGCTCTCGAATGGTATACGGCTTATCAATGTAAAATGAGATTGAACGGTAGGAAAATCGATTGAAGTTTGACATACTTTAGGTGGTCCGTTTTTAATGATCAATTCTGCAATTCTGTTAATCGAAAACCAATTATGAAAATGCAAAAAAATCATTTTTGTTTGTTAACTTCATCTATTCTTATAAAATTTAGATAGAAATAATGTGCGAAACCCTGTATTTGCAGACTAATCAAAATCAGAAATGGAATTCATGAGTTGAATCTACGCTCGCAATTATGAAGTTAGCCTGATCCAAATTTAAAAATGCAATTGCGACTATATTGTGCACAAGTAAGCAGTTGGTTCTAACAAATTATCAGGAGATAGCTTCAAATAAGGAGATGCACTTCCCTACGTCGTCCTTACTCTAAGTACACATCGATTGATCTTGACTTGATAGCAAGAAACGTGATCATTTCTTCGCCCATGTCTGATATACGAGAACGCGAGTTTTAGCGTCCGTCCTATGAAATGCCAAAGTAGTTAAATTGTCGAACATTGAGAACGATGGAATCATCTACAAACAAGCGTGTATTGACTATGACTGGTATACATCGATGAGACATCAAGGAAGGTCCTCATGTGTAGAAAGGAACGCAAGTTTGTTCGTGATCTGAACACGGGAACAGCTATTGTAGGGCATAGCCACAAGCAGGCCCGCGGGAACGATTATTTTCTAGGGGGTGCAGATCAAGATTACGTAACCATCCCGAGCTTACTACTTTTAAAATGAGTTCATGCAACGCGTAATTGCTATAGTTAGATATAAAAAAATTCATCAAAAAATGTATGAACAATTAGCACTATATATTTACAGATAATTCATCACGCTTATCATAGCGAACCAAACACCGCATGTCGCTCTGGCGTTTTTTTCACTAAGTCAGTCATGAGTTCTTTCAGAACGTCCTGATCACAAAGAAGATCACTGTGGCTGGCTATGACAGCCAAGTGTGACAAACGTTTTTGTGTCATACTGCTACGTAGCCAAGTCTTCAATCGTCGAAGCAGGGAAAATGTGCGCTCCGATGCAGCAGTGCAGACTGGCAGTTATTTTGTCTGACAAAATTTGTACTGATTGAATCGTAAGCTGACATTCTCTTAATATATATTTTCTCTGGTGTCGACCGGCTTCGCTCGCCAACAAAGGCGAGCGAACTGACAAGTTTTACTCGCGTGCGCATTCTGTGCAACGACAAACCAGTAAGGGAAAGCACGGGCAGTGACATAGGCTGGCTGCAGAAGCATAGAAAAGCGCTATCGCATGCTCACTAAAGTCAATCACTATAGCAGTGATAACATTGAGGGTGCTACGCACCCTCGATCTATTTATTGGGGGTGCAACCACACCCCCTGCACCCCACGTTCCCGCGGGCCTGGCCACAAGTGCGACCATAAAGTGGTTTTCAGTAAATTCTCCATTATCGGTGATGAGCAGAATTGCAATCGCACAATGACAAAGGAATGGATAGAGATAATGTGAGTCATAAGGTGCTGAATGCGGACGTTGGACTGAAAACAGATGCGGGAGTGCAACTTCTTCGTATTAACTTTCTTCTCTACAAAATTTATTGCTTCAATATGCTCTACTAGCACTTTTATGAGTAGAGTCTGATGAGTGTCAAAGTTTTCTTCGGTGATCATGTTGATACGTCTCCCTGACGCATGTGAAAAGAGGTCTGCAGTCGTCGGAAATTTGTCCTCAACACGACACGCAGTTATTAAGCCAAAACACGACTGCGCTGCCTCAACACGACACGACACTAACACGAAATTCAAACCACAAGAATTCAGTGATAATGTCAAAAGGCTTTAGAACGCTTGGCGATTTAATAAAAGGGTTGCTTTTCAATCTGCTCTGGATTCATGCGTACGGCCGTTTATTTTCTGCGACAAACCCCGCTGCTGAAAATCCACTTCCGGTTGCAGCGGAAGTGGCGGTGGTGGCAACAATGGCATGCACTGCTCTGCTATAATTGTGGTAATGAACAGCGCAGTTGGCCCACCACCAGACTAAGGATTCGCACAGGAGGTGGATAATTCTCGCGGTTCGGCCAAATATTGGTCAGTTGTGTACACAAACATGCTTTTATCTTTTGCCGACCTACCTGTGTAACTATACATTAGCAGAATGCTGTTTATTTATCCTTTATCTTCGTGGACTAGATAACTTGTATTAAGCTAGAAAAGGCTTAGTTATCAAATTATCTCGATTTATAACTAATAATGAATCCTTGTCAACAAGAAAATAAAACACGACTCAAAACATGACACGACTCAATGTTGTCAAAAACACGAACACGAATGAACAAGGCTCAAGACGACACGAAACATGATCGTGTTCGTGTGATCCAGAGGATGGACGAAGCTTGTTGTTAGCATTAACACTCGGAGTAATGTATGCCTATTTGATGATGTACATTCTCCATCCTGCTTCATATATATACTTCGCATACCATTGACAAAATGCTGGAGTGCATTGGGTATGCAGACGGAAAAAGACAGAGCATTTAATATAATGTATTGTGATAATTCGAGATTCCGCTTGAACATCATTTTTGATATATATAGTTGCTACTGTAAGCTGTGCGGTTATTATAATGGCACATTTGTTCTCGAATTATCACCTACAAAGGCCGCGTCATTCCTAAATATTCAAGCCAAATTCTCTCTTCTCACGTCATGAAATTTTATGACTGTCTGCTCGAAACTGTTGCAAGGATGCATAATCTTGGCAAAGAATGGAACAAATAGTGTCTGATTCGAGCTGGCCCAAAAAAGACGCGTCTTCTGGAGGTAGCCGTTCAGAACATCCGTGGTGGTCAAAGGAAAAAATGATCTCCGATGGATCTCCAATGGAAAAGGATCTCCGAGATTTGCACCTCGACCGTCGCACTGCGCAGGACCAAGCTGCTTGGAGAAGCGCAATCCGCCCACACCAGAATCGGCATGACATTTCGTGCAACCCCCAAACCTGTGGGAATAAGGACTCAAAATCGGATAGTATGTTCCTAATACTTTAAGTGGAATCTATGCTTAATATTTCAAGAACAGGTTCAAAATGAATGAATTTCAAACATACAGATATTTTGATTTTGTGCCCAGATACATAACAGTAAGATGAACATTTCAAAGATCAGAAAACCTGTCTGAACTACTGACGTCTGGCCTGCGATTGTCTTAAGAGTAGGCAATTAAAGACACACTCTAGTTGATCATGTGACAGAAATCTTATTCCCTCCAACAAAGCAACCGCACTTGTAAGTTAGTCTCAAAGTTAACTACAAAGAGTTAGATAACACATTAGAGAGTAGACAGCGAGTCATAAATTTCTGCCTTAATGTAGCACTCTTGAGTAGCAATTCTGCGCTATGAGTCTAAGAAAAGCCGACAAACCATCTGGTTGATAAACATCTGCCTGCAGATAGTTTGGGAACGCTTCCAGAGATCTTTGGTCACGCGGTCTGATATCTATGATTCATGCAGTTCACACATCGAAGAAATGTAATTTTATCAGAAAACTGTGGCGACTTCGGCTACACCATTCTCGATTAAAGGTGTAACTAGGTGCAACCTGTAATCATACGATGAAAGTGGAAAGGGCCAGGCTTCCTTGAGGTGCTTGCAGAAATAAAGTAGGCAGGAACTCAGTTATGTATTACCACTACAATTTTTGGGTTCACAATCGTTGCACAAGCCTCACCACCATTCGTGATGATACCAGCCTCGAATCTAGTATATCTGAAGGTATCCTAACTAACTCAAAAGGCATACCTGCAACAATACTTATTGGTAATGATGAAATAGAGGTCATTACTCTTTCTGCTACTTTGGCGAGGGCATCGATCAAACTGCAGGCTGCTTCGGTGCTACTACCGGAAGAGCAGCAGACGAGGACGGATGTCATTCAAATTTGCAGTCCAAATAAAGCTAAGTAAAGCTCCATAAACATTGGTAGAAATTGTTGTTATTATTAGTCTTTACTTTTAAATCAAAGTAAAAACTTGACCTTAAGGCGGACCCTTGGCGTCCTGTGCCTTCTATCAATCTATGGTAACGGACTTTGACTGCTTCCAGAAAACGATTGAAGGCACAGGACGCAGAAACCCCGTCTAAAGTGCATGTTTTCACTTTGACTTTAGACTACAGAATAAATTTTGACCAAATTATGGAGAGTTAACCTAACTTCATTTGCAAATTTAAAGAAAAACGACCAAGCTGCCGAAGTTACAAGTCTCTATTCGCGACGTGTCACAGGCCAGCTGCTTCGTCAGGCGAAATTAATAAAAGTGATGACAGACTGGAACACCGGATGTCACGATCGGTCGATGACGTGTGCATCAAGAAGTAATCAATAGCACTGTCTTTCATGTCACCAGAGCCAGTGCGGAACGTGTGCATACACGAATAAAACCTACAGGTTAAAGTTCGGTATCAGTACATAAGAAATCAAAAGCATACTCATCAAAATCATCATGCACAGTCAAAATAAATAAATAAAAAATTATATAGAAAAATAATTAATAATAATAAAATAACGTAGGAATTAAGACAGAAGATGGCAATGAACAAAGTTACAAAAGTACTCAGTTAATGAAATGAAACGATTTGGGGATCACACTAATTCAAATCAAAAACATACTGTAGTCCACGTATTCGTCACGAGCATTTAGGGTAGGATTAAATTGTTTTATAGCCATGGCCTCACCAAAACGACAACGTATTTGATTGGGATGTCTACTAACAAGAGAAAAAGTAAATATTTCTTTAGGGGGGCTTCCGATCAGCATCAGACCGATCGTCTCCAGTATTGGAAGCCCCGGTGAGGAAATGTTTCAGAATCTGCTGAAGGAGCCAAGACATTTTCTCACCGGGGCTTCCAATACTGGAGACGATCGGTCTGATGCTGATAACTTCTTTATGTGTTTTAGGTAGACAATAAAATTGGGAAGTGTGCGTTTGCATAGACTTCAGCTTCTTTACCATGCGTTTAGATAATGATGAGAATTGTGACGCCTTCTTCCATAAATCATTGATGTGCTTCTCATCGACTGACGTCGGATCCTTGGCCAACTCTTGATACGTATTCACATCCTGAAGATGCTCAACGGCTAGCGATTTATAATGGTCCTGCTTCATGACAACCATCTCACCGCCCTTATCACTGGGAATATATACATGATCATCCTTGTTCATCTCTTTCAGCAAATTTCGCTCTGTTCTTGAAAGGTTGTTTCTGACGGATGGATATCTCCTCTCGTGATCAATAAGATTATCAACATCATCCACCAGAGCTTGTAATTTCCGTTCAATAATGTTAGAAGCTTTTGGAGGAGGAATTCTGGAATTTTCGAATGGACAATTGGACGGAATGGGGATCACATGCTCTTGTTGAGTATGCACACGTTCCGCACTGGCTCTGGTGACATGAAAGACAGTGCTATTGATTACTTCTTGATGCATACGTCATCGACCGATCGTGACATCCAGTGTTCCAGTCTGTCATCACTTTTATTAATTTCGCCTGACGAAGCAGCTGGCCTGTGACACGTCGCGAATAGAGACTTGTAACTTCGGCAGCTTGGTCGTTTTTCTTCAAATTTTCAATTGATGCCATGTCTGCCCTGTCATTTACTCCACTTGACCAGTGTCCTTTTGGCGTCGTACGAAAATACGTATCTACAATGATCAGACTTGGAATACATCGATGTCATATTCGGTTTTTGAAGATGTGTCAGGAGTATGAAGTCTTACCTCATTTTATCACCGATCTCAAATTGCCCAATAATTTTAATCGTCAATGTGTAGATCGCATCAGGAAGCAAGTGCTACGGTCAAGCATCAAGGCCTTGTATACAAAGGCGGATAAACTTAAAGCATCAAATCTAGAGTGTACTTCTGTAATGAATGAATCCCTTCCACCAAGTATCTTCGCCTACATTAACCATGTGGCGACGATGGCTACTAATATGGAAACACAGGCTACTGTGCGCATTCATCGGAAGAAATTTCAAAAGTTGTTATCCCTTGATGAATCTAATCGCAATGGAAACTTGACGGAATCGGCGACTTCCTGGAATGGAAAAAACGCCAACCCTGAATATGTCGACATGATGTCTATCATTGGTGACCCTTTTTGTGTTAGTGATGAACAAAAGTGCTTGTTGGCTAAAGGTCCCAAATTCATGCCGTCCCGCAAATTTGACGATAATTCGGCTACGGATCTTAGAATCTCGCTGGCTCATGTCGCATACCAGCTGAGATGGAAGAATTACATGGAGATCAATCCCTCGACGGATGGCGCTCAACAAGAGCATGTGATCCCCATTCCGTCCAATTGTCCATTCGAAAATTCCAGAATTCCTCCTCCAAAAGCTTCTAACATTATTGAACGGAAATTACAAGCTCTGGTGGATGATGTTGATAATTTTATTGATCACGAGAGGAGATATCCATCCGTCAGAAACAACCTTTCAAGAGAAGAAGGATGATCATGTATATATTCCCAGTGATAAGGGCGGTGAGATGGTTGTCATGAAGCAGGACCATTATAAATCGCTAGCCGTTGAGCATCTTCAGGATGTGAATACGTATCAAGAGTTGGCCAAGGATCCGACGTCAGTCGATGAGAAGCACATCAATGATTTATGGAAGAAGGCGTCACAATTCTCATCATTATCTAAACGCATGGTAAAGAAGCTGAAGTCTATGCAAACGCACACTTCCCAATTTTATTGTCTACCTAAAACACATAAAGAAGTTATCAGCATCAGACCAATCGTCTCCAGTATTGGAAGCCCCGGTGAGAAAATGTCTTGGCTCCTTCAGCAGATTCTGAAACATTTCCTATGTGATGTTCCTGCACATTTGGAGAACACCCATCAGCTGTTGTCGAGGCTTAAAGTAGTGCCAGTGAGTGAAATGGTCGGCAAGATCCCTATCAGCTTGGACGTGGATAATCTGTACACCAATATTGATGTTCAGGAAGCGTTGGAAATCATAAGCCTACTATTGCGTAAGAAATTTCATCAAGCTGTCTGGGGTATTTCGATTGACAATATCCTTGATATACTTACGTTCCTATTGAGAAACAATACCTTCCATTATGAAGGAAAATTCTACAAGCAAGTGAGAGGCCTAGCCATGGGGTCGAAGATATCTCCCACGATCGCGATTCTTGTTATGGATCATTTAGAACGTTCAACTCTCTTTCTTAGCACCTTACATTATCCCACTATTTTTCTTCGCTACATTGATGATTGTGTGTTACTTGTTGACCAAGGAACGGATCTGCAGTGCCTACATCGTGAAATCAACAAGATTCATCCCAACATCAAATTTAAAATGGAGGTGCCAGGTGCTGATGGCTTCCTACCAGTGCTAGACACGTCAATCAAAGTCGATGAAGATGGATATTTTTATCATAAATTCTACCGCAAGGAGGCAAATCGCGGCGTTTTCATCAATTCGTCTTCCGCTTTACCCACGTGCATAAAGAGGAATACGGCAATTGAGGAGTTTAGACGCGTGAACAGACTCTGCTCACAGGAGAACGACCAAAAGACGCAACCTCAAATTTGGGTTCTAAGCTTTTGAAGAATGGATATTCGTCTAGTGCCATTCGCCGGTATGAAGCTGCGTCGAGGAGATCCGCTAGGAAATCCGCTTCATACACCCTGCCGTCTTCATCTTGTGTGTTGAAAGTGCCCTTTATCAGTGATAAATTCAACTATAAGTTGCAACGTATTGTGAAGTCTTCGGGATTGGATGTTCGAGTCGTGTGTCAGCCGGCCTGCAATCTCTCTTCCCAGCTGAGCAAGATACGACGATTTAAAAGTTGTAATAAGCGATTTTGTCTTGTTAACGATCCCATGCTGTGCAATTTGAAAAATGTAGTTTATAAGGGCCAATGCAATATATGCGCTGACTTCTACATCGGTAGTACGTGCCGCCTATTTCACGACCGTGTTGCTGAGCATCTGCAGGCAAGCAGAAGAACTTATGTCTTTAGACATGCCACGGAGCGGCATCAGAAGCCCCCCTAAAGAAATATTTACTTTTTCTCTTGTTAGTAGACATCCCAATCAAATACGTCGTCGTATTGGTGAGGCCATGGCTATAAAACGATTTAATCCTACCCTAAATGCTCGTGACGAATACGTGGACTACAGTATGTTTTTGATTTGAATTAGTGTGATCCCCAAATCGTTTCATTTCATTAACTGAGTACTTTTGTAACTTTGTTCATTGCCATCTTCTGTCTTAATTCCTACGTTATTTTATTATTATTAATTATTTTTCTATATAATTTTTTATTTATTTATTTTGACTGTGCATGATGATTTTGATGAGTATGCTTTTGATTTCTTATGTACTGATACCGAACTTCAACCTGTAGGTTTTATTCGTGTATGCACACGTTCCGCACTGGCTCTGGTGACATGAATTCTATTAATTATATTATTCTGGTGACATGACTATTGATTACTTCTTGATGCACACGTCATCGACCGATCGTGACATCCAGTGTTCCAGTCTGTCAACACTTTTATTAATTTCGCCTGACGAAGCAGCTGGCCTGTGACACGTCGCGAATAGAGACTTGTAACTTCGGCAGCTTGGTCGTTTTTCTTTAAATTTTCAATTGATGCGGCTGCCAGATCACGCCATGTCTGCCCTGTCAATAACTTCATTTGAAAAAAGTCTGAAAAGATCTCCCAACGAATGGTCAATTATCCACAAATATTATTGCACGTACATTTCCATCTTGGAATGCTGGTTTGTTTATGATATATAATCACGAAAACATCATCTTTTTTTCAGAACGTTTCATTTATCAATTCAACCACTCTACCCACAGAAATAGATTGCTTAGGCGAAGACTGAACCAAGTGACATGTCTAATTCTGTGACTTAACCAACTGTATTTGCTACGCTTAGCTTAGATTTCAGGGACCCTCGATGTACGTACCGGAAAAATACTTGCACATATTCATCATTTATCGCTCGAATGACAGCTGCACTTCCGCTTGGAGGATATCTCGTGTATGGGAAAGCTTGAGGATGAAATGCTCCCATGAGTCGAGAAATGATTTTGTGCGGGCGTTGCGGAAAATTGGAAGGAAGAAAATATCGGTTTGAAAAATCTGGAATTTCACGATTTTCACCAGCTTTATCTTTTCCCCTCACCAAGTAATACGAGCTACCGATGGTCATATTTCGGACACGTTCTGGATAGAACACCTCGGCCAAATCTGCTACCGAAAAGCGAGAAATCTTCCGATGAGGTTTCGTCCATTTCAACAAAGTACGAAGATAATCAAGATTGTTTGCGTATGACTGAAATAAATCGATAAAAAACAATGAAAACAGGATATTCATTCGGATCTGTGATCGGCAAAGATAAAGGATTTAGATACATGTTACTGTTACATGAATTTCGATTTTGCGCTCTCCAACAATGCCTGCTAAGTTGTCTAATATGTTCCGAAGCGTTGTTCGTTGAGCAGAAACATTAACTTTCTCTATCAAAGTTCTATTGTCAAAACTATCAATTTACTTGTGTAGTGAACAGATTCATAATTAAGAGACAAGAATTATTATGAAGCATGTCAATGGTGTATTGGATATCATTTGGAAAAATTAAAATTTATAAATCATCTGTAGAGTCATGCGTGAGCAATAAAATAAATCAATATTTTGTGATAGCTCATAAAACCAAAATTCTAATAAAACCACGACTCTCCAATTCAAAACTGTTGCATTTGCGGCTGAGGTAATACATGAATTGATAAAGAAATGATAAATTGATATAAATCAATCCTAGTGTTCAAATTAACTCAAGATCATGTGACGAAGTTGGTTATAATTAAAACATCAGCTTACTTCATGAATTGCCTTCGTTAATGTATCGGTTTTGAGAGGAATAAAATTTGCGACAATGTGAATGTCGGATTTACTAGATGATTCTTCCTCATTGTCTCTTCTATCAGGAAAAGGAACCTGAAACCAAATATAAAAATATGTTTATTAGAGCAACAGCTAAAGTGTCTACTCAAATTAGTGAATATGTTGAACTAAGTTCAAAAATTTTTTGCAGCATCCATTAAGGAACAGGACAGCACAATGTTGAAGTTTTGGCGTTTCTTTAATCAAGAAGATCTATCATCATATTCTTCATGTCGTTTCCGAGTGTCGACCTCCAAAATGCACATCTTTGACACATGATGGTCAGATTTTTTTCAACCAAAACCCAGGACATCTCACAAATACAAAGTAAGAGAGAGAAGAGAGACACTATAGGTGCAAAGGTGTCTACATATTGTCAACAAAAGCAACGAATGTTAGTGTACCGTGTTTACAAATAACAGCGACAAACCGATATTGTGACAATCATGGACTCCTTGCTTCTATTATGCATGTGACTTTTTCTGAATGTCTTTGCCATTTTCAGAATTTTTTGGTATCTTCCTTAAATCTGTATTCTTTTATTAATTTGTTTTCATTCTTCAGTCCTCGTTACTTACACACATGCACAATGCAACAACGGATTCTTGCTACGTATTCATCCGCACAGCATGATGCATGCATACATGAATATTGCAATTTGTTTCCAATAACTTGCTGTCTAAATGAAAAAATGATGGCTTAACGTCTCTACTCTCCCATACTGGGGGCTTGAACGGTGCTGACATAGTCTGACTTTAATTTGGAGCAGTGTGATCTTTTAGTCCGGATGTCCTTCCTAACGACTTTAAATGACACTTTCGGGGCTCGACCTCTGAACCGAGAGATTGCCAAGCCAAACACTTAATCACTGTGCCACGGAGACCACGATTTGTCTAGTCGTCAATTCTATACTACTTTATTAATGGTTTACCACTAGTCTCTGTGCTATAAGATTGACACAATCACTGCTGATTTTTTTGTATTGTTTATATTCTTCGAATGAGAGAAGTTGATCATCTTTTATCGTTATCCACAAGTGTTCTTCCGTGTCCATGAATCCTTATCAAATTAAAAAACATTTTCGACTATATCGACTATATTGTAGACAATGAAAGATATATTTATGATACATATTGCATATTTTTCAATAATGCACGAATTCTAATCTAAATTTTAATGTACGACTTTTGAATAAAAAATTTAAAGAAACTAAAGCGGAAATTAAGCACACAGATACCGATAAAAATCCGTAACATTTATCATTCTCAAAGAACACTTTTAGGACGTTGTACCGATGCGCCCAAACTGGAACATCATCCTACTGCACTTTCTAACTTCCAATGACATTCGCAGGCCTCGATTGCACAACAAAAGGTCGCATAAATTTCAATCTTTAGCTAGTGTGAAATAGATGTGCACGTGGGCATTCACTACACGATTATGTTCCAACAATAACACTGACAATGTCGGGAAAGACACGTATGCAACGACATTGTCAGTGTTTGTGACTGAATCTATTGCTGATTTGTCTAGACAATTTTCATGATGTTTACGAATGACAGGCATAAGTGGAATTAATGATAGTGAATTTGCATCAACATCATAATAGGGCAGAGCTATACGACGACAGTGGATGTTATGCACAGACGGCACAGCATGATGGCCTAAACCATCATCCAGTCAGCATGTAAAAGAAAAGATCTGTTGCGCAAGTTGGCATCACTGATGGGCTTCCAGAGCTTGATGATCCATGGATGGATGGAGAGAGAGAGAGAAAGATCGATTTGCTGATCGGAAAAAGTTAATTAGAAAAGCGTATATTCATTCTCCTCCAATAAAAGAGAAAAAGATGAATTATCCTATAAACCAGCTTTAACTTTTTGTCTCATTGAAGCCATAGGGCTCAAAATCTCAGTATTGTATCTCCAGTTTGAGTCTTATCATTTTCTGAAAAATGAAGACGTACCTGATAAACAAAAACTATGATGCGTTAATTAAAGACCTCACTTTAATTTAAGTCCTTGGTGAGAACGATAGCAAGCTGGCTTGCCATGTTCTCCACATCAAGAATTGAGCGTCCAATTCATCTGAATATTGCAATAAATAAATCATTCAAGAACCGTTTCCGCATGGAATTCAAAGACTGCATGGATAGAAGAGTGGAAAAATCACCACGGGAATTTCGTGGAACTATATACTAGGGTTGCAACCGGTTGACGGTACCGGTTGGGTCGAAGTTATGCCAACCCCAGACCGGCGCTTGAAGATGCTTGAACGCAAAAGATTGATAAAACACATTTATATACGAATGAAAATTTGTTCATAAGTAGTTTGTACAAGATTTCAAGGTTTTAAACCCATGATTGTCCCTCTGCACACTGCATCTGCTTAAGCATCGCATAGTGATATGATCTTGCCACGAAAATTGAATTGAAACTGGCCATCTGCAATCTTTATGACAAAAATTGAGCTGTGGTTAGAAGGCCCAATGATCATTTTTACCTTCTGCATCGGTCTCCCATGTTTCATGTTGAAAGGAAAGGAGACCGATAACTTAAAATCGATACAGTTCGTCAATTTGGTCAAACTTGTGACATCAACTATGACATTCACATAACTTCAATGATTAGAGTAGGGGGCCTGTAGGTTGTGTGTTTGTTATCCTCAGGACAAACCATAATGTGTGACGAGTTCTTGCCTTGCAATGATTATCGCGTCACTCACGACGTCTGCTGCTATGAATACGGAAATCCAACTACTGCGCTGAGTTTAACAAAGCGAAAGATGAGCTGTCGGATTTTTCTATCGGCGGAAAGATTGCTACTTCGGATCGATCAATATCATCTGCAGGAGTGCTGAAACTTTAGTTGTGCCTAAAGAAGCTCATATAGATTGTCTTAGACATTAATGGAAGTATAGATGGATAGTGCCCTAATCTCCCGCAGCTTCCGCATTGATTCGTAAAATTCTTGTGAAGTAAACCTGTACGTAAAACTCCTAGAGGCTAAATTCAACATGATTAAGAAAAAGCAATAATTAAATATTGAATAGGCTATAGGTTACAATGTATTCAAATCGCGGTAGCTGAAAATGTGAAGGAATCGTCAGAAAAAGATGTGAGCTTAATTCTTGCAGCTGAAATTGAATAGAAACATGACATCTAGAAATTTCCGGTCGACGGGTGGAGATTTTCCACGCCTGTTACCGGCTGGGTTAGGTCGAGTAAAACCTGACCGGTTACAACCCTGCTATATACTGCAAGAGATCGTGACATGAAGGAGAAATTCATGCAACAAATTCACAGCTATGTAACCAATGCACTGCGAACACGTAACCCGGACATGAAATTCTCATTCCAGTAGACTTCTACTGCTTGACATGAATTAAGCAGATGCGCAACCGATGCATAAGTCACAAGAAAGTGATAGAATTTTGGAATTTAATGACTTACAATACATTCTACAGGATGACAATATAACCATTTTTTGATAGAACATTACATTTGAATTTTTAAGAAAAATACGCCATCTGTGCTACTATATTTAATCTCAGTATTACATTTCCAAACAACCAATTCAGCAAAGACATCTGACATTTCAACTTATTCCAATCCTGGGCTTGATTTTAATCAATTTCATCAGTTTATAGGTTTCAGCGATGTGAAGCAACTCTACACTAAGGATTCGTATCCAACGTTCAAGCAATCTACGGTCCACAGATTAAGAAACACTGACTTAGGGCAACCGGTATTATTGTCGTTACTTGTTGATGTAGCAAACAATAGATGTAGGCTGCACCAAGACACAAATGAAATGCACCAAATTGCATACAACCCATTGATTACATTTATTTCCATTCATTTTCTATAACAAAAGATAGTCTTCAAGTGCAGCGATTAATGATACGGACGAATGGATCACACAAACATCTACATCACCATTACAAATGATGAATTCTAAATTAAAAGAAGACTTAGCTTTTTAAGATCCTGTCATCCTACAGTGGCAACAATGATTTCAATAGTAGAATCATGGTTGCTGCATTAGCTAAAGAAAAATCGAAAGTATCATTTACTGTTGCTTCAAGTTAATGGGTGTAGTTCTCTAAACAGATGGCAAAATTCGGTATCTGAACAAAAGAGAGCATTCAACACTGACTGAAACTTTACAATAGAACCGAGACGGTAGGTGAAGCGATGAGCGGCCACGTTTCAAACTGCTTGACACATAAGCACATGAGGTGATGACCTTTCCATGCCAGGCAAACGTGATCTGCCCGACAACACGTCCTTGTGCTTTCAAAATAATTCACAATATTTTGAATGAACATGCTTAATTATATGCTTTTGCAAGATTGCAAGCTTTTCGGGAAACACTAGGAATGGAGCGCGTTGACTAAGAAGTAAACGAAGATGCAGAAAAATAGTACACAAGCAGTTGAAAACATCAGATTAGTGTAAAATCAAAAGTTGCTATATGACATAAGAGAAGGCACACTTTTACAATCATTCCAAACCACTTGGTCAGTTTAATCAATACATCAATGCATTGAACAACATTCAATCATTTTGCAGTTTTAAGCAAGAGTGATAAAATGAAGAATTCAATCATCAATAAAGTGATACAAGTATAGATGATGCAAGGGTTGGTGAAGAGAGAGAGTGCACGACGCTGAAAGTGTTTAAGGGAGATGATAGAGCTCTTACTGTTGAAGCATGATGACTGAGGCATGGATCGATTGAAAGATTTGTGTATATGGTGATGATGAAATGCACAATGTATGGGAATAGAAAATGTACAGGACTTGTTCGGGATCACAAGGAGCATGATGTACAGATGAGATGAATGTAATGACACGATGAATTAAAGTTTAAGTATGAGGAACATTCGCATGATGTCTGACGTATCTTCTTGATATATCTTTCCAAACATATCATTATCTGAGAATTTTTTGCCTCCCACAATGCGTGGGACCGTTTGTCTGGGTTTGAGTGTTCAGTATAGTGGTCGAAACGCAACTAGACAAGTAAGTGCTGATGACATGACTGAATGCCTGCAGCATTATGTATCACATCCCTTAATAAGTGGTGTAATAACACAAAATTAAAATCATTAAATTGAATTAATATTACATGTATATTAAATTTATACATATAATAATATATAATTATAAATCACATCCCTTAAGCATTGGTTGAAGCCATAGAGTAAGCATATTAGGTAGAGTGGTAACTCCGCATTTATTAAATCCCAATTTGTGCATGCACTTTCGATTTTATTAAATGAACTCGAGGGGGATATAGTTGGTAATTGTTACCAAATGTGACATATGCAAACTTTTGCAGTTTTGCAGAAATTATAAAGGAATTGACTGATCATGATAGTAAAGCAGGAGTGATGGCATTCTACAGATTCTCAGTGTCATGACAGCGTTGGAGATTTAATGTTTGTCAAATCAGCAATTCGATGGGTTCCTATTACTTTCATGCTCAACCTATTATTTTCTAATTATTTTCTAAAGCGTGATCATGTCACAGGCAACTGCCACTTGCAGAGCAAAATCACATAATCAAAGACAATGCTTTCAATTAACTTTGAAAATTGTAATGGGTCCACATCATCATTCAGATTCAAGAAATGAAAGATGATTTTGGTGAATCACAAAATCATGCCGGTGAAAATGTAATTAAGAACTTGAAATTTCAGCCAAGAAAGCACAAATAATATCGCGACTTTTTCATGAAGACTTCCATTATAATACGGATCATGAAATTCCTTTGATTATCAGCTTAATTTCCGCATAGTTAGGATGCTTGTTAGCAAATATTCATTCCTTTGATATGCAACTTGTTTCATACTACTTATATAGGGAAGTCATCTCGGTAGTATATAAATTGCAAAATTTTGACTTTTTTTAAAACTTCTCAAATAATTTTTTGGACCTCGGGAACGTTATCTCCGCAAAAAACTGAATCTTTTGATATAAGAAGTTTCACTGTATACAGATACTTTTTTGAGTCGACACTCTACCTATATACCCCTACTCTATGGTTGAAGTATTGTATTCCACACTATATTTCAAGTTGAAGTGTCAAATCAATGTGGATGAAGACAAAAAAATTTTGAAGCGAAGAAAAAAGGCAAAATATTTTTGCCAAATTCACTCGCGGAGCATCCTCACCACGCCTATAACGATGCAAATGTCGTCGATGTACTTCACCAAACATGTCGTCGAGTTGATGGGCATCAGGGAAGAAGCATAAACAACGAACAAATCAAATGCGGACCGAGTAGGGAAGCCTGAGATATGGCGACTGTAACCAGCTTCAAATCACTTTTTGAATTGTCTAACCTGGTGTGCTATTGTCGACCATGCAGACAGTCCTTCATCAGCAACAGAAATCAAGTCGGAAATTTCAACTACTGTAAAACAGCAAGAAGATCATGATCAAATGTGATCGAATGTATTCCCACAATTAAATCCATTTAACGTTGACGCACCAATGCTTGGGTCATCACGAGTGTTGCCATAAGCGTCCGATCGACATTTTCGCGCCAAATTTGAGCATTCCTTTCTGACATTATATTCGAAAATCAGAGGAACTTTGTCCAAGAGTCCAACTAGGAAAGTTTAAGCTAGTCCAAGAGTGTCTAGGTCTTCGATTTGCACTTATAACCATGCATGTAACAGGAAGACAAAGAATACGCTTCATACTACAAAAATGCTCAATTTCATCACGTAGTCAAATATTACAGGTAACATCTTTGGTTTTCATTGTAGCACTAAAAAAAGCTTCGGTTAACTGATGCCGATAAAGAAAAGGATAGAGACCTTCATTTCATATATTGCATTATACGCATTTTTTCAGTATGGTACGACTTTCGTTGATTAATGTTCTTCCATTGCTGAACCTATTTCAATGCACTTCGAGGTCATGTGGAATGCAATCAATAATTAGGTCACATTGCAACTAATCTTAACATAGCGATTTTTGTATACACCAGGGATCGCTTGCAATGTGACATGTGCAAAAAGGTTGTCACTTATTTATATGTGCGCTAGACATGTTTGTACATGACCGTGCACATATTTGCAATGTTACTGTCTATATGAATGTAAAGCTAAAATATAATGAATTTCAAGCACTAGAAATGAACAAAACGGCTCAAGAGTAGTCTGAAAATTCGCACATGCCAAGTTAATTGAAGTGAATTTGACAAAACAAAGTCCAAATTTCAACTTCCACTATCCCTTCGAATTCTGAGTTTCAATCTGAAAGATCCAGAATTCTGGAAACCGGGTTCCTCATTCAGAAGGAGTAGTGAAAACTGTGCCCTACTTGCGAGGGATAGGTACATGGATAGGTACATGTAAAATTTAGTGTTATCAATAGGTACATGGATAGGTACATGGATAGGTACATGTATAATTTAGTTATCGATAGGAACATGGATAGGTACATGTATAATTCAGTGTTATGAATAGGAACTTGTATGAGATCTGTTTTACTGGATAGGTACATGTGTTTGGTACACTCAGTTGAGTACACTGTGTTTCGGAACGTCTATGATCGAACTTGTGTGGTTTGGTTCTGAGCACTTGGGTACGTACTGATAGACGTCCGTTGTTTGATTTTGAATGGGTTTGCTCAATTGCGACTATTGTGACAATTATTTTAAATGTAGCACTATTTTGATGTGAAACTTTACTGTGCAGCTATGATTTAGTTGCTCCCCAATAAGAAAACCAATTCCAGAACTATGTTTAAAATGAAAAGACAAGAGATTTACAATGTAAGTTTAATTTAAGCGTGAAAAATAAATGACGGGTACAGATCACGTCCCTCAGGCGACTCCATGATCTTCAGGAAGTCATCACACCATTCATGAAATGTCTGATTTTTACTGAAGTCATGGTCACACTCGTGTACCGGACACTTCACCGGTAGTCCACTCCGCCTTTGAAGTGCTGACACAGTCAAGGTTTTCCATAGGGCCACTTTGCAGCCGCAAGAGAGATGCATGGTCATATCCAACTGACCTCCCATAATGACTTGGCTGTCATTTTGAAAATAAAATAGTGGTTTTGAGGACATGCTTCTTGTTATGGAACGTTGAGGATAAGTACTTAACAGTTTGGAACAATGACATCCTTTATATAGTTATATATATTCTTTAGGAAAGTTCGGTACCTCTCTGATTGGCTGTTAGGATTTCCTTTGTTTAAAAAGTATATAAGTCCGAGGTTTGTACCAATTCTTATCAAAGGTTCTAATCCTCACGTTTACAAGTTACAATTATTTTAAATCTACAAGTCATAATGGATCGCAAACAGAAAGCCACAGTTGAGAACGGTACTGCTGATCGTACCACTTCGCCAGTGGAAGTACCAATACACCTCCCCAATCTCCGATGGAGCGATCGACAACACCAAACGAGCCGTGGTGTTCACCCAAGCCCCTGCATCGCCCGACTACTCGAGTGATGAAGATAGTGACGTATCAATCGAGACGATGCGTCACATGAATAAGAAGTCCATGCGAACGCCACTCTATGGAAGGGTCACGGTCAAAGTCAAGAACGCCCCGAGAAAGTACCACACGAAACGGGTCTTCATGCGAATGGAGCCGAACGAGCGGAACCTCACAACCGCTCTCGAATTTTCGGTCATCGACCTTGACACACCACGTCGCTGTCCCTGTGCGCCCAAAAAGACCAGGATCCATGTGCAAGTGGACTTGAAAAAACTTGTACCCTTTCCTTACCTTGATGATATTTAGTGTGTTTTTTTCTTAATCTCTTCATTTAATATTCATTTGTATATATGAACAAACTTGTTTTATCATTTCACAAATCGGTCTTCAATTAAGGTCTGAATGGGAAAGGGGAACAACTATCTACAATTAATGATGTTCAATAACTGAATTGAAACAAAAAATCAAATATGAAGACTTCAACTTGAAATAAATAGGAACATATAACTTTTAAAGAAACAATTATGTTGTTAATTTTAAAATGCTTGTAGCAGTCCAGGATGATATCATACATGTGTCATACACGACACCATAAGAATGAGAATGAAAAGACCTTTAGAATGATATAAGGTATGTACCTATTCGATGGGAAAATCCTAGTTGTATGCAACTGTATGCAAGCAGACAAATGTTAGATTTTTAAATTCACTAAGTTTTTAGCCCATTCTTTAAAGACATGTAGCTCTCTAGTTATATGTCATACATGTGTCACACAATACACCATTAGAATCAGCATGAAAACAGCATTCGAATGATATATTGTAAGTACCCATTTGATGAAAAAATCCTAGTTGTATGCATCTGTATGCAACTTGAAAAAATTCCAAGTTTTTTTACAAAAATGACTAAGTTTACAAATTTTCAAAGTTAAAGTTTTACAACTAAAAATGACCATAATATACAATCCTCTACACTTGACCTTGACCTTAGACCTGACCTTGACCTTCATACACTTCATACACGGCGGGGGGGGCCTCAAAATTTCTCGGATTATAGGGTAAATAAATTTTCTCGTGCGCTTCGCCCACTCGAAAATTTATTTACCCATGGGTTCCGGGTGCCATAGATATTCTTCTTGCTTCCCTAACCCTAAC